>VXBL01002492.1:256350-275185 GCA_013400195.1 Aramus guarauna | reverse complement strand
CTCCGCCGCCTGGCCCCGGGACCGGGTGTGGAGCGCGGGCGCCGCCCGGTGGCAACGCACTGACACCCCCCCGGTGCAATCACACCCCCCCGGTGCACCCCTCACCCGTGCCCGGTACACCCCCTTTCCCGGTACACCCCCTTTCCCCGGCCGGGTGCGGAGCTCTGGGGAGGAGGTGCGGAGTCCCGGCTGTGCCTAACGCGGTGCTCTGCTCCCCCCGCAGGAGAACGGCCATTTGAGGTTCAACGGGGACATGACGCCCAAGGCGGCCGGTGAGGCGGCACCCCTGAACGGGAACGGCTCGGCTGAGCCCCTCAAGGAGGAGAGCAAGGGCGAGCCGGGCGGCGGGGATGCCATCGAGCCCGCTCCCCCCGCCGAAGGGGGGGATGCTAAACCCGAAGGTGCTGCAGCCCCCAAGGACACCCCCAAGAAGAAGAAGAAGTTCTCATTCAAGAAATCCTTCAAGCTGAGCGGGATCTCGTTTCGGAAGAACAAGAAAGAAGCCGGGGACTCCTCCGGGTCCTCTCCCACGGAGGACCAAGGCAAGGCGGAGCCCAAGGGAGAGGAGAACCCCGCTTGCTCGGCCAGCGGGACGGAGCCGTCCGCTCCCCCCGAGGAGGGGCCAGCGGAGGAGCAGGGCAGCCCCGCGGAGAGCAGCCCTGCTGCGGACGGGCAGCAGGGAGCCGAGCCCAAGAGGGAGGATGCAGAAGCAGGGGGAAGCAAGGGGGAAGAGAAGCAGCAGCCAAGGGAGAGCCAGGGGGATACAGCCAAACCAGAGGAGCCCTCAAAACCTGCGGGGCCTGAGCCTACAACTCTGGCGGCAGCAGAGCAGAAGGAAGAGTAGAGCCCACTTGGCATTGTCCTGACTTCAGACTCTTACGCCATCCTCTCCATCCCGGTAACACCACGGACACGCTGCCTTGCCCTCACACCTCCCTGTCCCACCTAGAACTGACAACGCTTTCTAAAATCCATCCCTCCTTGAGTTATTTCTTCTCCTCCCCTATTAGAAAGCCGGTTTGGATTCCCACCACCACAGCCTGGAGTAGTTTTACCTGAATCCTTTAAAAGTGTGGAGGAAGACTATCCTGGACATAACTGGAATTTACAGTTTGTAAGAACCCAGATCTCACATCCTGCTCTGGTATCTCTGCTGGCCTCCTGACTGTCCCCACTCTGCCCCGGCAGCCTTCGAAGCCCAGCAAGCCAGTGACTGTTCAATGGATTCTTTTTTTTTTTTCTCAGTTTACATTCCTGGTTCTGACTTCATTTAAAGTATTTTGTGCTTTTTATAGAAATCAATGGTTTAAAAGCTAATCTAGTTAGGGTTTTTATAATGTCTTACTATTGGCTTAAAACCATAAAGCTTGTAAGTCTGCTGTGTTTAATTCTGCTTCTGAGGGATAAATAACTTCTAGGGTGTGGGGTGGAGGGAGGGGGCCTGCCAGCTGTATAATGTGAAACAACATTGTTTTCTCTGTAAATAATTTTTTAATGGCCAAAACACTTGATTTGCAATTTTCTAACTTCTAAAAAAAAGCAAGCTGTATGAGCTTATTGTAACATTTGAAAGGAATAAATGGTGACCCCTTCATGGGTGAGCTTGAGTCCTTCTTGTCCTGGATGCCAGACAGGGGCCAGGGAAGGAAGATAGCAGGGGCTTATTTAGTTCACCAGCTGCTGCATTTAATCACTCCAGCCCGGGCTCTGCTCGCAGTTAATTGACTTGCAGCAGATGTAGAGCTACAGCCACAAAGGACTTTCTCACACAAGCCTCTTGTCGCTACCTTAGGATCACCCTTCAGCTGGCTGCTTGGTACCTGTTTTCTTAGAGATTTAACTTTTTTTTTTCCTGGTGAAGGGTGGGGGGGGGGGAGAAAAAAAGCTCAGGCTTTTGTCATACAGAAGGGCCCAAGAGGGCTGCTAGGGGAAATGCCCCTTTTAAGCTTGGTTTCTTTAATTAAAAAAAAAAAAAATAGTAGCTTTAGAATAGGATTGGCTCATCTTTCCTGAAAAGACATGCTAGAGCACAAGAACTATGCCCTGGCAGCGAAGATCTACTTTCAAAGAGGAAAATGAAGGCACAATGGGTGCCACTACCCTTTCTCCTGTGATCTGCACAGGGGTAGAGGTGCTTTTTTTCCCCGAGCTGGGCAGGCAGCAGAAGGAAGCAGCACTGTCTTCCAGCAGCTCAGAGCCCGAAGGCTCTGTCAGCAGCTCAGGCTGCTGCAGCAGTGCACAAGCCCCTCCGTTTAATGGCCTGCGCCTAATTCCCATCTAATCACCTGCCCCTGCTGTTTTGGCTGGCAGAGATGATGGAGAAAAGCAATGGACTGTTGTTTGCCCAAATGGCACCACCCTGGCAAGGCAGGGCCCAGGGCAAGGACTGGCACAGCTCTTCCGTAGCCCTTGAGGTAGGTGGAAATAGCCAAAACCTCTTCATTTTATGCAGCGCATCTTCCTAGTGACAGTGGGAAGCTAAAGCAAGTGACCTGCTTCCAGATGCAGCAAGGTATTCATCCCTAGTCATTAGGAGGGCAAAAAGAGGGAAGGAAAAAAAAGGTATTTTAAATATAGGCACTGTGATCTGCAAATTATTTCCAAGATTGCTCGCAGTCTGTTGTGCGAGACATGGCTGCATTGTGCTCCAGCTGAGATCCGGGGCTCTGTGCATCTGCCAGGGAGCTGCCGTCGGCATCGCGGCAGCCATTTTAAGAAACACTGGAAGAGAGGAGGACGGCAGTTCACTGGCACGCATGGGCTGGTAGGGGTAACTGGAATTGTACAGTCTGTTTTGGACAAGAAGGAGAAGATTTTAATTGTCTGTTACAGTAAAAAGGATAACTAAGTTTCCTGGAGTATTACTACAGCAATGAACGTAAACTGTGCCACACAAAGTTTTTTTTTTTAACTACATATAAACAGCAGATTTGGCTTGTGAACCTTTTGTGTCCATTTCTGGTGTGATGACCACTCAGTTGCAGAATTAACCTGCTCCTAATTATGTTAAAGATATTTTTTTTCACTTGAATACCAGAAAAAACCCACTTACGTCCATCCAAAAGATACTCCCATAACTTATTATTCCTTTTCTAGATTAGCATTGCTTTCAGAGCATCAGCTGCATGAAGTACTGTAACTCCAAAACAAACTGCAAACCCATGCTGCTGGCTGAGACCCCAGCCGTAATGTAGAAAGAGAAGAAGTGCGAGCAAAGAAAATCCATGGTATTTTATCTCACCTTTTCTGGAGAGAAAGGTGACAAGAATTTCAAAGCTATTTTATAAAACACAGAGGGAGGGAGAACAAATATCCACAAAAGAAACAGAAACAATCTTTCACATGCAGCACAGGTTATGTTCCAAATAAAAAGCTTCAGTGAATGCACTTGAACCAACACATCTAGCCCTCTTTGTGAAAGTGGGGAAATCACATCTCACCTTTCTCCCCAAAGATTTTTCTTGTTGGGACCTACACCACACTGTGATCGAGGTATTGCACCATTTCCCAAACATGGAAAACAAACGGAACTCCCACTCTAACCAAGCACAAACTCACACCAACCATGGAAATGCACCAGTTTTATTACAAAGATTCTCAAAATTCAAAATAAAAGCATCTTTAAAAAACCACAATATATTCCCCGCCCCCCTCCCCCCCAGACACAAAGATACACTGATCTCTCTCGCTTCACATACAAACACTGAAGAGCAGGAGTGACATGTCACTCGGATCCAAAGAGACTAAAAAACTCACGGTGGAAAAGGGAAAAAAAGTAGTTAAAAAAATAAAACATTTAAAAAATAACCTGTGTTAAGTTAGCAGCATTATTAGAGTTGAAACCATCAGCAGCGCTCCGTGGGAGGTACAGATCCTCTTATGGACAGAGGAATCCCCCTGAGAAAGGAGAGCAGCGAGTCAAAACTGCCTGCAAAACTTCTGCAAAGCATTTCACCAAAAGCTCATCTAATGATCAGCTGTACAAAACAAGATGCAAAGGAAAGGCCAGTTCTGGTCACAAAAGACTTGGGTGTGAGATAATGCGTGGGAGTAGGAAGAGGAGTAGTTATAAAAATGTACAGAGCCCCATCTGCTGTTCCCTTATAAAGATAACAGCTCAGAGGCTGATAAAAAGGTTCTCCATATTTACTGGCCTTGAGAGCAAGAGGGAGGAAAGGTTTAATTGGAAAACATTTGTACTTCAGAGAACAGTTTTTCAGCAAGTGGCATCGACAAGAGGTTTCAGCCAGGCTCAGTGCGGTCCGGCCTTTAGAGGAGTTGGGAGCTTCTGCAGAGGTTTCAGCCTAGGACACAAGTCGGTACTGAGGAAGCACATTACAGCATGTGGAGCCAAGGGCAGAACAAGCAAGAAAAGCAAAGCAGGCAGCCAAACGGGCAGTAACTCGCTTCCTCCCCCGAAGAGGGGCATAGGTATAGAAAAAAAGGTATAAAAACTTCATCTCTTCTCTTAATCGAGATGTATAATGCTGTCACACTAACTGGATCTGCAAGATCTTGGAAAATGTTAACCACCACATTAGGGTGATTTTCATTTTGCATTTTCCAGATCTGCACCTGCAGGGCTCTTGGGCTGATTCACTAAAGCGCTCTTCAAATCGCTTTTAAGCTGCTTCATCTCTTTCCACAAGTTTGCTGCAGGGAGGTAGCCGACTCTATTCAAGAACTGCACTATTTGACCCTGAGAAGCGGCACCAGCTTGCAGTTACTTGCCACGGTGGAATCAAACTGAAGACCAAAGGAATAGTCAGTCTCTCACAGGCTTCACTTGGGAACTCATTTTCTCCCACAATAATTAAAAAAAAAAAAAAAAAGAGAGAGGAAAAAAAAAAAAAAAAGAAAAAAATTTTCATGGCCATCTTTCCACCTAACCTGAAATGCAAATACTACTTCTACTTAAATTATTCTTTCCCAAGGGTAGTTATTTCAGAGGACAGAGTAATGAAAGGAAGTGATTTTTTTAAAGACACACTAAGGAGGCAGTGGAAGGCAAGAGTGAAACTTCCCAGTCACCAAATCTGGGCAGTGCAGGTCTGTCTACTCCACAGAATCCTCCCTATCTGCTCCCAGTGGAGTGCAGCAAGGAATAATTTACAATTCTCAAGTCATTTATATATTTATATAGAAATATATACAGAAACATATATAAAATATAAATCCTGTGGAATGGGAGGCAACCAGAGAAGCTAACCTATGACAACTACGCACTGACATACTGTCCAGCTGCAGCCATCTTAGGTGGATTTTGTCTCTTCCTTCACCCTGTGGAAGCAAGCAGTGAAGAAATTTGATTTAAACAAGCCATTCGGGCTGTGTCCAAGCTTTAATAACAAGCCAGAGCCACAAACTTAAAAAATGCTGCTTATGCAGCCCACCTTCATCTAAAACATGTAACGTGTTGCTGAATGAAGGCACAGTATTTTTAAGGCCTTTTTGCTGAGGGCTCTGCTCTCACAGAGCTTTATCAGGCGTGCTGTTCTACACGTGCAAACTTCTTCCCATTAAGAGCCTGTGATAAAGCCTTCCAAATTACCACATCTCTCCTCCAACCCCTCAAGTTGTGCAACATCCCACTGGGGGCACGGGCAGATGCACACGGAAGTACAGGCACAGCCATTTAATTATCATGCCAGGAGACAGGGCTCACCCTTTGGGTTCTGCTTTCTCCTCTTTTGCTTTTTCCTCTTCTTTCTCATCTGGGAAAACAGAAAAAAAAAGATACACAGTAGTACGGTAAGTAACTACAGGCCAGGTAAAGTTCCACAGAGCTGGGAGGGCTTCCAGTCCTAGCTCTCACGCTTACCTTTCTTCTCCTCTTCCTCCTTTTCCTCTTCTGTTTTCACACGTTTAGCCTTCTTAAAGTTGGCAACATTTTTGCGCCCTCCTTCCCCTTCATCTTCGGAGTCAGAGAATTCTTCATCACAGGATATTCTTTTATCAGAATTGCGGACTGAGTGTGAAGAGGACAAGAGGTTGTTTCAGCAGATGTAAAAGTCAGGAGACTCCAAGCACTAACTTCTGCAAGTACATCTACACACTGGAATGAACTAACGAGCCTACATAAGTCAGAATTAGACCACGATAAAAACACTTTATCTTTCTACCTGCCATATCTTTTAATGCATCGCTCCTAACTCCTCATGCTTAAGATCCGAAATCACATGTATGACTTGGATTAGGTACAGTGTGATGTCTAGACTTGACAGCATAAGCAGGTTAACCAACCTCACACTGAGAAAACCTGTCTGCCAGATCTGAAGGCCATCAGCCAATCTGGATATAAACTAGCATTTTCACTGCGGAAGACAACTTCTGGGATCAAACCTGACAGTCTCCCAGAAAGTATTCTGTCATAGCACCTACATCACAGGAACTGTTTAAATTCTCACATTAAAGCCTAGGTTCTCCCATTATGGAAATCGTCTGGCAACAGTGCCATTTCTCCAAGGAAAAAGAAATCTATCAGCTCTGCAGTGCCTAGCATCATTGCTTTTACCTTACAAAAACAATCAGAAAGGTGGGAACAGATTCACACTGAAGAACTCCAGAATAGAGATATACCTAAATCATATATCCTCCTCTCTTTAACTAGGGTAAGTCAGTTTAGGGTCTGCACGCTTCTCCAGCTAACTGATCCTGTTCGGTTTTGCACCCACAGGCTCTGAACAGTACGCTTCTCAGCCAGGCAGTGCCGGAGACAAGCACATACTTGAAATGCGTTTCTCAGGATCTTCTTCCTCTTCATCTCCACTGTCTTCCTGAACAGCATCCTCAGGAATTGGCTGCATCTGGACGCCAGGGGCATGAGGCAGCATGCGCAGATTCTCAAAGAGACGTTGCCTAGAGCCGGCCAGGAAAGGAACACCTTCGTCAGCAAGACGCCACCCACAGCTGCGAAACCCCCAGTAGAAGGTGTCAGTCTCAGGAAGAGGAGCAAACACTTACTTGATCTTCTCGAGATACTCATTGGTATTCTGGTTAGTCATGTTCGAGGGACTGATGTGGAGCTTAAAGTCTGGTCCAAAGTACTCAAAATAGTCATTATATGGAAGCTCTGCAGGCAAGTTGAAGAGGAATAAACACTAAATTACCACTGGACTGGTGACAAAATACCACAAACACCTTGTACTTCTACAGAAAAGCACGACTGCATTTACCTAGGCCTAGGAGCTGAAGCGCTCCCAGCCTGAATTCAGACCAAAGCAGACAACTTAGCAACAGTGCAGTCAAAGCTTAAACACTATCAGCGCACACAAAAGTTTTCAGTAGAAGGTCATCTTGTTTCAGTAAGACAGCAAGGCTGCTGGGTATCTTTTGCTGGAGGGGAGAGCTACAGGACTAGAATGCAAACAAGAACAGCTACTGCAAATCAGGGCATCCAAAAGCTCTTCCACAGTAATAATCAAGAGCTAATGAAACATCTTAGGATTGCTACCTCTCCCACAGCAACATCATTTCCATGAGCTCTGTTACTAGAGTATCATTGTCCCTTAGTCTTGCTTCAAAGGCTCCAGGGGAGAATTACCATTGGGAATTTCAGTGTCCAAAGCCACAGCAGTCTCATAGGTCCAGCATCTAGCCACGTTGCGGATCGTATAGCCACCTCCTCCCAGCATCAGCATAGGCAAATTAAAACTTTTTACAAATTCCACACACTTGGCATGACCTGCAGCAAAAGCAGTGGGGGAAAAGGTCATAGCCTCATGGCATAAGAACAACAAACTTTTCAACGAAATCTAATGATATTAGTGATGCCAGTTAGACACAGGCACTGGACAGTACTCTTACCTTTGATGGTCAGATTAAAACAACCCAGCCTGTCCCCTGACAGAGAATCTGACCCGCACTGCAAGACAACTGCGCTAGGCTGGAACGTCTCCATCACTTTAGATATCACCTAAACAAGAAACCCGTTGTTACACACTCTCTGCAGGATAGCGTCACAGCAACACAGTAATGCCCATGTCAGCAAGTGACGCGAAGACATCCCTAGTGTTCCCACAGCTGCTGACTCCCCTGTATCGGCAACACTGAGGCTCTTACAAAGAGAAGCTTACTGACCACAGGCTGCAATTGTTAGGGAGGAATACAGTCCCTAAAGAAACTTATCACAGAGGACTGAATCAGTCTCCCCAAAGAATGACAAAGTATGATCCACAAAGAATCACTCAGCAAAGACGTCTTCACTTACCGGCTTGAATATTGCTTCATAGGACTCATCGTCAATTCCGTCCCGCAGGGGATAGTTGACAGCGTAGTACTTGCCTTTGCCTGCACCAATGTCCTGTCAGAGCGAGGGACAGGAGAGACCACAAGTCACCAGAGAACCAAATGCAACACACAAATAGTGCCCTAAATTAGGAAGGGAAGTCTGGGATTCCAGAGGTCATCCGACTGCAAGCCTAGGCTCTCATGGATGAACACTGTCCCTGCAAAAGGCAGCAAGAGTCAGTTGACTCCAACAGCAGCTTATTTGGCATAAGTGGGTACATTTGGCCCCAGTGCTCAGAGAACCAAAATCTCCTACTGTCCCCACTTTCAGGTTGCTGTTGCTGTGAGCGCACAGGCTCTCATTTCACTGGCAAGAGCCACTCTCTCACACAGCAATAGAACTGGCAGACAAAATTCTAGTTCCAAACCTGTACACTGCAGAGATGCACAGCCAAAAATACCAGTTGGGGGTGATAGTGCAGTCTAGTAAGTGGAGGAATTTATTTTTATTTTAAAAGAATATATGTATTTTTTACATTTCCATTATCTCTCTCATACCCAAGTGTCTTATAAAAAAATAATTATTTCATTTATGCTGCAGACCAGCTGCACCAGGGAAGAATGCTGCAGCTGCACACAAGTTCACATCACCAGCGCCAAACTCTGGGCAGGGCTGAGAAAAATACAACTCACAAGTGGAAGACAAGAGAATTTAGATTAGAAAAACGTAATTCCACTAAAAAGCACGTAAGAAAAGGTAAAGAACCTTTCACCCCCGAGAACAGCATTCTGACAATGTCAGAAGTCACAAAGCCAACCACACCTGCAGCTAACCTGAAAGAGTGCCACAGTTAATGCCACGATTTGTTAACACGCACAACTGACTCATAGGAGGAAATGCACACAAGATAAACCAACACACAGAGAAGTACTCCCTCAAACTTTCACCCAAGAGCTTGTGTGACCAAGCTTCATTTGCAAGTAGCTACAGATGAACAACATGTCATCTTCAGAGTCACTTTTCTGAGCGTAATCCCACCAGAAGGCTGCTAAGAGACTGATCTCAAAGCCTTGGTTTTATTACTGTACAGGCTATGATCACAGGAACAAAGCACGCAGGAGCCAAGCCATCTGCCTCACATATACACCTTTGCCCTCAGAAAAAGGATGCCACTTTGAGAGCAGGAAAAACCAGGAGAGCAGTGATTTTAGTTAAATTAGTATGTCAGCAAACAGATGGAAAAGACCAAATTTCAGAGTAATTTTCTGCTAAGCCTTCATTCTCACCCGCAGGTCCCCTGTTCCTGGGAAGTATTCTCCATACTTATGGAAGGACACGGTCATGACGCGGTCTGTGGTGTAGAAGGCTTCCTCCACACCATCTCCGTGATGAATATCAATGTCAATATACAGCACTCTCTGGTGATACCTAGGATCAGAAAGGGGTCAAAATACTGCATTGCTTCAGAGCAGAAACTGCCTTCACCGGCAGAGCAAATGGGAAGAGAGCAAGGAACTTGGTGCTAATCCCCAGGCTGCAGAGCTACCAGGCAGCTCTCTTTCTCTCTGGAGTCTACAAGCAAAAGAGCTGCAGAGAACAGAGATGTGCCTTGGTCAGCAGTGGAACAGAACCACAGAGGAAAATAAAGTGGCTTTTGCTGCTGTGACTGATCTTTGAAGGCAGATTCAACTCAGTTTATTCAGATTCAGCCAACGGACTGCAATTTTACATCCAAGCCTCCCACTGAGGTTTGGCTTGAGCCAAAAGCCATCACATATATAGCTGTGCCCCCTGTTCCAGGGTGGATGGTAGAGAAGGGACTAAGAGCAACCACGCAAAGCCTTCTGCCTCCTGCACAGTGCCACAGTTAGACATAGCCCTTCGGGAGAAAGGGCACTGCACCCCAAAAGATAGCTGATTAAGCCTTCCTGGGAAAACACAGCTTAAAAAAAAAAAAAACAACAAAAAGAGCAGGCTAAGAAGAAAGCGCTAAGGACTCAGAGGAAATGCAGCAAAATTGACAAGCAAAAGGAGTAAATAGTACTGCCCGTACTTTAGGAGCTCCAAGATAGCTAAGACGATATCGTTGACATAACAGAAGCCAGAAGCCTCTGACTTTTTAGCGTGGTGAAGGCCTCCTGCCCAATTCACGGCAATATCTGTCTGTTGCTTGTTCAGCTTCACAGCACTGGCTGTTGGGAAAAGAATTACAAAACGTCAGCCCGAGAGCAAAGGCCCCATGACAGAGACCAAGGGGCAAAGCGCTGGTCCCTTACGATCACATCATTGCTTATGTGTGCGTGCGGGTACTCGACAAAGCACAAGCCCAAGGGTTTAGCACTGGATGTCTCAACAAACTAACAAAAGGCAAGGGAAGAGAAATGCAGCCTCTATTTTGCTCACACGCACTTTTCACTGCTTCCCACTTTTGCCTCAGAGCGTGAAATCTGCACAAACAAGTCCATAGCATTCTAGCTGGGGTCACAGTTGAAGACAGTCTAGAGTTCTCAGTGCCCCGAACAAAAGATTTTAATGAAAGGGTTTATCCAACATATATTTAGGTCATTCACGGAATATACATTTAAGCAAAGGAAGCTCTCTTCCCCCAACCCCTTCATAAACTTTCTGCAAATTTTGCAAGTCTCCCAGGATCAAAACAAATTATACATTCTGTGGAATCTACAGCCATGGGACCGGAGAGCACAGAGCTACTTCAAAAAATGCTGCAGTCAGTACTTGTATGTGCTGCTGAACTGCGTTACAGGAAATAAAGACTGGTAGATGTCATTGTGGGAGTAGCAGCCACAAAGCTTGAACGCCTATGCACAGTAACACAGTTCTGCAATAGCAGTCTTTCTGCAACAAAGTATTTGAAAACAGTGAAAGCGTTTTAAATGTTCCGGCTTTCAGGGAGCTTACTGAAACCTTTCAGGTTCTATTTTGCCTCATGTCCAGAGACAGTGGCTTTTTGTCAAAAACAATGGATAAAGTAACCCTTTTCTCTCCTTTCCAGGTTATGCCTGTCCAGAGCAACGTTTTCACAACTTTTTTTTCTGTAAAGCTCACGTTGATTTTTTTTTTTTTTTTATTAAACCCCTGTTGCTGCTGTGGTTTTGTTTTAACTCTATTGCTGGCGATGTTGTTATACCACTTATGGAGTCCTTCATACATTCCGTGAAGTAACCCAGATTAATGAAGATACGCTTAACAAATGTTGAGGGATCTCTCAATATGCAAAAGGCTTGAACTCTCACACGGGAAGAAATCCGGATCTAATTATTAAGGAAATCAGAAATAGGTTCACAGGGCTTCCCCACCACCACCTACAACAAGTTATTTCCTAGACAGAGCTACATTACATACATCTGCTTAAGAGAAAAAGAAAAGAATGTACAACATGTGAGCTTACCAACTGAGCCTCCAGCAGAGAGCTGACAAAACTCAAACAACCCATCAAACACAGGGCAGTCTTCCCCAACATTAACTTGAAAAGAATACAAAAGAGTTAGTAAGACAAAACCACAACTAAATGGCAAAGCTTACACCGCCATTCTGATTTAAAAAGCTAACCAGATTAAGAGATCAAACATTTTAAACAACAAAATAACACACACAAATCATAAAACATTCACACAATTAACCTGAGGATTGCCTTGATAAGGCAAAAAAGGTTGTTGCTGTAGGGAAGATGCTCCTGACTTGTAAGAAAATGCGAAAGCAGGTCCCAGGAGCTCTGGCGAGAGCGGCACGCCATCTACTGGGGTGCACTGCAAGGGATCCTCAAACCAGTCAGTCATGCTGGAAAATGAGTGGGCAGAGGGGAGATGCTATCAAGAGCTTTGTAATACCGATACTCATCCTTAGCAGCAACTCAAGCGGCGCTTGTTGAGACAGCACATTTACAGTATTCTGCTCTGCCCCGGCAGCACATGCTGGTCACCAAGGGCACATGCAGGCTGTGCAAAACAGGGGCCAGCACCCCTCGCTACCCCATACAGGGCCTCTGGGAAGAATAGTGCTGTTTCTGACTACAGAGCCGACACTGAGCTCCATTACACAACCCCACAGCAAGCGGGAAAGGTTTTTGCTCCTGTTTCCTGCTGTATTGCTGACAAGGAGCTGAGAAAGCAAACAGTGCCAGTGCTGCAGGAGAAAGTGGGGAGATGGGAGATAGTGGTGTGTACTGGACAAGAAGTTTACCCCCACATCTCTTCCATTACACTTTGTACATTCCTTTTACTTCACATTGGACAGTCAGTTTTTCAGTTCTTGGCAGTACTGTAGTTTTGGCCTGGATAAATTTCTACTGTAAGTAGTTTCACGATTAAAAATAAACCCAGTAACAACAGACTCCTATTGAATCAAGATTTGCTTTTACGAACAAACAAAAAAAAATGTATTTTGTAACAACTTCTGTAGAATATTTACTTCTGTGCTTAAGGAGAAAGGCACAACCACCACAGTTCTTGCAGTCTCCACAAAGACTGTGTGATAAGGGAGTTTGAATGGTCCTAGTTCGAGACAGGGATCTCTGAAAAGGATGATACCCATCAGGACACCCAGAAGGAAGCAATTGTTCCTGCTTTCCAATTGTTTCAGCAGGGCATGGCAACTGGCAGAGTCTGAATAATTAATTCAAAGAGACGGTTGGAAGCTTTCCCTGTTAAGTGAGAAGTTAAGCCATCAATTTCTGCATGCTTCCTATCATAACAAATTAAACTTCTTGCCCTTTAGGTTACAGAGCAGTCTTTCCAAGTCCTCAGGCAGGCAACACGGCATTAGCAGAATGAAATTAGAGACTGTTCATTACCTTCACTGCCCCTCAGAACTTTGTGGGCAGCACTGACAGTATTTGAGGATGTCCCTCTGCTATACCTGGCAAAGACAGGAGCTGCTGTGTGAACAGAAGCCACTTGGGCTTTTTCCCACCAGAAGATTCAAAGCAGCCAGGACTACTAAGGAGGGATATTAATAAGGGGGTTCAATTACTTGACTATAGGCATAAAGCTATATGGTAGAAGATGAGAGGCACGGATGCTACTTCTTCCCTGCAGCGGGTGGGTTAGGAGCTTCCTATCTGGGAAAGCACAACCAGAGAGAGCCCAGCATTAAAGATGGAACCATCCTGACGGAATTCATAGCCCCTATCCTTCCCTCAAAAGGAAAGCTGAAGCACCAGGCAGGCTACAGACACCTGCCACTGTACTTGGGAGCAGTGACCTTGCCTCCTGTATCCCTAATCTCTGTTCTGAGCCTCCTGTGCTAGTTCTCCAGCTACGCAGAGGCTACTGTTTTGCAGGTCTTGTGGAAGAAAAGCTCCGTCCTCCGCACATTTAAGATTAGTCTTCATATTTTGCCTCCTTCAGGTAAAAATAGTTCTGTGGAAGTATGGTACAGAAAATGTTGACTACAAGAGAGAGCAGAGTGGGCGTTTATGAGCCATATCTGCTTCAGGGGTAAACAGTTCAGTTTGTGTAAATATGTACTTTGGTATATGTCATTTGGTATATTAAGGCATATCATTTACTGTAGGAAGTCTTTCACTGTATATTACTCATGAACGATATTACCCATTCCTCTTACAAGCTTGTGCCTTAATATATGTCCCCTTCAGCTCATACCAGATTTCCAAGTCCCTCTACTTCAGACTCAAGACCCATATTTCTTCTAAATTGGAGATTACACTTATTCCACATAAATGAATCCCACAGGCTAATAATTTTTTTCTGCCCTTGAGCATTGCAGTGTGCAAGACTAAAATACTGTTTAAATGAATGTTGAGCCTTCCCCACTATTTCTCTATACTTGCTAGAAACCTAATTTGCCACAGTCATTGCCAAAAACATCATCCCAGGTTGCAGAGAGACAAAAAAAAGGTTTCTGTAACATTGAAGTCACCATTAAAAAGCACTTCCATGCACCGGGGAGGTTAGAACAAGAGATTAGCTCAAAAAATAAACCATTTGGACACAAAGTGGACAGGTATCAACATGCATCTCAACCCTCTTCCACTTCCAAACTGCCATAGCCCTGAAAATCCTTCAGGGTTAATGAAGATTTTGGACACAATTGATTGAGTTGGGGTTTTGTTTGTTTCTTTTAAATTACACAATTCCCACCCCAATAGCCCTGGTTAAAGATAAGCAATTAAACAGAATACACACAGCTCATAAATGGAGTAGTTCCGTCATCTCCCCAGCCAGGAAGGCAATTTAGAAGAGTTCCCATCAAAATACAAGACCAAAAAAAGATAGCCAGGTCAAAGGGTTTTCCTCAGCATTTTGGCATATTGGCTTGAGAGAGGGACCCAGTTTTAAAATGCTTGATTTACCAGAAAAACCAAAACCAAAGTCAGGTGAAAGAATTTCCCATGGTTCTTCCTACTCTTTTTATCATAAACCTCTAAAGTTAGCCTAGGATTCCCAGAACCCCAAATTTTAACACTGGCAGGAACTACAGCACTACACGCATACATAGCTTACATCTTTGCATCTGCTTGCTGTACTCAGACATGTTATCTGGGCGAATAGATCTCAGAAATTTTATGTAGTCATCACTGTGGTACTTGGTCATTTCTTCTGCATTTGCCTTGTGAGGGCGCTGCAAGGACAAAAAAAGAGCAAGGCTTGTTTTGAAACACATTTCTCTCCCTAATTTCCACTTCCAATCTCTGATTTACTCCCAGGAACAGCAAAAAAAGTCAAACCAGCAGCATTAAACAAGAGAAACTTATTTTCATAGGCAAGAATGCCATTACTGGAGACTAGAATGTATTACACATCTAGAGAAAGAAAATGTTTAAGTTACAGGGAAAGAAGCAATTTTCCAGTCTCCAAAGCTTATCTGAAGCAAAGAACATCTCACTACAAGCAATCAGAAGAAAGCAGAAATACATCAGAACAACTGTTGCTTAGGGTTTTTTCCTTTCTCCTTTGTCTCATCAACAGAGAGCTTATGAGTCTGAAGCATCAAAATTAAAACCTGACATGTAAACTAAGATCTTTCATATACGTTTCTCTTCATGACCCCCCCTGCACTTACATATATCTCCATCTTCCTGTAGAGGCCATAGTTCAGCAGTAGGTTGTGGGTCATCCGGATCCTGTGGGGTTTCATTGGATGTCCTTGGCCATAATAGTAGTTTCCAACATCACCTAGGAGCAGAAATTGTTTTGTTACAGCACGGAAAACTATGAATTCCTTCAAAGAGAATCACAGCTGAGCCACAGGAGCCATCAGGTGATCTGTCATTTTATCTGGCCTTCAGCAGTTAACAGGGATAGGGTCTCCCATCTTGTTTGCACAGGTATCTCCATGGATTCAGAAAAGTTTATCCTAGACTCAAATAACACAGATATTTGGAAATTGGGGTATGGCCCGACAAGGAAGTTTTTTATGCCAGTTCTGGGGAAGGCAATCCAGGTGGAGTCTGAGCAACTAACATTGCACCGCCCAAGTTAAAAGGAGGGAGCTCCAGCTTTCTTGGGCAGGAGGAGCTTTGGGCACCACATTTTCCTGTCCTCACTCAGCAAATGACAGCTCTCCAACGTCCTCTCCAGGCGGTTCAGGTCCACTACAATAGCTCACATTTACAGAGCTCAGACGTTTCATGGAGAAATGCAACCGTACTCCGAGCAGAAACCCGCAAGCCAAGAGGCATGCAAGTTTAATCCTGGCTCAGACAATGACTCATCAGACAGAGCACGTAGCCTCTTTGCCTCAGTTTCTTACTATTTACCTAACAGAAATGAGACACAAAGCAGCTAATTCTGTCAATAAGCAAACACCAGTGCAGCTGTAGTTTTACAGTTTCTCAATTGCATTCACCCTTTATTATTGCTTGAAATCCTTCAGAATTATCCCAGTCTCTACCAACCGCACTCCCACGCAGATGCACCTGAGGAGCTATCCTACAGGCACCAGTGGAAATGAAGTTAGCTTCCTGCAAATATATCCCACGGGTCATCTCCCCATGCGGATTATTTCCTACCTAGCAAAAGCTGAGCTGATGCTGCACTCTCCCACAGTAGGCGCCGCTAATTGGGGTTTTTTCCCCTCTTCTCCCAGGATACTTATTTTCATGAAACTTACAGAAATTTGACTTTCAAATTTCTGCCTCCCGCCTGATTTGGCTGTGAGAGGCACAGACTCAACATTTGTCAAGAGCAGGAAATGCACAGCCAGCTACACGCAGCAGCAATATCTCACAAGCCTCATTTTCTTGGGCAACCAGACTAAGTTGTTCATGTAGTTGTACAACTCCTGATCAGTTTAGGAAGCAGGAGACCCAATCCAGTCTGGCTGGTGACTCAGCTGGGAGTATTAATATTTCATCACCAATCTTCCTCACAGCACACAGCTGTAGTTTTTCCTCTGGTGGACACGGCCTTATTTTCAAAGTAGATGCAAACGGTGCGAATCCCACACCCAAACAATTCTGCTGCTGGAGTTTACCTGTTCGTGGTGCTACGGTGAAACGGGGTGTCGTTTGTACGAAGGTATTTTTTCTGGGGCAATTATCCCTACAGTAAAATCAGGTTAAATCAAGCTTTGAGGAACTCACTAAGAGATGCTCAAGACCCTATCTAGAAAATAAAAGCACAAAACTACAAGAAGCTTTGAAAAATCATCATCATCTTCACTTCAGGCTGTCAGTGAAACGCCCTGGGCAAACCCCGACTTCCAGAGCCTGCTCACTCTGCTAAACACATCCCACTACAAGTCCTACAGAGCAGCAGATGAGCTTGTCTGCTCATGGACGTCACTGCAAATTAAGAGTGTGAATTTAACAGATACCTCTTCCGGTCTGCTAGGGTTAAGCAATTCCCTATAAGGAGAGCTAATAAAGGAGAAGTTACTGTTCCAGTTCAAACCCTCACACACACCCCCAGCACCCCTCAGGATTTCCAGGAAGGACCCTTAAAATATCCAATTACCCTTTCCTCATCCTCTCCACCCCACCTAGACCCTTCCCTGCAGCCCAGGTTCCTTCCCCAGCACCAGACATCCTTCTGACATCTGAAATTGGTGGCTGAAGGAAGAGACCCACATGCCCTCCAAAACAGTGCCCAGGGACCTCCCTTCAGGGAATTACCGCACTAGATCGTGCTGCTCTAACCTCCCTGCATGGAAAATAAATGATCCTAACAAACTAGCGTCCCACAACTGCAGATTATGCCTTCCCTGACAATAAAAGCACACTTTCAACCTAGGACATGCTGTGGATGTTTGCCAGCCGCTTGTAAAAGAGTGGGGGAAACAAGGCACAGAAACCTCACCACAGAGTAAATTAGCAAGGGCAGCTATAGACAAGAGTGTATAACACTAACTTTGTGTAGTTACCGTGCAAGAAAGACTACAAGGATAGTGTCTCTGCTTAGCGTTTTCAAGCAAAATGACTGGTTGTTCCATATTTAAGACATCACCGTGTGCCTATAAAGATTAGAGCTCGTTCAAAAACTGAGCAGCTTCTTTGTGAACACATTATATTCCAAGGACAGGGATAAGTTTGGACATAGAGACCATGT
Source organism: Aramus guarauna (assembly GCA_013400195.1). NCBI lineage: Eukaryota > Metazoa > Chordata > Aves > Gruiformes > Aramidae > Aramus > Aramus guarauna. Next base: position 257,428 of record VXBL01002492.1, on the reverse strand, counting down.
TCTTTTCAACATCCAGGTCGTGAGCGCATGTATGGCATTCTGGCACTTCCTGCAAGCACTCTTAAGTTTAAACTAGGCATTTTGGGGCCCAGGGCTCCTATATTTTATATTTTGATATGATGAACATTGCACAGAGATCAGTTGTGTGGTGAAATCAGGCTCAGTTTCGCTCTAATTCAGACTCTTCCTCACCCTGCCCTCCTGAAGACACTGTCTGAGTCAGAGACCCTGCAGGACTGTCATCACAGGTTGCAAACTTACCGCTTAGATTTACTTTTCTAGAGAAATAAAAGCCCTTGCTATATGCCTGACACACACAGCAGTTAAAAGGGATCGCTTTACTGTTTGAAGACTGAGCACATCCACTTACCAAGAATAACTAGCGAGAAAAAGTTTTTTATTTGATTTCACAAACTAAAACCCACGATGAAATAGAGAATTGCACAATACCTTTCACAGAGAGCGAACACACACTATTAAAAATGAGCTCGCCCATCACTGAGGCACCCAGCCGCCCCTCCAAAGGGGAGGGGGCTGGGAACACGTAGAGCCAATACAACTGTGATTTCTCCCACAGACTATGGGGTAGAAGCAGGGAAGCTGCACAAGATACCCAGCTTGGGATCTGGCCAACTCTAACACCCCGTTACTTCCCTACCCCAATGGGATGACTATAGAGCCCCAAAGCTGTGCTACCCCAGCCTCGTAAAAGGGGGAAAAAAAAAAAAAAAGCCAGACTACAATCCAGCCAAGTTTGGAGCCAGAACTAAACAATGCTCCTGCACACAGGAACTCCCTGCAAACAACCACGCAGTCGGTCTGGCTCCCAACACCTTCAGGTTTGTCCCTTGTTTGACAGCAACGGGAGCTTCAGGAGTGCCTCTTCCTCTGAACGCGGCTCGAGGAGGCTTCATCTCCCCGCAACCCGTCCTGTCCCCCAGCACCTCCCTGAGCGCTCCCCATCCTCCCAGAACCCTTCTTCAGCATCTCAGCACGGCTCCCAAAGCCCCTCAGCCTCACGCCTCTCTCCCCAAACTGGGCCCTTCACAGCCCTTCCCCACCCCCACAGCCCCTGACC
>VXBL01002492.1:220385-239341 GCA_013400195.1 Aramus guarauna | reverse complement strand
CCCCCCCCCCGCCCCAAAAAACCCTTGCCAAGCCCCTGGCACCACTTCCCTCCCCTCCCAGAGGCCGCCCGCTGCAGGAGAGCTTCATTAAGCTGGTGGAAGCCTGCAACGACACCTCGATCAACATGGACCGGTGGCTGAGCCGGCTGGAGAGCTGCCGCTGGCTGAGCCACGTCAAGGCAGCCCTGAGCACGGCCTGCCTGGCCGCCCAGTGCATGGACAGGTACGGGGGCTCCGCTGCCCCCAGGGCCCCGCTCCCCCCCTTGCCAAGCTCTCGCTGGCATCGCCCCGACCGCCCGTGCTTGCCCGTAGGGAGGAGGCCAGCGTGCTGGTGCACGGGACAGAGGGGACGGACACGACGCTGCTGGTGACGGCGCTGGCCCAGGTGATCCTGGACCCGTCCTGCCGCACGCTGGTGGGCTTCCAGGGGCTGCTGGAGCGGGAGTGGATTGAGGTGAGAGTGGTGGTCCTGAGAGGCCTGAGGACCCGAGCCCCGCTGGGCACCCCCAGCTCCCCTTCACCCCCGTTATCCCCTTCGGGGGGGTCCCGCAGGCCGGCCATCCCTTCCACCTCCGCTGTGCCCGCTCTGCCTACTCCCACGCCCGGCTGAAGCAAGAGGCGCCGCTTTTCCTCCTCTTCCTCGACTGTGTGTGGCAGCTGAGCCGCCAGTTCCCCTTCTCCCTGGAGTTCAGCGAGTGCCTCCTCCTCACCCTCTTCGACAACGCCTACGCCTCTGCCTACGGCACCTTCCTCTGCAACAGCGAGAAGGAGAGGTGAGCGTGGCAGGAGGTGGGGACAGCCGTGTCCCTTAGCAGCAACGCCACGGTCACCGCTGCGCCCTTGGGGCAGACCCTGCGGTGGCCGGGGCTGACCCTGCCTTCACAGATGGGGCACAGCAAAACCCTCCCGCTCACAGCTTGGCTCAAACCTGGCCCCACAAACCGCAGCAGGGACTAAAATGCGTCTCAACTCTCGGGTAGGTGCCTGTGTAAAGTGAAGGAGAAAACGCACTCCCTCTGGGCCTGGCTGAACCAGCCTGGGGAGAAGAAGAAGTACCTGAACCCCCTCTACTCACACAACGCCCTGGTCATCTGGCCCTCCGTCGAACCCCAGAGCATCCAGCTCTGGCAGGGTAAGCTGGGTCCAGCGCTCGCAAAACCCAGCTTTAGCTCTGATCTGGGCTGGGTGAGGGAAAGCCGCTCTGCTTTTCCTTTTCTTGGCAGGGCTACGGCACGGCTGAAGTAACGCACAGCCCCCTTCTCTCCTAGGTTTGTTCTTCCGATGGATCCGTTCATCCCAGTACCTGGATGAGGCCTGGGCAGAGATCCAGCGGTTAGTAGAGGGCAACGACCCCCCCGTCAAGGAGAGCGCGGGGAACAGGCTGAGCCGCTCCGTCTCCGACCCCGCTGCCCGGACAGAGAACAAAAGGTGAACGGCGATTCCGTCCCTGCGGGCCGCTGGGCCGAGGTGACACTGCAGCTTTCCATGGAAGCGCCGTGCGGGACACGCGCCCCGCGGAGCCCAGAGGACAGCTTGGAGAGGGAGGGGGGTGCGGACTCCCCCTTTCACAGCCTCCGGGCTCTGCAGACTGAGCTTGTTTCAGTAAAGCGGTCTCTCTCGCAGCCCAGGCCTGCTCTCCGCACTTCCTTCGCAAGCGGGGCTCCTTCCCCATGGGGTTTCAGCAGTGCTCGTACCTGGAGCAGAGGGGCAGGAGGCAGTGGGAGGGCGATGTGCCCAGCAGCATCCGCCTCCGGCAGCTCCCACCACGGCATGCCTGGCCCCCGCGGCCCCTGCCCGGCATCGTCAGCACAGCAAAAAACAAACCCGCAACACCCTCCCCACACAGGGCACGCTGGCTGCAGTTTAAGTGTTGCGTCAGTCGCTCTGAGCTGGGAGGCAGCCCGGGAAATCTGCCCTTGAACCCGGTTTCGAGGAAGGAAAGAGATACAAACCACCCCTCCAGCCAGGCGGACGCAGGGCAGGAGGGCTGGGAGGACGAGGCTTTGCAACACAAGCCCACTAGTGCAGGAAATAACTGTTCCATGAGAAAAGTTGGCTCAGGCTCAGCCCAGCAAATAAACAAAGCACCAGAACTGGGCGCGTGTGTGTTGTCTGGAAAACAATGACTGGCTGCTGCCCTTCCAGCCTGTTCACACGCCAGGGCCGGACCCAAACCATGGCTGCAGGTCCTCCCTGGGAAAGAATTCACCTGGGGCGCACAGAGCAAGAGCCCTGCTGTCTGCCCACGGGGGGGAGCACGGCCCTGCCCCCCGAGCAGGGAAAGCAAAGTGCTCAGGTTCGTTTTGTTCCAGACCAAACAAAAACCAAACCGACAGAGGTGCTTTACCTTGTGTTTATAAAAGATTTCTATTTATTTCCTGATGATTTTTTGTTCTCCCCTGATGTATAAATATGCCCAGCAGGAAGGTAGCATCCCCAGGGGCAGGCAGGCAGCCAACCCAACTCCCTTCCTCGCCTTCACCACCTCCTGTGAAATCCAGTCCTGCCCTTTTCAGCCCGTTGGGTTTCTAGTTCCCCACCTTCACGCAGCCAGCCCCGAGTTTGCTGCTAACCACTTCTCGTTGCCTCCTGCGGAGCAGATTAACTTCAGGCCTCACTACAGTTCTGCGCAGGAGCCAACGAATTGGAAGAGGAAAGGGAGGAAGTCCTTTAAGCTTCAAATTCAAACTCGAAGTACTGGGGATCGAAGTAATGGATGCGAACGTAGCCATCCTCACCCCCGCTGCTGTAACTGTACGGGAGGAAAGACAAGATAAAGTCACTGATGTTGTCAGGAGTCTAGGTCTATACCTGTAGTGGAGTTTGTTCTCACAACCCCCTCCAAAAACTAAGAAAGAAGTCACAGGACAGGAAAAATATCAGTGACGCAGCCAAAATGTGCAATAGGGCACAAGTGTGAACCCTCCAGCCAGCCTTCCTTTAAGGAAGGTGCTGGCTCTGTTCCCACTGCAGGGCTCCTGTGAGCCCAGCCAGATCCTAACCCACAAGTGGGCTAGGCTTAACTGGGACACGCTGCAAGACCCACAGAGATTCTCACCTCTTCCCGTCAGGGTGAAAAGCAACGCTATTTATTGGACCGAAGTGACCCTTCACTCTGCCAAACTCTTCTTCAAAAGCCAAGTGGAAGAACCTGGGAGAATCAAGGTTTCAATTATGAAAAGTCGGAAGTCTGGTTAGGGATACAATCAGGGTTTCCTCAAAAAAAGCTCTGCAAGTTTAGTGACTCCTCCAACACTGCCAGGAGCAAGATGCTCAAGGAGCAGCACCCCTGGGCTCTCAGGAGTCTTCCAGGTGAGGACTCGACCCTGCCAGAGGACAAGGACCAACCTTGCTTCAAATTTGCCAATCCTGGTGGAGGTCGTGGTCACATCCATGGCCTCTTGCCCACCACCAAGCACGACCTGCAAAGGAGAGAAGCCGCAACACTTCAGGGCTGCTTACAGCACGCTCGGCAGCAGCCCCGAGAGGAGGGAACCGAGCCTTGGGGAAGCCCCCCACAACCCAGCGGATCCCACAAACTCAGGAGCAAGCCCGACTCCAGCCCCAGCAAAGCTTCCGTCTCCCAGACACGCTCATTTGAAGATCAGAGGACACAGCCTTGTTCCCTGCACCAGACCCCAGTAAAGCTCCCCAGACCCATCCCTCAGTCATGTTTTTTAGCTGGGCTGGCGACACTCTGCCTTCCAGCTCCCTGGGACAATGCAGGAGTCACAGAAAGACCGTTACAACGAGCGAGCTCATCCTTACGTGATCAAAAATGGGGGAGAGTGCAGCAGAGTTCACGGGTCGCTCTGTCCGGAACGTCTTCAAATGCTCGAGTGACGTGCAATCAAATAGCTAGGAGGCCAAAGGGAGAGAGTTATTCTGCAAGAGGGCTGGCAGCCCAATTAACTCGCACAAATCTGGCTTCTGGGCAGCTGTTAGCTCTACAGTCGCTCATGGGCACCCAAATCCCAAAACCATCTTCCCAGAATCCCAAAATACTGGCCTAAGGTAAACCGCACCTCTATCATCTTGAGGTAGCAACTGCAGCCTTCATTTTGGCAATATTGTTCCAATGCCTGGCTCTTAATTTAACGTGGCGGCACCTCCCTTTTCTCATTGAACTTTCCCACTAAGCTTTAACTTTACACTTAACTTCCTAAAGAGCAAACCTCTGTGATAGCCACAGCTCTGAGCTACTACCCAGAGTCCGCTGCGTTTCTGAGGAGAAGACTCACCTTGGCCGTGTTGTCCTTGGAGGCGGTGATGAACATGGTCATGTCCCTGGAGGTCTGAATATCGTTGATTTGCTTGGTGTGCTCCTTGATGTTTGAAAGCTGCTCCCCTGACTGAAGGGTAAAGAAGGCAGTTTCAGCATGCTGGCAAGTGAAGTGAGCATCCACGCGACTTCTCCATTAAAACCAATTTAGGTGTCACTGTCAGCAGCAGGGCAGATGTTGGTATATCAGCCTGGCTCAAGGGAGCTGCATATTTTAACTATCCTTCCATGAGGCTGCTGGTTTGACCCAAAAAGCCCATATTCTGTCCCATGACCACAACAGGAACACTGCGATATCCTCCCCCAGGCACTCTGCCCGAGGGAGATGCTGTTCCTTATCAGACTGACCTTGGCACTGAACTGGTTCAGCTCTCCGCTCTCATGTCCTGCGATGATGAACTCTCCCAGAGGGCCCCACACAGCACTTGTGATTTTAGAATCACTGCAGGGGATTTTCATGTAAGGCTCGTTGTTCTCTGCAGGAAGGAAGGAGACAGAAAGACAGACACAGTGGCACCGGCTCCGGTGATCAACGCTTCCCCTTATTCCCTGGTGCAGGCACTAGCCCGGATTCCTCACCAATCTGGCTGGGGTCCCGGAGGTCAAAGAAGCTCACAAAACACTGATATCCCATCTGCTTGTCTGTGGAAAACATGATGATGTTTCCTCCAAAGTCAAAGCCGCACGTCCTCACCGCTGAGCTGGTTTTCACCAGAGCAAGCTGCTTTCCTGAACAGAGAGCAGAAACCATCAGTCGCTGCAGCAGGTCTTTCGCTGCGAGGTTAATGACGAGCAGCCAAACGAGCAGCCAGATGGCAGGGCCAGAGGGAGGATGACACCATCGAGCATTGGGCATAGCTGACAAGCAGGTTTGGTGACCTGCAAGCACTAATCCCAGATTTGTAAAGCGAGCAAATTCACTAAATATTCACTAGAAACCCGGCACATAAGCAACCCTCCCCTCCAGCAGTCCAAGTCCAGGTTCAGAGCTTTCAGAGGGGCGAACAAGCACGTTACGCTGCCACCGCACACTCCAAGCTTAGCAGACTTCGCAGCAGCACAGAGCTGGGACTCAAACACAGCTATGAGGGAAGAGAAGAGCCTTATCTTACCCGTTTCACAGTCCCAGAGCCGACAGCTGTTATCCGCAGAGCCGGTGAGCACATGTCGCGTGTCCCCTAGGTCACCAGTTAGGGAATACCAGCGTGTGCTCAGCCCCAAAAAGCTACTGTCTAAATCCCCAGAGAATATTTATACACAAGATTAAAAATACACAGAGATGAGACAAGTTCCATTCCAGCACCAGCAATAACTCCAGTTCCAGACACAGAGTCCAAGTGCTCCCGTTACAAAACCCACAACTTTCCTCTTTAAACATGAAAGAAAAAGGCTCCAGCTCTTGCATTAACACAATCTTTGCATGTTTCCGTCTCCGCTAACTGCCGCCCGCATTGGAGATGGAAGACCTTGTGCAACTTGGACACCTTCCCCGAGCTCCCAGGGCCGCCACAGCAAAAGCAATGACACACAAACAGGAGCGGACATTATTCCAAACAACAGCCCGGGAAGAAAAACACCCAAAAGATGGAATAAGAGAAAGACAACAGAAGAGTTAAACACACTGTATCGCCCCCGTGCTCCTCTTCAAGAGGAAGCAGTGCAGCAGCTGAGAGGGATCAGCCCAAGTGACTCGCTGTACAGAAAACCTATGGGACAGACAAACCGGTTTGGGCGATCAAAGGATACAGTCTGCATCCACGCACCAGACGGCTCCCGTGTGGCCATTGTAGGTGCCGAGCCTCTCTCCATTCACTGAATACCAAACGTTGACAATCTGGGAGAAGAAAACAACCGAGCACCCCTCTTACCGCACGGATTAATTAACGGGACTGATGATCAATTATCGCGGTGGGGTCGGTTTGGGGGCAGGAGGAGGGAGAAGGGACATCGAACTCACGGGATCCTTGGCCACGGTGAAAAGCAGGTCTCCCTCCCGGTTGTACTTGATCTGCGTGATGGAGCGCTCATGGCCCTGTAGCAGGATGGGCTTCTGCGAGGGGGGAGACGCCATTTAATACCTCAGGCGAGGCCTAGGCCCCCGGGGCGAGGCTCCTGGGCCGCGGGGGAGGGCGGGGGGCNGGGCTGAGAGGGAGATCGTTACCGGGCGAGGAACGGGGCCTTGCCTTGGGAAGGGAAATAGCAACCGGCTGGAGCCGTGTGGGGCCTTCCCTGAGGGGGGGATGTGGCGGTAGGCAGGGCCCCGGGGGGTCTTCCCTCAGGGTGGAACAAGACCACGGCCTGGAGCCGTGTGNTTCCTTGAGGGAGTGCGGCTGCAGGCCGGGCCCTGCCAGGGGCCTTCCCTGAGGGGGATGCGGCAGCAAGCCCGGAGTGGAGTCCCTCACCATGGGAGACAGCAGCGATCTGGGCTGGTGAAGGCTGTCCCTGATGGGGGATAGCGGTGGACCAGGCCAGGCCCTGTGTGGGGAGATGAGGCCAGGCTGACCCGGTGCAGGCCCTCTGAGGGCAGTGATGGCAGACCGGGCCCTGGGACCATCAGGCGGCTGAGTCGAGGCTGTGCCACAGGACAAGCAGTTGCGCTGATGCTGGTGGCCGTGCTGTGGGGCAGCACCGGGCCGTTCCTGCGGACAGGCGCGGCGGGGCTGGAGGAGGTACGGTGCCAGGGCCGCCTGCAGCAGCTGCTGGCCGAGATCCGCTTCCTGGGCCTCAACTACAAGGTGCGACCCTGTCTGGGCTTCCGGGCCAGGGAGGTAACTGGGTGTCAAACTGCCTTTGGGGTCGTTCCTACTTCTTTACTTCTGGACTTGATGCTTTTACTTAAACTGTTAAATATTCCATCTATCATCAGAATTCTTTATTCTCAGTAATATTTCATTTAATTGCCTAGAGCACTGCTCTTCCTGTGTAGAATTGAGACTGCTTTTGTAGACAGCAGGTCATTAGCCCTCATATGTTGCAGGAAATAATCTGCCTTCTGCAGACTGGGGAACTGAGACGTCGAGTAGCTTGTGGCTGGCAGCGGAAATGCAATTCTGCTGCCAAACATGGCACAGGGCGAGCAGGTGTGGGCTCCTTCACTGCCCGCTCGCTGGGGGTGCACGGTGGGTTTGCAAGCAGCCACTGAGAGGTCTGTGTTCTTCCTGCAGTACATGGTGCCATTTCTGCTCAATCAAGGTGGATCTCTCCTCTTCTATCTCACCTTGGCGTCTGCAGGTTAGTTCTTGTTGCTTTCATGGGGGGGGTTGATCAGAATTTTGGGAGGAGCAGTGTTATCAGTTAGTCCGGTGACCCAGCAAATTTCAAGCAGCTGTCTTGTGATAGTCAATAAAACAAGTGTCTTACAATTTGTACAAGATTATCCATTTTAAACTGTTTTTCAATTTCAGATCTGTCCCTGGCAGTACCACTCTGTAACTCCCTGGCTTTGATAGTCACGCTGGTGACAGGGAAGATTCTGGGAGAGGACATTGGTGGTAAAAGTAAGTTATACTTAAAACATATCCTCATGTTGTCTCCTGCATCTGTTTGCTGACTAATAGCGTGGACTACCCTCTGGTCTCCTGAAAAACAGCAAATACCCACACTAGATAAGTAGTAGCTCTTGCTACAGAAGCTAAAAAGGAAGTGAAATGGATGTGTAAGCGGGAGGGGCTAGTAAATTTGAAGATAGAACTGACTAGCTAAGCTAACCAGGACAAGTTTATGGGCCTGAGCCTTTACCTAACTAGATATTTAACCATAAGAGAAGGACTAAATAATGTGCCCACCATGGAAAAAGGATGCCCCGTAAGCCTCCAAATGTCACCACCCATCCTTTTTTCTTTCCCTTACGTCCCACAATAACATTGCCCTGCTCAAAGTCAAAAAATGGCAGGAAACTTTAAAGCTTCACGCCACCAGGACCTGGCACAATAGCTGTAGGAATACACTAAAATGTGTGTGGGGGTTTTGTTGTTCAAGCCTAGTTCTTGCTAGCCAGATGTACGACATCAGCAACATTTTCTTAGAAACATGCTTTGCCCAATGTACGCAGGCAATCCAAACATCCAGACCTCCTCAGAACTCGCCTGGTCCAGGTCGTATCTATCCGGAAATATATGCTATCCCATTCACCGTGACACCTGAGCATCACCTATTTAGCAGTGACAAGGTCTGACTGAGTGGTGTCGAATTATGCAAGTTCCCAAGATGATATTGTTCCTTTCTACAGGGGCTGTGGCAGGAATGCTGCTCACCGTCCTAGGAGTCACGCTCTGCGTAGCTGGTTTGTGAAGGAAACGCAGTGAGAAGCAGAGGAAGAGAACCTGTTCACAGGTAACCCCCGTGGCTCAAGGGGGGGCTTCTGGCTCAGTGGCAGACCGATTGGCTCGGTTGGACCTAGGAAGCTGTTTTTTGACATGAGGATGTTGAAAGACAGGAAAACGTGGGCTGTATTCCCTGCGCACCAGGGTGGAACAAGGTGTGTTGCAAGGACATCCTATTTAATGTCTTGACTTAAGGGATTTTTTTGTCTGTGGGTGTTTTAAGGCAAGGATGATTGAATTGTCTTGTTCAGCACTGGAGGGATAATAAATGGTTAATAAATTGTTCAACGAGAGCTGCTGGGCCCAACTGGTTTTTCTGTAGAAGGAATCCATTTAGGAACTCTCCCTTTCGTGGCTGAGCACGTGAAAGGGGTTTCCTTCACTGTGCTCAGCTGCAATGCACCAGGTCACACTGCACAGCCCCTTACACGGAGGTTACCACATGGATTTTTCTCCACTGGAGCCTGGTAGAATGCCTCTCATCTGCAAAATAACAACAGTGCCGTTTGTCCCTTGGGAAGGAAGCGTGTTTTCCTCTTCAGTGAAATTATCAGTCCAAAATACCAGGTAGATCACAGAAGAAAAAAAAATCTTTGTTACCCTTGTAATTAAATCAGAAACACTAGGGAGGGAAATACAGAAAGCCTTGCACAAAGACGGGTTAATACAAGAGCTGTTTATTACTATAACTTATCCTGAATCAGGCAGATGCTCCTAAAACAAGTTAACAGAAACAAAATGTGTATAGCTTGGGGAACAGTTTTGATTGCTGCATACATTTCTAAGCATTCCAAATCAGAGGGACAAGGATGCGATGAAATCTCTTCATAAGAAGTATCTGAGAGAGAATAAACTTCCTGGCAGACATTCTGTTGTAAAGGCATATATTCCATTTGGTAATTCTTCCTTCCCGAGTTCAGAAAAACAGCCATCTCCTCTGCCACATCATCACACCATAGAGATGAGGAAAGAAAGATGATCTTAATTATTTAATAAAATGGTGCATCTCATTCTTTGTTCACTGGTACTCTGCTTTTCAAGCACAGATGATGAGGGTGAATTTGGAAGAGTTGGTTAATTAACCTAAAAGCTGGGCCAGTCTGTGGTGTTACAGAAATCTAGCCCTGCAGATATCTTGCAGATAGCCATGTACCTAAGTGTCCCTCTCCCGTCATGGTCTCTTTGCGAAGTCTTCAGAACTCTTCGCTGCCAAGGGAAACGTCGTTCGGTGCTTTTCATCCTCTGAGTCACTGGCATCCCTTTTCCTTGCCACAGTCTTTTGTGATTTGTCTGTAGTCCGTGCCTTTTTTTTTTGTGAGAAAGAAATACAGTTACCAATGTAACGCTTCACAATTACAGAAAGATTCTGGAACTAAATTCCTGGATTCCGGTTCCACTCTCACCATGGCTTTGGTATGCAAACTTGGGTCTCAATGTTAAATTCAAAGGTAGTTTATTTAATGCCTCATGATCCTCTCCCGCTGCAGAGGAGAGCTGTGACACTGAAGTAACAACAACTGTACAGCAGTGTGGTCTGGGGGGGGAAGGCTGACGGAAAGCAGTGGCACGGAGTACCCACCCTGTGGAGAAATGCTGGCCCAGCCTCTAAAGCAAACACAGCACAACCAGGCCTCAGTGAGCCAAGAAGTCAGGAACCATTACCTAACTCTTCACTAAGGCTTTCTCAAATTAAAGTTCAAAGGAGTTGTGTTCCTTTGAAGTTCTAATTAATCCAAAGAGACTACCTAGGCAGAACTCTGAATCACCTACAACATGATGCCTGTCATCCCATTACATCAATTCTAAATGTCCTCGTGGAAAGTTTAAAACACTATTAGGCTACAAACAATAAGCACCCTGCAGATATTTTTCACACTGAATTTTGTTTTAAAACAACAAGAACTACTTTTTTCCCATTTTAAAAAAAAGGAGTTTAAACTTGTTACTGTCTAATAAATGTGTTCAGTCATTTGAGGAATTATATGTTTATTCCATGCCAGCTTCTGAGCTTCACCCAGCTACAAGCAAGTTCTGCTTAACAAGTTATATTTGGGGGAACTGAGTTTTAGCGTGAGAAATCTGAGCACAGCCAGGAAGGATCTTACATACTGCATAGAACCATTAAGTGGAAGAAATACTTTACTGTGGTGTATCATTTTGGCTTTTGGTGTAAGTTCTTCTGCAACTCTCCAGAACAGGAGTAAGGATAGAAGTAGTACGCACAAAATCCAGGAAAGCTTTTGATATCCTTACTGCAGTGAGGACCTGTAACTCACATTCCAGAAGGGAAATGTTCATTACCCAGATGACAATCTTGGCTTTCTAAAAATGTAAAGCCCTGCAGTTAGACGTTGTCCTCTGGTTTCTGAAGTTCCCCCTGGTGGTTACTTTCATCTTTACACATTGCAGAGAGAAGCACAGTGCTTCGCAAACCTAACCAACAGGACTTAAAACAAGTGAAAAAACTGAAGGACTTCCCCAAGCAACTTCTATACACGATTGATGCGTTCTCACGGGCTGGCTCTTGGAGTTGGCCTCCCTGCTGTGCGAAACCTGCAGCACAGAGAGATTCTAGTGGGACCGCGAGTACTACCCTGCAGCTGTGAGACTCCTAACAGGGCAGAAAATCATTCCTCATACCTGATGAGTGGGTACGTCCACCCTTGTGCATTTGTCCTCTTTTACTTCCTGGGCACCTCGCATCTCCTTCCTAGGGTCTGTGGCTTTATAAATACTTTCTTCTGTGAGGAGAGGAAAAGAAAGTTGTTCAAAGGGCATTGCAGATAGCCATGGCCTGGTCCTGCTGGGGCTACAGAAAGGTCCTCATATGCACCCAGATGAGGAGAGGAAAGAAGCAGAAATACAGGAGTTGTTGGCTGCTTCACTGCTTTCTTTCAGTGCATCTGCAGGTATTTTGTCCTTTAGCATCAAAGTAAAGCCAGACTTCCTCTACAATTTGCAGCAGTGTCTTTTACCTTGATCAGGCCAGTGCTGCACATTCCTGTGGCTCCTTCTGTTTTGCCCCACACGGACAGGCTTAGTGTGGAAAATGGACTCTTCCTCTTCGAGACGAGATTTCCTGGCTTGCCTTTGCAGCTGTGGAAAAGCAGCTGGGATTTTGTCTTTCTCTGCAGCTCCTCTGGTCTGCACCCTGCGACTGTCCAGCTGAAAATATTCATCACGCACTTCTTGATAAAGCAGTTTATAAAACACAAAAAGCTTTGCAGGGCAATCCCCTAAACACTGCAACTTTCCCCTGTGACCGCTGATCCTGACTGGTACAAAGCTGTAACACTACATTCTCTGACCGGGGTTTTAAGTTGATACTACAAGTGAAACAGGAACAGGGAACACAAAAAACACTTTTTGCAGTCACTACTACCTGTTGAGGTGGGTCAGCAAGAGCAGAGTTACCAGCTGTGTCCTGGGAGGTGGCACAGAGTTCACCAAAAACACAACAAACAAAACAAAAAAGAAAAGAAAAAAAAAAGGGGAAGAAGGAAAGGTTACAAGCAAATAGCACAGGTAGCATAAACGCACGTTTCAATGGACAGTCCAGGACAGCCCAGCTGCTGCATCTGTGCTCTCTCTTGGGCATTTTACTCACACAGTGAGCCGGAAAGATATCCTAGCTCCAGAATAAATTCTCCCTGCCCATCAGCCAAAAAGCAGAAGAGGTAAACGAGGCCACCTTAAGGAGTTTTTCTTCAGGCAGCAAGATTTAAATCAAGTGTGATCTGGCCACGTAGCTGTCTCCAGCTCCTCTCCTTTGGGAATAGTGCCAAGCTAGGAGGCCATAGCCATGGCAATTGGGAATGGAGATGGCTGTACACATCCACTGGTCACAGAAGGATGCCTGCACAAAGGAACTGTGATCATAGCACAAACAGTCCCGCGCCAGCTGAACCACCTACCCTTCTGCGGTACTTTTTGTGCCTGCCGTTTGGGTGGTTCCTGTAACAAAGAAGAAGCAGATTCTCAATGTCAGGCAGAAGTCAGCTGTAGGAAGGCAGGATCTCCCTTTTTCCCATCCTGAAGGGTTTTTTCTCAGGACAGGCAGAGCACACGCCACACATGCCTGTTACATCACACTGCCCACCGCAGGCCTGTGACGTGCAATGCAGGTGCTCCTCCCTGCTTGATGAACTCTTAACTGAGAAGCAGCCAAGCCACTTGCTTTCTCTGCCACTGAACTCTAGATTTCAGGGACTAACCCTTACACCAGAAGCTTTGAAAACACATTATTTCTTCCTAAGCTTCCAACACACGAAGCAAAACTCAAGCTTTGGAGCAGACAGCACTGAATTGGAGGGCTGCAAAAAAAGATGGCTTTAGCTGAAAACCACCACGGAGAGGATTCTTTAAACCACTTGGCCACAGTCTACGTACCACAGTGTCCTGCTCGCAGAATCCTGGGGCACCAGCAGCTCAAAGTAAGGCAGTTTTTTGTACTCCTCATTTCCCACTGCCACATAGTAATCACCATTCACCAGCTCCTCCCCAGCGGCCACCTGGGTTCCATCCAGCCTGAAGAGTCTCAAGGAAGAGACAGCAAAGGGTACAGAGCTGTCACAAGACTGTGAACAACCCCTCAGCGTGGAAGCAAACGTGCAAAGTGATAAACAGGACTGAGGCAAGTCAGAGAGGCTCATTCTTAGCGTTACTCTAAGGAAGTGCACAGAAACGTTACACCCAGTGATCAGTGAGATGCAGTAGATCTCAGCTTTCTCCTTGGGTGTCAGTAAATAGCTGTATGAGGAGAAGCTGGGCTGTATTTGTTGCATAAAAACCCTCTCTCTAGACATAAACCCCTTTTTATGCCACATTTTACTGCTTGCTTATTGCTTTTTCACTGGACACCAGCATCATCAGCCCTCCTCACAGAGCACCCAGGACATCAGGGTTATCCCTAATTTAAAGATGGGAAAACCTGGAAGCAAATGAGTTTGCAAAAGCAGACTGGAAATGGCTGTCTGAACTCCCAGTCCTCTGTGCTAATCAAAGCTGCTCATGTTCCGGACATCGGGAAAGGGGAGCCAGCAGCGCTTCTTCTGAATACCCACTTCTTAACAGCTCCGCTGCACAGGTTGGCTTTCTCTGTCAGCACGGCCAGGAGTATGTCCCACTGCAGTGGGGTGCTCTTGGAGAGCAGCAGTGGGAAAGGAGGGCTCAGCAAATCCCCATTCCGGAAAACACTGCAGTAGAAACAACCCAGAGCATGCAATGAACACAGTATTCCTGCAGCTGTGAAAGACTGGGGGGGAAAAGCCAGCCACTGGTGCCTGGGCAATATTTACAGCAAATATTTCAGGTAGGAGCTGGGAATTGTCCCTGTGGGGCAGCATTCCCAGGATCTCACAGAGAAATTCCCTCCTCCAGCCTCCAGAAACGTTCCCAGAGAACCTCCAAGGAGAAAACACCAAGGCACTTACTGTATTGTGCAGTGCGGGCGGGCGTGTTTCTGCCATCGCACCAAGACGTTCGGCTTCCAGGGAGCTACAGTGCGGAACTAGAGACGGAGTTCAGTGCACGAGAACAGCGACAGCCCTGGCACGGAGCCTCCAGGGCTGTTCCCTTTTCTCTGTCAGGAGCTGCTGGCGGGACACCACCAGCCCTGCCCTTTGGGCTTGCTGCTACTAGGTGGGGTTTGTTGCCAGCAACCCCAAGGCTGGGGAGGCTCTTCACATAGCTGAGCACGTTCCAGAATTGCCAGCGAATCTCTGAGCACCGCTAAGCGAGGTGGAAGGCTCACAGCAGCAGCCCCTGCACTGTCTCACATGTGTCCTACTGATTCCTGTAGCACTTTTGCCTGATCCCCACCTGGCACCTTGCAGCCTTAAATTTCCACTTCAGTTGGAAATTTGATGGTTGGACTTGATTCTAGAGGTCTTGTCCAACCTTAAAGATTCTATGATTCAGTTTTATCATCTGCATTCCCACCTGCCCGCGCTCAGCTCAGGGACTCACCTGCAGACCCTTGCTGTTCCTTGTCCTGCGGAGCTCCTTCCTTCCGTGATTTAAATAGCTGTGAGAACAAGACAATAATGCTGCCACATACCAACCGGGCCGTGGGTAACTGAAGAGCAGTGAGAAAACAACACACTGCTCTGCCTCAGTGCATCACCACCAGGCGCGTGGGTGACTTATTTGGGTCACTTCTGAAACGATTCTCTGGGTGCCTCACCTCATGGTCTCCCAGAACTTCAGTCTAAGTTAACGTCTGCTACTTTTAAGAAATTCCCAGCCAAAGATGGACCATTGCAGATCCCCATGCTGAAGACACCCAGAACATTTTATTCCTTTGTGTTACTCACTGATCATAGCTCCAAGGGCTGAGTGGTGTTAATGCAGCCTGGACCACTTCCTCAACAAAATGCAATACGGAGTAAAATTCACCTCACACACATCCCCTCAAGAGCCAAGCGGTACCACAAAAAACTCTTTAACCTTCTGTATTTCAGGACGGACCAAAACAGCTCTACTTTGTGCAGGATTAGAAAACAAAAAACCCTCCCTCAAACCAAAGCTAAAGTATTTGTCAGTGGAAACAGTGCGACTGCCAGCTCAGCCAAGGAAGCGGGCAGCAGAACCTCCCACACGCCACAAAACAAGGTGCACGGAAAGCAGAGCAGCACCCATCACAACATCCTGCCGGAGGATGTTTTCTTCTGAGAGACAAGTGACCTTCTCAGGAATATTTGCATTTTCCATGCAATCTGGAACACCTCCAGTAGTTTCCAATAGGAAAATAAATTAATCTGTCTGTTTTTCATTGGGTTTGTACCCCTCTTACCTCTTCTTTTTCCATTCATGCCCCAATGCATCTCCCACAGAGGTGACCTACAGCTGCTTACCAAACCCAGAGCCCCAAGGTCCATCTACTCACTCAAGCCTTTTGAACTTTTCAAAGCCCGCAGCCACATACTGGCACCCGTCCTGCAGGTCCCCCAGCTCAGCAACGTGGTGGCCATGCCTGGGTGTGTAGAGGTTCCTCACAGCCAAGGGTGCACGAATGCTCTTGGTCACCTCCGTCAGAAATGCCTCAAAGGTCAGGAACCGCCGCTGGTTCACTACAAACTTCCTCCCAGGGAAGAAGGGGTCACCATTGCGATACACCACCACATTCTTGGCTGGAGGTGCCAGAGCTAAGCCACGGGAGCTCATCCCCCAGGTGTCAAGCAAGCCCTGCTGACCAGAGAGGCAAAGAGACCAATGTGGGGTGCAGAGGAGAACCCCGGCCAGCCTCCCGCCAAGCCCAGGCCCTTCCAACCCGCCGCTCTCGTGTTCTGCTGTCCCTTCCCAGCACGGTCTGGTGCGACCGGCTGTCTCCATGGACGCAGGCCCAGCAGGAGGAAGTTGTGGGCTAGTCTGGAGGCCACATCAACCAACCTGCAGAGCACCTTTCTACTTGAGAACCAGGAACCACACAGCTCTCTAATCCTTAAATGCCAAGTAGCTGTGAGCTCCTCGCTAGCCACTGCGGCTACTAGGCTCAGATTAACCAGCCTGGAGGGACAGTAAGTGCCACTATCTTTATGGCAGTGGCTCACATCCCATCCGGAGCAGCGCTATCCAGAAGCTGTCAGCCCCTTGGCACTGCTTTCTACCTGCATGAGAAGTGCAATAGGTTTCTGTCCTGCGTGCATCAGAGAAATGTCCTCATCTCAGCGGGCACGCCGCCCTTTGCACTGACCAGGTTGCTGCGGGTTGAAACAGACCATGGATTCACCTGGCTCTTCCTGGGAGAGGAAGGCAGGCCAGACAGGAACAGATACAGAGATGAGCATTGGGAAAACTTTTTATTCACAAACAAGTCGGCATCATTCAGGAACAGAAGGATACATCTGCCATATGGCAAGAGCGACTGTTCAGGCAGCAGGAACAGCGAGTGTTCGCACGGAAGACTCGGGGTCACAGTCGGGAACATGGAAAGTCCCTTTCTGAGGGACCTCAAATGCCCCTGAACCACAGCAGCATATGGACAAAGTGCCAAACCCCGTAAGTCCTTACTTGCCCCCTCAAGCACCAGTCCAGGTGACTCTGCTACATTGAGAAGTATTACCGCAGCCAGAGCCGTGCAAGTCGGGAGCCAAGCCTCATCTCCTGAAGGTCAGGTTTGATGTGCCATTGCTCCCCACCAACCGCACAGGAAAGTTGGGGAACTCTCCTCCTAACTTATTCTTGCAACTAGGTATTCCCCAAAGCCTACCACAAGCCCTTGGGAGATCCCAGATATTGCAGAGCCGTGACATGCAGAGCCACCCCAAATACACCGCTCAGATACTGATACGGGTCACCCGCAGATCAGCAGAGAAGAGCTTGTTCCTGCAGGTTCGAAGCACCTGCTGCCTTCAGGCATTTGAGTTCCCCCACAGGTTTCCCCCAGCTCAGGCAATGGAAACAGGGTTCTTGTGGAAGGAGGTCTCCCTGGGACTCCCTCCAGGACACACAACCACCTCCTTGGCCGCACAGTGACGTTTAATCCTTGCTTTGACCAAAATTCCCATTTAAAATAAGTAAGAGGCTTTCTTGCTGCATTCATCTGAAGTGGAAAACGTCAATTCATGGAGCCGGAGTTGCCCTAAGCTGCTGCTGTCTATGAGGTCATGTCACGACGGCGGCGCTGCAGCTCCGCACCAACATCAACGCCCCATGTGCTCAGGAATGCCCTCCCATGGGTCAGGAGCGCCCAGCCTCTGTTTCAGCATCAAGTACTGCAAGAGAAAGAAATATCAAGTGTTAATGATTAAATCCCAGAGACTGGAAGTAGGAAAGAACCCAGCGCTGCAGATTAACGAGCAGAATGATTGCGCTTGGCCAGAAGATGCCCGAGTGTCACCTTTCCAGCAAGGCAGACAGCAGCTCGCTATGTGAGCTAGTGCCTCAGTGCCTACTGCTGCGCGGTACAGCCGGGATAGTTATCCCAGTAGCAACGTCTCTGGAGCAGGCCAGGAACAAAGCTTGTAACCAGATCTAAACAGCTCCTGTTTGCCTTCATCACCCCTTTTCCCACCATTCCCCAGAGACGTTTAAAAGGACACTGCCGTCGTCCGGTCCAATCCCTGGGTAACCGAGCCAGCCCCACCACAGACGGCACTGCTCTGGCTGCAGACAGGCAGAGACGCTCTTTCGGAAGAGGCAGGATCAGGCCCTTACGTTTTTACGGCTGACGATAGCTTGTTGCAACCACAGCAACTCCATGATCAAGTGATTTCTGTAGGACTGGAGACCAGATCGAGTTTGAGGAAGATCCTTTATGTCCTCAAGTGGAATTTCTGCAAAGAGATGGAAGATTAACCTATTATTAGAAGAAAGATTCAGATTGCACTACTGTCTCTCCTGCACTGAGTTGTTCTAACCTCTCCAGGATATTCTCAAGGTTTTGGTTCTCCAAGGACCTGCTGTGCCCCCCGCACTCAGCACCAGGTCCTTCAGACCACGCAGGACAGCGCAGGCTGTGCGCCAGCTCCCATCTCTTACCCAGGCTGGCTTCCAGGGACTCTGCCTCCAGGACAGCACTGTCCCACACAGCGGACATGCTGCTGTCATTCTGCTGGTCCTTGCTCTCTGCCGGGGTGCTGCACCCCTTTTCAGTGCGTTTATCGGCATCAGCGACGAGGTCTGGGGGGCTCGCTACATCGCCTTCACCCGCGGAGCTCATTTCTTTCTCGCTTTGCAGCCGGGCTGTAGGTTTCACACTGCTGCAGCCCCAGTCCTGTGCTGGTCTGGAGGCGTCCAGCTCCTCCTGCAGTTTTTCTGTGCTGGTCTCATCACTCGGTACAGCCTCCTGCGGACCCGAACATTTCCCTTGCGTTGGCTTCTAAAGGGGCAACGTGCAAGAGATTGAAATATAAGGAAAATATAAAGATCTGAGAGGCGGCTTTGTCCCACTCCTGCCACAACACCAATGTGCTCTGCTTTGAACCACTCTGGATTTTTTTTAAGGGCTTTCCTTCCAGAAATGGTAAAAGCATTAGAGAGTGGTGCTCAGGCACCGCAGGAGGGCCCGGCTGTTCGGTAGGGCCGAGTGAGGTGGGTGCCCGGGGACAACACCCACAGGGGTCACCTGCGCGGGTCGGGCATTTGACCTGAGGCTGGGCTTCACCCGCAGGAAGAAACCCTCAGCGTGGGGTCTCAGGGGCACGACCGAGGGGGAGTCTCACAGGCCTTGGCTACGGAATTATCGGGTTTAATTTGGCAGAAACGCGGGTTCCTGGGACTACGCTGCAAAAACATCGCCTGCCCGGTCTGCCGGGCCACACCGCCGCAGGGATCCGCCGTGCCCCGGTGCTCCCCCCCAGACGGGGCTGCGGGAGCCCCCCCAGCCCGCCCTGACACACGGACCTGGGGGA
>VXBL01002492.1:185580-219320 GCA_013400195.1 Aramus guarauna | reverse complement strand
CTGGCGGTCACACACACACCCCACACCCCCCCCGCACCGGCACTGACCCCCTGAGCCGGGCACGCTGCCTGGGCGAGGGCAGGGCGGGCAGCGGCAGCGCGAAAGACGTGCTCTTGCTGGGGGGCAGCGGCCGGGGGGGCCCAGTGGGCACCGGCTGGGCCAGGCGGGTGTTGAGGCTCCGCTTCTTCCTCCGGTCCTCCATCCCGAAGGGCGCAGGGTGCTGGAGCCGCAGAGCAGGGACCCTGCACGGGATGCACACAGCTCTTGGCGGCTCCTTCCCGGCACGGGGCCTCCCGTCTCCAGAGAGGACGTGTCTGCCCGAGCTGGCGGGGATTGGGGTCCCCCCGGGAGCGGCACTTGGGGTGGTGCCACCCCTCCTGCCTCAGCCCACGAAGCGGCCGAGGGGCTCCGGGACCCTCAGTGCAGCAGCGTGCCGGCCGTGGCCATGGCCGAGCCGCAGCAGGGCTCCACGGGCAGCACCACGGCTCTGCGGTGGCGGGAGGCTGAAACCAGCAGCTCGGACCCCCTCCCTGGGCGCCAGCAGTTGGGCTCAGGCTGCGCTGGAGCATCGTGGTACAGGAGCAAAGCCGAGGCCTGAGCAGCAGCTCGGAGCTGCCAGCCTGGCCTTGGCGTTCAGCGTCTTCCCCAGCGCTGCAGAAAGGATTTCGAGCACGCGTGTGAGAGCGGGACAGAGATCGCGGGGGTCCCGTCACCCCCGGGCACCAGCCAAGCACCCCCCGTGCCCCCGGGGCCCTTCGTGGCAGCGGGACGGGGCTGCCGGCAGCGGCTGTGGGAGCCCCTTTGTCCGCAGCTTCCGGCCGCCCTCCCCGAGCACCATGGCCGTGCGGGGGGACTGACCTGCGCCAGGCCCCGGTCTGGCCTGCGGTGCCTCCCCGAGCCTGCCGGACACCCCGAGCCTGCCGGACACCCGTCCCTGCAGCCCCGGGGCCGGGATTTGCATTTAAAGGGAAAGGGAACTGCCTCCGGCGCGTCCCCAGGGCAGTGGCACTGCCGGACACCGGCTGTCCGTGCGGCGTGCAGGGTAACCGGGCCTGGCCCCAGCCTCAGCACCGGCCCCAGCTCCACACGGGTGCGGGGGAGACGGCACAGCGAGGGCCCGGCGTGGGCTGTGGGGTCCCCTCCCCTGGGCCTCCACGGGGTCACCGCCTGCCGCCCCCTCAGCTGCGCCGGTTTACCCCAAGTCCCCTCCGGCGTCACCGGATCTGCCTCCGCGGAAACGAGCCGCCAGCCCTCGCACCGGGACGAGATTACAGACCGGTCCCGTCCCCTGGCGTACACGGAACTGAACACGGCTTCTTATTTACGTCCTTGCCAGACTTTAAGCCAATCTTAGACATTTTGGAGCCAATGGTGATGCCATTGGAGGTTTGATGCCACCGGTGCCAGGACCCGCAGGGCAGGGGGGGTCTGACGCTGCACGTGGCGCTTGGCGGCTGCCCCAGCTTGCGGGCAGGGAGAGCCAGACACGAGACACCCTGAGCCGGCACCCCGAGCCTCGGGGACAGGGACGTCCCGTCACCCCTGCGGCAGAAGGTCCCTGCCAGCCGCCCCCCTCCCCGGCACCGCTGGGAAGGCAGGGCCAGGCCCTGGGAGTGGGGGAAGCTGTGCCCGGGGGGGCTGATGTGGCCTCCCCGCTCCCTCCCCACAGCCCAGCACCCCAAATCTTCGCTCCCAAGCGTGGCCTAACGAATGAGAAACCACAGAGGCAGCAGCGGCAAGGGTGGGTGCATTTCTATTGGATACAGAGAGACATACAATAGCCCCCGCAGAGGTTACCTGTACCATTACAGGGAGAAAGAGGGAAGAAAAAAAAAGGGGCTGGTGACAGTTTCTGAGAGGTTTTTCTTTGACTGAAAGAGCAAGAAGTCCAGAGCCCAGCTGCAGCCCTCGTTCAACCTGGCTGCTGGGAACAGCGTGGTCCCGCCCGGCCACAGCATCGCTCGGGGGCTCCGGGGGCTCCTGCTGGCTCCTTCCAGAGGCCGACATGTCCCTGCGCTGGAGGAGCAACGCTGACAGCGAGGGGCCAAAAGACAAAGCCATGCTCAGCTTCAAGGCTGCGGCTCTGTGGAGACTCGTTAGAGCCCGTCTCTGCCACAGACGGCCACGTTCGTTAGATCTGAACTTGCTGGAGTCCCCGCGGAGGGCAGGAGGACGTGGAGGCACCTTCCACGGGCGGCTCCCCCAGCAGCCAGGCAGGTCCTTCGCAAGGGCACCGTACAATCGCGGAGAGAAGACACAAGAGCAGTTGCGTTGCTGGAAGAGAAGCCAAAGCTGTTCCGCTGAACGCATCCACTGCGAGGAATGGCTCCAGCCACCTCGCTTCAGCTTCAAGCAAAAGGAAGGCAATGCTGAAAATAAAGTCTGTTGTAAAGAGAAGCTGCAGCAAGGTTTCCAAGCAAGTAGAGGTCTCCCAAAAGAATAGTGAGAGAGTCTTGAGAAACAGGAGAAATCCCCCAAGCCCTATGCCAGCAGGCCCCAGGCCGGTCCATAAACCCTCCCAGCGCCACAGGGTCCCTTGGGCGAGTGGGCAGAGGCCACAGGGACCCTCCACCACAGCGGCACTTGGGAGATGCTCCTCTGAGAAAGCCGAGAGGGAGAGGAGGAGGGGGGCTGCGCTGGCACCGGCACAGCCAGGCCGGAGGGCGCCTGAGGCTGCGGAAGGGACCAGCCTGCAGCACGACGGTCCTTGCGCTGGTCCCAGAGATTCGGCTTCAGCAGCAGGAGGTGGAGCAGACGTGGGTTTGATCCTCCTGGAGCCCCAGGTTGGTGCTGAGGGATGGGCCGGGGAGGTCCTGACGCAGGGGTGGAGGAGCTCAGGTGGAACCTCCCCGTCCCCTTGCACAACTGATCACACGCGCTTGTGCAAAACACTTGGGAGTTAGACCTTTGGATTAACTGTTTAATACACTTGTGCACATGTGCGTATAGCAAAGAGGCAACTGTGAATCATAAGGCTACTGAGACATTGGCAGGTTCTGGGAAGAGCAAAGGCCCTGCGGACCGGGCGTCCCCCATTTGCTTCTCTTTGTCCCCGTTCAATACACAAAACCCACCCGGAGGAGGGGAAACGGCCTCTTTCACCCTTGTTTGCTCAGCTCACGCAGGAGAGAGCTGCCAGCCAGGGCACAAGAAAACAAGAGCGAGTCCGGGAGCTCCCTCCTGCCTGACGCAGAGGAGGGAGGGAGAATCCAGTGCTGGGAAACGCTTCGGCTCTCCCCTGCTCAGCTCGTTGGCTTTCACTCGATGCCAGAGTCGCTGTGAAGGTGGAGGCGGCGACGCGTCCGGCTGTCCCAGCGCTTCGTGCCGGGGCAGATCCCCGCGCCTGCCCTCCTGAGCTGCGCTAGGTTTTAGGGGAGTCGCAGCCTGCCAATGACAAGGTCTTTTAGTGAAAGGGACGATCGGTTGAGTCTCCATATATTAGTTATTCACGCACACGCAGGGAGGTGGGTCATTCTAATTTTCACGTATATCCATATATAAAGTGTACGTTGCCCTGCACATATCTTATATTTCATATATATATATCATATATATATATGTATAAAATTTTAAAAACCCTCCAAAAACCTAAGCTAGGCAATCTCCAATCCCCAGGAGGGCCGTCCTCTCGCGCCTGTCCAAGCACCAGGAGAGGGGCGTCAGGTCGAGTCAATGGAAACATTCACGTCACCCTCCCTCTCCCTACCTCTGCCTACCGCACCAGGGGCTCAGGCAGCGCCCTGAGGGCCCTCCTCAGTCCCGCTCTGCCCCAAGGCTCCTATGCTCAGTTCTCCTGGGCTCTCCGCAGGATCCGTGCTGTGCGTCGGCTTTCCTGAGTGAAGGCAATCCTCGGCCAGACGCTGCTCTGCTGGAACGCCTCCCGCCGCCGCATCGGAGCCGTCCCGGGATGGATCCTTCAAAGGCTCCAACAGGTCTGTGTCTGCCCGGGGCGCGTGGGCACACAGGTCCTGCACCTTCTTATTGAGGTCGTTGCGCTCCGTTTGCAGGGCTCGGCACAGTTTCTCCAGGCGTTGGATTTTCACCTGAAGTCCCTCTAACTCTTTGTCCCGAAGGGTTTTCTGCAAATAGAGAGGCAGTTCAGACTCCACCACGCTGGGGACAGAGGGGCAGAGAGAGATGAAACCCCAGAGGGAAGCTCAAGGGGAAAATACTTGTGACCAAACAAACATTCGGCATTCAAAGAACCTGATCCTATCGTCACTGCTGCTTTCTGCCCTTGCCCCCACAGAGGCCAAGTGCCGCCGACTGTCTGACGACTTCTGCACACCTCTGCCCTAATTAACCATCGCTTTGCCACGTGACAGAGGGCTCCAACCAGCACAGACAGGGAAGGAAATCAATCCGAAGGGGAAAACACAACCCCCCTCCCAGCCTGCCTGCCGTCAGACAGAAGCTGTCCTGCTACCCCTCATCTCCAGCCCAACACCACGCTGCTCCAGCTGCCTCCACAGAAAACAGCCGGAGCCTCCTCACCTCTTCAGCCATTTCCAAGAGAGCCTTGTTGCTGCTCTCCCAGCGAGAGCGGTACATAGTGGTCTCTTTCTCCAGCTTCTTGATTTTCTTCGTCATCTACAGAATCACAGTGAACAAAAAGGGAACAAATAAGTCAGAGGCAGAGTGCTGCGGTTACATCTCACGTGTCCTCAAATGGGCACCCACTTCCCCAGCAGAGACAGCGAGATTCCGCTGTCCTGGGAAACTTCTTGTGTCACTGCAGTCAGCTTCACCAGAGGGAAACAACGGCCAGGTAACAACAAACCAGGAGACAAGGGTAACGCTGCTTGTTCTGACACAGGTGGGACACACAAGTCACCGGGCAAGGACGGCATCAATCTTAATACCAGCAAAACTTACCAAAACTAACAGAGCTGCGGCTTTTCCAGCTCACAGAAGCATCAAGGAGAGGCAGGCAGTGCCTCCAGCCCACACAAGCTCTGCAGGGCAGCAGAAGCGTTACCCACCTTCTCCATCTCCTGTTTAAATGTCGTGAACACTTCGCTGCTTTTGGAAAGGGTGTTCTGGAATTCTTCAAACTTCTCTGTGTAGAGAGCCAGCTGCAGGGAGAGACAGGGTTACGGCTCCTCACTGCTCCCCACGGCACCTCCTGACAGCCTCCCCCAAGAACTGAGCGAGTTGTCGTGTGACTGGACTTCACGATAAACAAACTGGCAGCATGGAGCCGCTCTGACAACATTAGGTACTGGAGAATGTGGAAAAATTCTTTGTCAAGAAAACAACCTCAGAGACTGATGTGCTCTGCAAATGTCTCCGGCCTTGGAGGCACTTGCTGGGTCTGATTCAGCAAGGTATGATCACAGGACTGCTCCCAGCAGTGGGAAACGTGCTGGTAAAAATGAAGGCCCCTTGCTCCCAGAAGGCAGAATTGCTGAAGGAAGTCAGCCCACACCGTGCTGGCACAGGCTCACCAACACCAAACTCAGGAGCAATCCTGACCCTGCATTTTCCCAGTCAAGGAACTCTGGGTTGTTCCCTGCCTAGGGAGGAAGGAAAAAACCCAAATTCCCAGGCTGAGCACCCAGACTGGGTAACTCACCTGCTGCTTGAGATGGGTCTCCTGCTGCTTCATCAGCTCACACATCCTCTGCGATTCCACAGCTTCCTTCAGCAGCTAAGGAAGAGCAAAGGCAGTTACCAGGCTGCCACCAAGGTAGGTTCTCAACACGCCCCTGCACAGCCGGCGTTTGGCCTGGAGATGGGAGCGGGCTGGGAGAAACCCGAAGGGCAGAGCAGGGCTCCAGCCTTGCTCAGGGAAACGGTCACTGCCGGACATGCCTGATCCGATTTGGGCTCCACACTCAGGGATCCAACAGTAACAAGCCTCCACAGAGGGACAAGGCAAAAAGCAAAGGAATCACAACCATCAGAGAACCGCTCTAGGACTTACAAAGTCCTTCTCCCGCTGGTGTCTCTCCTCTGCCTCCTTCAGCATTTCCTGCGCCTGCTGGAGCTTGGCGTCCACCAGCTGCTGCTGCAGGTCCTTGTGTTTGAACACCTTGTCGATGTGCTGCCAAGGGAAACACCACCGGTCACTGACACGCTCAGCCAGGCCCTTGCTGCCCAGGCAGCGACCCAAGGGCAGAGCCCGGAGCCCCCTTCTCCCCTCCCCCAGCAGAAACGCTTCCCTGGGCAGGTGAACGACCCTACACCAGGTCTCCCGCCCTGACCCACCTCCTCCCGCAGCTCGTACTGCTCGATGAGCTTCTTAAGTCGCTCTGCCAGCTCCATGTTCTCCTGGCGCAGCTTGGAGTTCCTCTCGTTGTGCTGCTCCATCTGGAGCTGGATGTCGTTCAGCGTCACCTGGAAGTGGGATGTCACCTCCTTCCGCTTCTCCTCTTCCTCCCGCGCACGCTGGACACCTTCCTCCTGTGTGAGGAGGGCAGAGACAGTAGGGACGTGTCAGCTGCTGTGCCGGGCAGGCAGGTGAGCAAACTGCCCGAACTGTGACGCTCCGAACCCGCCCAGCCTCCCACTGTGCCTTATATCAACCGGGAAGGGACTCTGGGCCTTTCCCCTCCCTTTCTCCAGTGAACCTCCCCTGAAATAACGCTCAGGCACAGTGGGTAACGATGGCTTAGCAGCAAAATTAAAACACTGGACTGTGGGCAATCATTGGTAAAGGTAAGTTTGCCAAAATGGCTCTCAGCTCCACCGCAGGTGATCCGAGTGCTCGGGACGAAGCAGCTCCTGGAACAGCGCCCGGGAGACACTTGCCTTGAGGGTGCGGTTGTGTCTCTGGAGCTCGCGGCACAGGCTCTCCAGCTTGCTGCGGGCCAGGATGGCCTTGCTGTGCTCGCTCTGCAGGTGGTCCTTCTCTTGCACCAGCTGTGTCTGCTTCTTCTGCAAGATCTTCATCTGTTTCTGGGAGTTACGGTGCTCTTCCAGCTGGGACAGGGGAGCAAAGGGCACAGATGCAGCAAGACAGGCCAGGGCACTATGATGGGCCGATGATGCTCTCTGTGCTCTGCGAGGGCGGCAAGGGCTTTATAACGCAAAAGATGCCACTTCTGAGCAGAGCAGGACTGATGCAGAGCCCAAGGTGCCCTGGACAGGGCCCTGCTCCTTCCTGAACTCCTGTCCTGCTGGAATCGGAAAGACCGGCACGTTCATCCAGCACCTCCACACACATGTGAGAGCAGAGCTCTGAGCACAGGGAAAACCTGAACGCATCCACTTCGGACATGCGCAGACAGTCCCACACCTCCCTCTGTACCAGATCCGTGCCCAGAACTAGATCCGCGCCTAGGACTAGCTCTGGTTAAACGTGGCATCAGACTTTGTGTGTTTTGTACGGCTGTACACGTGGCAGCAGGGTGACTCTGCCAAACACGCATCTCTTGCTCGGAAATTATCAACAGAAATGCAGCGACTGAGCGGTGGAGACAGGAGATGTATCCGTGCGAGCCTGTGTCGCGGCTGGGCCAGCCAACTCTCAGCACAGCCCTGCCTGCAGGCAGAGCGGGACACGCGGGCTCAGCAGAACAGATCTGGCCACAGTACCCTCCTGGGACAGGATGCGGCTTCCGCGTTAGAGGAGCAGAGAGAAAACAGGTCTGAAACCCTCTTACATGCCGATTTGCCAAAAATACTCCTGTCTGTGCTTACGCTTCTGCAAATGACAACACCTGGCTGGACCAAGCAACATCCATCCTCCGATATTTGGATCTCCAGCACCGCAGAGATCCCAGAACATCACTGCAAAGCTACGTGTGTGTTCCTAGACTGTCCTTCTTGACATCAAGAAAAAAAAAAAATCTACAGCCATCTTCTGCCTCCTCAAGCAGCTCCCGCGCTCACTGCTGCAGCGTCCTCCCCCAGCCCCAGAAATGCAGAAATACACACTCACCAGCTCAGCGTATTTCTTGCACAGTGCTGCCAGTTTCTCCTCTGGCGTGCTCAGGGTGTTCAGCGTCTGCATCAGCAAAGTGATTTCTTTGCCTGGAACGAGACACGGAATTAAAATAAATAAAATAAAATCACTTGGAGCTCTGGCTCATAAGGGCAAAGACAGGAGAGACAAACCAGGGCTCACAGCCACGCCTGCCCTGGGCCAGAGCTACCGTCTCCTCCTCAGGGCTCTGCCCCACGGATTTCACCACATACAGCGGGTGAACAATTGAAGCAGCTGGTTTTCAGAGCAGAAAACCAGCACCGGGCTGGCTAGAGAGAGTTGTGTCGAGCAGAAGAGAAATCCACAGAATTCAGAAGCTGCAGCAGCACCCAGGAGCAGTCGGTGCCTTTGCAGCACTCCGCACGTTTCCTCACACCCCACAAAACACAACGCTGTATCGTTCCCAAACGCCGCTGCACATCACGCACCCAAGGTGCTTATTTCACTGCGGGCGATTAGCGCGGTATAAAATCAATGTCTGTACCCAAGTTCCGAGGCTGGCGGCACAACCGGAGCAGGGAGCCTCTTACCTAGGCCCTTGGCTTTCTTCTTTTCCTGAGCCTTCTTCTGATCCCGCTCCCCACACTCCTCGCTGGGTCGAAACTCTTCAGTCCCCTTCGTGCTTTCCTTCTCCCCGTTCATCTCGGGGCTGCCCGTCTCCTGCTCACCGTTCCTCGGGGACTCGCTACGACACTTCTCGGCTTCTTCCGGCTCCACAGGCTCGCTCTGCCCGCCGTCCTCGCCTGGGCCCTCCTGGCTGGCATCCACACAGTACGTGTTCAGGATGTCCTCAAGCTGCCTGCTGAGCTCTTCAGAGACGTCACGCACGGCAGGCCGGGAGGACTTGGTGTCCTCCTGCGCAAGAGGAGCTGCGGGAACACAAAAGCGTAAGGCTTCCCCCACACCGTCTATTCTCTGGTCTCGATAAACACACGGCAAAGGGAAGGTTTCCCGAGCACCCCACTGCACCAGGGCTGGCGAAACTTCCCGCAACATAAGCTGCTTTGTTCTGGCTGCGTCTCCAGCCAGCTGCCCTGACAATGGAGGTGCATTCCTAACAGCCTCTCTTTTGATCCCGAGAGCATGACCAAGCCCCTGACATCTGTCAAGAGCAAAAATCCGCCCCCTCCCCACCAGCCTTTAACGAAAGCAGGTTCTGCGTGAGCTTCCCCTCAGAGGAACTGCCTGCTAACATCCCCAGAGCCAGGCTTCTTTACATTACAATAGATTTTTAAACCTGGGTTAGCCTCTCTGCTCACATACAAGAGCAGCTGTACTGTCTCAGATCAAATGCATCTTGTCCCTGACGGTGGACGCTTGGGAAAAGACCAGGCAGCATATCCATCATTTCTCATCTTCCAGAGAATTATTTTTATGACGTGCCAGTAACAGGGCAGGTCACTCAACATAAGGCTGCCCCAAGCAAAGAGATGTCTGACATTTGCTGAATGGGACTCTGAAGGTCTAAGCAACGATAAACGACCCATCATTTTCAGGTGAGGATCAACTCCACGCTTTGGTCAGGAAGTGGGAACTACTTCAGAACTGTGCACGCACAGAATTAGGAAGAAACCGGGATTTTCTGCCCCAGAAATCACAGCTACTGTTATACAAGTAAAAAGAGCTGGATAACAGCGGCCTGCTCACACAGAGAGCACCAGCCTGGCTCCTTCTGGGCTCAAAACCCACCCTCACGCGTTTCCTGCGCCGCGCTGCCAGCACCGCCATCAGCCACGGGCAAGGAGCGGCGCGCCCCAGGCCCTGGGGACTCCCCACCTTCCAGGGGTGCTGCAGCCTCCGAGGAGTCACCTTCCTCCAGCACCAGCCCGCTGCTCATTTTGGAAGAGCTGGCAGGCCGCGGGGCTGCTTTGGTCTCCCCGCCTTGGTTCTTCATCACGACCTTTCTCCCCACTCAGTCTTGACAAACCCTACAGAAAGAGAAACAGCAACTATTCTTAATTTCAAGAAGTAACAGTTTGGAGGATTTTAGAAGTCGATAACCTGGGCTGGGAAGGAACTTGTTCTCAGCAGAGGCTCTGTGCTGAGGAAAGCATCCTTTGGTTTTCGATTTGCACCTCACCGCAAAGGTTTCCGTATCAGGATAACTCCTCTTCCAGCTGAGCAGTTATCCTCCGAGAGCAACGCAGCGTCTCTCAACTCACAGACAGCGCGCAGTTTTCCTAATCCGCTGGGCACAGCCTTCTCGGCCCTGGCTGTCCTTCCCCCTCACCCCCACCCTCTTTCAGTCTTGGATTTCAAAACTCGGAGCGGTCTGCGCACGCTGACAGAGACCTGGAGACCGGAGCCTCAACAGCAGAAAGGTCAACACCGAGTAAAAACCGCGTACCCGGCTGAGGAAAGCCCACAGCTCCCTGGTGCTCAGCACCGAAAAGATGAGCCAGCATTGCCACGCGCCAGCGCCAACAGACCGAGCCCAAATCCTGGCTCCTCTCTCCTCGTCCTCTCTCCCTCCGCAGGGGATGTTCGTTCTCGCCCTTCCCACCCGCACCCTCTGCTCTAGTTATGACGCTAATTAGGGAGCAGAAGCGGCCGATGCTCCTAGTCTGGAGGCAAGGGATGGTTCCACGAGAAGTGGGGAACAGCTTCTCTGCCCGTTGTGCGGCAGTTACGCAGCGACCTCGGCTTTTCCTCAGAAAACAGCCCAGGACGGGGCTAACGAAGGGAAAACGCAAGAGAAAACTGGCGGCGGCAGCGCCGAGCACATGTGTCATCCACCCACGTGCAGGCTGGAGGCCGTGCCCCCTCCCACGGCGGGCCCGGCCTCACCGCACACACGTCCCGGAGCCTCGGGCGCTCTTTTTTCCCTCCGCTGCTGTAAATAGCGCAACTCCCGTGCGCTGACGGGGCTGNATGACCCCCCAATGACGTCAAAAGCAGACACACGTCTCTCCCCCCCCTCCAGCACCGCAGTGACGTAATGCACGCACCCCCGTGGCGTCAGCTCCAGCGGTCTGACGCAGGTCTCCTCTCTCTCCTTAGCCAATCAGCGCGCGGGACCCGGCGGCACCCCGGTACATCGGAGGGAAGGGGGGAGGGGAGGGAGGATGGAGCGGCCCCCTCCCCGCGGCCCCGCCGGTGCCGGTAGCGGTGCCGGTGCCCGCAGAGCCCCGCCCGGCTCCCCCGCCTCCCGCCGGCCTCCGCGCTGAGGGAAGCGGCTCCGGCCCGGGCCTCCCACCGGGTGCGCGCTGCGCATGCGCCGGGCCGCGCCACCGCCCAATCAGCGACGGGGCGCCGCGGGGCGTGCCGGGAAAGACCGGGGAGAAGCGGCAGCCGCGGCGGGCGGCCCCGCGGACTACAGCTCCCGACATGCCCTGCGCGGGGCCCTGCCCGCGAACTACAGCTCCCAGCGTGCCCCGCGCCCCCTCCCGCCATGCCCCGCACAGCCCGTCCGGGGGACGCTCCGCGCCTGAGGCGCCGGGGAGACAGTCCGGCACAGCCAGCCCCCCCATCCCCCTCCCAGCCCAGCCAGAGAGGTCTGCCACAGCCCAGTCAACTGCACAGATGGAGTTTATTCGTTTCACAATAAAGGACTCATCACAGCGGAGCTCTGGCTCCTCAGCCCCGGGCTGGCACGCACCGGCGGCCGGCGCTCCCCCCGCAGCCCAGAAGCGCGTTTGTTCTCCACAGCCCCGTGCGTTCTCTCGTGGTGAATGAAACCTTGGCTAAGGAACTCAAAGGTGGCAGAGGAGGTTAAGACAGCTCTATGTTCGCTTATACAGTACGTGAGTAAACGGAGGAGAAGAAGCAGGACAACCAGCGAGTGAGTTGGGGCCGTCGTTTCCAGGTGTGCCTGCCTCACAGTGCTCTATTTACATAAATTACAGAAATTTCATATATATTTTTCTCTGAAGCCCAATTAGACAAATATCTACCTATATATAATATAAAAAATACAGAGATTTGACTTTTTTTTTTCTGAAGTAAAATGTACATGATCCAACTGTGAGCAGGAGGTAAACCTGAAAACTCAGGCCTGTTGCTACTGAAGTGAACACCGCACACAACACACCCTCTTCCTCCAACCCTTACAGTGATCCACCCCAACCCAAGTCAGAAAAAACCACAACCCGGAACTCAAAACATGTTCTCATGGAAAAAAAAAAAAAAAATAGTATTTCAAGTAAAGATGAAGATGGGTTTTCACCATTTCAACAGTTCTGTGACTTCAGTCAGTAGCAATGCAAACAAAGCCTGTGCAACAGCAGCTGTGCTTCCTGTTTCAAAAACCACCCAAGCATCCTGCCCTCTTCATAGTTACCATCTTTGGGGTCTTGTTGCTTTTTTTTTTTTCCTTGTAAATACCACTAGCAGTTCGTCAAAAAACAAACAAAAAAAAAAATCTAGACAAAGGGAAGAAGCCTTCCCCCAGAAAAAAAAAAAATCTTCCCAGGAGTGGGAGAACTTCCCATTTCTCTGTCCATTTACAGTATATTTCAGGGGAACTTGGCCCAGGTTCAACAGGACTGTCCGCTGAAGGAGGGTCGCAGAAAGGCCAGGGCTAAACTTTGCTCTTGGCAAATTAGAGTCTTTAATAAAGAGTAACATGTGCAAAAAAATTAAATAGCTCAACCCAGGTTTCCAGAATTATTGTTGTCAGAATGCTTACTTTCTATTTGTGTTCTTACCCAACCCAATGCTGAAATCTCAATTTAGTACCCGAGGTAAGAAGTGACATTTGGGAGAGATCACCACAAAGAAAAAAAAAAAAACCAAGAGGTGCAATCTGTTACCTCAGTGTCCTTCCTCCACCCAGATGCCTGCTTTAAAGACATGTATGCAGCAGCAAAAAGAAAAAAGTGTAAGAGTATCCCCTTCTCTCCACGAGGACAAAGCACTGTTTCTAGTTGTTTGAAGAATTGTTTCCTAACAGGTGGAGTGGGTGCTCAGCCTTCCATTCGCAAGAAGGGGACGAGACAATCAGCTGCTCCCAGTTGTTTTCCGGCGAGTTTGTGGTGTTCTTTTCCCTCCCCGAACACATTATAGCTGGAAACCTTCCATGGGGGCTTCAGGTTGCTGGAAGATGAATTGCTGCTGGTTCTCATCTACCTGGGGAGCTAAACTGGAGTCATCTTCTACTCCAAAGTAGTGCTCAATCAGGTCAAAGGCCTTCTGGTAGATCTCTTGGTTCTCATGGCTCTGTAGGAACTCTATCTTATCCAAACCTTGGAGGGGAAAAAAAAAAAGTGGAATGGTATGAGACAAGGAGATCCTGATATTTACACCATCCCACATCCATCCTCCACCCTTGGCCCTATCCACTGCAAGACCTTTGTCTGTGGTAAATATGCATTTTGTGAGCAGCACTGACATCTAAAACTAACCATTCCAGAGCTGCTTGCGCATTTCATCTGTATCAGGCAGCATTAACGTCTTTTCAATAGTAGGTTTAGCTGACACAGCCAAAGCGGATGTGCTCCCAGCTCTCTGCTGGAGACTAAACCAGATTTCAGTGAGATTAAAACAACTGGCTGCGAACACTTTGGTAGTTGCAGGGAGTAGGGAGGGGAAGGAAGCAGGGCCTGCCCCAGTAGCCTCCAGCAGAAGGGCAGCAACAGGTTTAGCTGTCCTAATTAAATCCACTGCTGAACAGAAAGCATCCAAGCATGATATACTCTCAAGAATTTCAAGAATTATTCTTACTGGGAGAATCAGGACACACAGCGTAACAGTCAGTGAGAGGGCAAGTCAGACACTGGCAGCACACAAGGAGTTTCAGACCAAAATAGAAACTGCTCCTCAAAGCATCGAGAGCAGGACAAACACCCACCAAATTAAGTCACTCCAGGGAAAAATCCAAGTCTCTCTGGATTTCCACTGTACATCTACAGCATGCAACTGGGCACGGTTAGAGCAATCAGACCCAGAAGTGTCACTTCTTACTTAGCTGAGCTTATTTCCAATTAATACTCCCAACTGATGGGAGCCACAATTATCAGCTTGGCCTCCAGCTCTAGGAAGCTTGGATCAGAAGTACGATGGGTTTTACTTACAAGTATTTTATCCTATACCCAATCGTAAGAGTTTAAAAGCAGACTATTGGAATAAATATCAGCTAGTTTGGAATATACTAAATCCTTTAACAGAGCAGAAAAGCAACCAACAAAACTAGCAGACACCTTTCAATGCATCTTGTGGTGTTCAGAGTCAACAGCACCAAGGGCGCCACAGCCACAACCTACCATAGGCCTCCTCAATCAGGCTACAGTACGGGTTGATGCCTGTCCCACTCTGGTTGGCTTCCTGCTCTCCAAGCCTCAGGATGTTCTCTAGGCCGTTCAACGCCACCTGAACAATCTTGGAGTCCATGACAGTCAGCAGGTCACAAAGAGGCTTGATACAACCCAAGTTTACCAAGTATCTGAGGAGAGAGCACCAACAACATACACTCGCTGTTCAGCATCTAGCAAGCATCACCTTTGTTCAGTTAAAGTAAGGGAAATGAGTCAAACAAATATAAAAAGTTACCTTAAAATGTATTTTTACTGTTCTGCAAGGTTAATTTTTATCGACTTATTTGCATTCGTCTATACTCCCCCTCTTTTAAGAAACCTGCTAGCTCCCTTTGAAATCCAGCTGCTACTCAGATTAAGTCCCCACTGGGCTTTAGTCTGTCAAATTTGGACATTTAGCCTGGGCAGGGAAGTAGTTTGGACTAGTTTATCCTTATTCAGAAGGAATTTATAACACAGTATATGATCCAGCTGTAGCTTCACCTGTGTCAGGTATTCTCTCAGAGGTCATCCAGATTACTCCCTTGCTACTTGCCTTGCAGTCCCCATAAAGACAAAGCTACGACACATTCAGACAGATTTCTCCCAAGAGGGGCCGCAGGGAGTACCTGATCTGCTCGGGAGTTCCTCCTGATGTTGCATTCGTAATAGCCCATGCTGCCTCCTTCCTCGTGCGGAATTCAGCTTTCTGCAGGATTTCTATCAGTACCGGGAAAATGTTTGCATCTATGACTGCCTGGGGAGAGAGTCACAAGAAGTGTTTGAATTGGCAACACAGTTTCTCAAAGGCTGTTAAGTACCTGAAAGAAACATCTACCTCCATTTTCCAATGCAAAAGAGCTTTCCAAGCTATACCCTTCAGCGATTCTTCCATTTTATTCCTCGGCCAAATCCTATTAACATAAGGGTCGATTCCATAACTAGCACAGTAGACAATCCCTATTATTGCATCAATACTGTAGGAATGCTTTCATCACTTAACTGCTTCTGTATGTAGGTCATTAAAACGATAATTAAAACTCAACAAGCTCCAGCTTTTCAAAGGGGTATCTCTAATTGAGCATGGAGAAATAGGGGCCGTATCTCCTCTTATTCCAACAATTCAACCTGTAGGACTCATTTCAGCCTAGTCTTTGTTGGTACAATTAACAAGCGTTTTTTAACTCTCGTTTGGCAGATGGCTGGGAACAGCAAATTACTGCAGAGTAAGAGATGTGAACAAAACCAGCCTCTGAGTGTCAGACAAGAAAAAAGTTGCAAATTCTTAATGCAGAGCTTGGAATCTAGGATCATTACGGGTGGGCTGGAGAAAACTGTACCTGTATTTGTGCTCTGTTTCCTGCTGTGATGTTAGATATGGTCCAGCAGGCTTCTTTCCTGATTGACTCCTTGGGACTACTTAATAAGTGAAGGAGACAAGGCAAGGCTGAACAGTTCAGAATCACCTTTTGGGAAAGAAAGCAGAAGTCAGCTCACCAGTATCAGAGTTAAATATTTTCTATTTTCATACAGTGAATATGCTACACAGGCATTGCATTTCCCTGCAAGACAGTCCTTTCCCCTCACCTGGGTCTGGATGTCATCCCCTGTCACAATATTGCCAACTGCTCGCAAAGCTGGGGAGGCCACTTTGTAGTCATTGTGCCTGCAGGAAAAATGGTGCAAGGACAAACCCAAATCTATCAGATCATGTGCATTTGGATGTTCAGAAGATTCTCTCTAGTATTTCATCTGCATTATTTACTCAGAATTCCAACCCCTAGCACATAGAAACATACAATAAGTTGACCATATTGCCCCTGGATAAGCAGAGACTGAAGACAAACTTGCAATTCAGACGTGTTTTTATCCTTAGTGTACTGACTCCATCATCTTCAGTTTAATTACAGACCTCACCTCCATCACCTTCCTGAACAAAGACGTCATTAACCCAATGAGAACACCCAAGAAGTTTTGGAAGCAAGTATCTTGCAGTTCTACCAATTCTGCAGAAGTTAGAGCCCCATTCAAACCACAGCCAGCAAACATTTTTGTCCAAATTTCCATATAGATGTCAAAGAAACAAAGCCAAACTGACTTTTGCTAAACACTATTCTTGCCATCTTTGATCTGCCTAGTAACCAGGCTTCCATAAGCATATTTGAAGTTTGAGAGCACAAGACACTCTGCAGTCCTCTCTCCTTTCCCAGACCAAAAGCATCAGTCCAATCTCTCTTTAATAAGTTCTTCCTAGCATACAGTATTAATAACGTTACTGTGCTAGAAAATACTCAGCTTCTCAGAAAGAAAAGCCAGTAAAATACAGCTCTCAAACTGCTTCAGACCCTCCTACACAACTGCTCCAAAGTCAGCTAAGTGCCCATTACCTGGATCCTGTGCCCACGAGAGGTGGAAAGAGTGCTCTGGTGGGTTTTGATACAAACTCATGCTCAGTCACACGCTTCCCAGTCGGACTGGGCTGAAGCAGTAAGACAAGACACTTACATTAACAGCTCCACCAGTCGCCGACACACTCCCGAGTCAATAACTGCTTGAATTTTCTCATTGGGGCCATCTGATAAGTAGGAAAGAGCCCAGCACGCGTCTGCCAGCAAGTCGGAGTCACTGTTGAATAATAACCGGGACAACACTGGCAGGCAGGGAGATACCTACAACAACAGCCACCGCCCCAGAAGGTTAGTCACATTCTGTCAAGGACCACCACATCTGCATGCAAGCATCATGTGGCTATGCTGACTGGCAAGATAATACATCTTGAATGTCCACAGTTTCCTTCCCTAAAGTCAGCAGCTTCCCTTGCTGACACTTCATAATCAGTGTCTAAAGTTCTCAACAGCTTTCTTGCTAAACTAAGATTACATCCCTTCCTCCTGGAGCAAGTCTAGACTCCTGAGACAAGTGCTACTGTGCATGCTACCGTTTGGAAGTTCCTTACATTTCTTATGTAAGAGTAAGAAATGGAGCAGTGCTCTTAATAACCCTAAATAGCTCAGTATTCAGAGCAGCAACCACCACTTACACCTCTGAGTACTTCAATCATTTCTAAAAGGTTTTATATTTACACTCAATTCAGATTTCATCCCTCACCACAGGCTTCCCAGCTTTAAGAAGTGAGTTTTCATTTTAAAAAGTGAATCACATTGGTAGAACAAAAACGGTTTAAGATCAAAGAAGGATGAGACATCTGAAGGGCCAGCAGAACTTTTGTTAGTGCCAGCAGCACACCAGGAAAGGGAAAGAAGAAAGCTACCACAGCTCCCACGTAGATACAGGAGTCCTGTTTTGTAGCATTTCAAATGTCTCAGAAGCAAGTTTTTAGTCACAATTTGAGCAAAGTCTCAAACTTCCAGAGTTCCTAACAAAAAAGTTCAGAGAAGCCTGTGCTTGCCCCTTGAGGGGTCCGGCTGATGGGCTGCCAATAGAGCCAGGCAGAAAGGTTGGCAGAAAATTAAACAAGCACTCAAACATCTGCTGAGGCGCAAGATCAACCTCAGCAGGAAGAACTCACCCTGTTCCCTCTCAGAATGACTTACAGAAGTCCAACAGCCAAAATCAGTTTAGACAAACATCTTAACTGGGTGTCTCCCCATCACCTGTCTGCCAACAAGGCTTTTATTCTCACCTTATCAAATTCAGGTGGTGGACTCTTTCCTCTGCACAAGTTTGACAAGGCCCAGACAGCATTTCGTGTCATTGTCAACCTGGTGGACTTCGTAAGGAGCCTAAAGAGACAATTACCGTGAATTATAATCCTTGATGTGGAAGCCAGAAAGGGAATCAAAAGAAGGAAAACTAGTATCATTTTAAGGAAGTCAAACCACTATTCCACTTGCTGTAGCTCAAGCCATGCTGTTTGTCACCTGAGCCTCTCAATAAGCAAGGAGTGACATGCAACTACTTCTCAGGATAAATAGCTATTTTTCCTAACAGTGTCAAGTGCCATGGATCAGGAAGGCAAGTTCCACATTAGATAAGTGCGGAAGGAAGGGTAAGTTAGTCAAATGCAGTTCCAAGTTCAAATTCAGCCCAGGCAGACACTCACACCCTTCTCTGAGGTCAGACGGTCCTCTAGTGAGGAGCTGATACAAACTGCTGTCTCTCAACTCTGAGGACAATGAAGCCCTCAGCCCACAGGACTCAGCCAGCCATGACTGCAGACAGGTGACTGACAGAAGTAGCAGTATAACAATCCAAGTCACTTGTGACAAAGCATTGGTTTGCCAAGAACAGGATAAAGTAAAGAGGAATTCTTTCCAGAGCAGTGGGCAGCACTTGAGAGCACACTCCTGGCAGACACATCATCTGACTATGGTGGCTCTGCACCACACAAGAGCTGCAGAGGCAAGGTGGCAGGTAGAGACCTGCTCCCTTTCCTTATTCCTGGAGGAGCCCACTCAGACAAGCACCTGAAATCCGCAGCATAAGCACAAAGAGCAGACATCTGGAGGGACACACAGTGAAACAGCAAGCCCTGTAACTTCAGGAAGACAAGCGCACTGCCACAGCACCTGCTTCAGATTCAGAGCGGTGTAAAGGTTTGTGAGAAGGCATGTTATCTACCAAGTCCCGCTCTATGTAAAACTGCCAGTTTTATTGGTACCAATGGTTTGATTCCCAGTGAGTATTACCACACATTGCTGGGGAATCTATTCACCCAGCTCAAATGTTGCTCTGCTATAGCACAATGGGACTTCAAGAACTGTATTGGCAAGTATTCATGGCTACTCACATTAATAAGGGAGGAAGAATAGCGCAGTTAAGGACATAATCTCTACACACAGAGCTGTCTCCAGCAATGTTCCCCAATGCCCAGACAGCCTGAAAGGAAACAGCAACAGTTTTAGCATTCACACAGTTTCTGAACAGAGGAAGAAGAGTAGTGTGCTAAGAAAGGATTTTCCCCGTGATTTCAGGCAAACGATACTTCAATTTGTGGTCTGAAGCCAGTTGTTAGACACTGGTCACTCATTTTAAACACTGCATTTTATTCATGTGCAACCCACTGTGGTTCTCTCCCTAAGCCCAAAAATAAGTGAACCTTACCTGTTCCTGAACATCCTCAAAGTCAGAGTTTAATAGCTCTATAAATATAGGAACTGCCCCAGCCTCAATTACTATTTTTGTTTGTTGGGAAGTTCCCGACGCAATATTTGTCAGTGCCCACGCTGCTTCAAACTGAAACAAGCAAATAAATGAGAAAAGCATGAAAAAAATAATCCAGATTTAGAAAAATATTTACCATTAAACTTTGGCTATAATTCTTTCAACTACTACAGAAGGGTGGTGAGAGAAAAAGCATATCACAACAGAACACCTCAATACTCAAAGGAAAGGATTTTATTTTCTCAATCAATAAAAAAGCCACATCTGCTAAATGCCTTCTAGAGGCTACAGCTTCTCAAAGGATTAGTAAGCGAAGACATCGCTGTCAGTCACACCACATCACTTCACCTATACAACTATTTTCCAGCAAGAAAATTGAAGACGTAGTGTGTAAACAGATGTGGAGCAGAAAGTTTTCTATATCTAGTGCAGACTGGCCAGTTCTAGCCCACCCTCTCATCTGGCTAACATCTCAAAGACGCCCTGAGTTCAAGTGAACCTGAGCAGCAAGTTCCCTGCTTTAGACACTCATTCTTAGGTTTAAAACCAGATTTCCATTCAGTTTTTCTTGCAAGTAAGCCCTTATGATACATGGCCTTGGGCCAGAGGGCAAGAAGAAAGATTAAGGCAGTCACCAACTCTGATCCAATTCCATGTATGGAAGCATCTTTAACCCCTACAAAGTAACTATAGGTATTACCAAGCCGGAAGGAATCTCAAGAAGCCATGTAGTCCATCCCTCTGCCGCACAGCAGGATCAGCACCACCTAAGCCATTTCTAACAGACTCTTAGCCTGTACTTAAAGCTCCAATAATGGAGGTTTTTCTACACATTTATACCATGGCTCCCCTAGCTCCCAGCAGAAAATGAAACACAGGAAGACCGAATTCTCTTCCCCTGCAGCTGGACTATGTTTTTGCCAGCATTCTTCCAAAAATATAGTTTAGAGCAACTTCTAATTTCCTTTTTCTGCCCAAGCAATACAGGGTACCTTTTTCTTCTCCTATACACCATATAATCTGCATCTTTTGGGTTCAAGACATCACTTCTCCCTGGTAACACCTGTAAGTTCAAGTTCATACACTGTGAAGGTTAAACAGCTACACGCCATGAAGAATTCAAACACAATCTTTTACCTGTAGCGTGCAATTTTCACTTCTTTTCAGGAATTCCACAAATCTGTCCACCACTCCCTGAGTGTTTATCACTTCATCTATTGGAGGATTTGGCTCTGAAATAGCAAGGCAGTGTCAAAACAGTACATAGGTCAACACAGGGGAATAACAAGCATGAACTATTACTGAACTGAATGATCTCAAGCTGTACTGAACTTGGCAGGCCAACTCTCCCGAATCATTTTCTGTACAACTGTAATCAATAAATTAGATTAAGTTTCTAGATTATAACCTTCTTTCCCCCAGCTCAAAACTGCTAAGCTGCTGTACAGCAATACACATGCACAAATGCTTGCAAAAGAAAGGCTATTGTCAGATCCTACGGCAGGGGTAAGGTGAGTTATTTTTACCTTTGGAAAGTAACTTCCTGAATTTCTGAGTGGTTGCTAGCTGTAGGTCAGGGTCATCTGAGAAAAGCATCTCTACCATCTCTCTTGTGATCACCCCCTCCTGCAAAGAGACACAGGAGACAGAACAACAGTTTCATTTCCCGCTAAGATTAAGGTACCACAGTCATGACAGCCTACCTGGATTACTGGCTAAGCACAAAATCATAAGATTCACAATTTCAGATTACAGCACACTATTTACTTCCTGGCAGACTTTCCCAGTTCACTGTAGCAATATTTGCAACCTTCTCAAAAGTGAGAAAACAAAAACATTGAGGTTTGTCACTTCTATGCAGTCCACAGTATTAAATCTATCTGAAGGCACAATTGCAAGAAGGAAAGGCACCTTACCCCACATGTCGTGGAACTAACATAGGAATCCACAAGGAGACTATCAAACATGGAGGCATCTTCATTGATCAATTCCACATTTCTTCTTTTAAAGAGCTGGCAGAGAACAAAAATGCAGGAGTCATTATTAGAAAGCAATGATGAACAGTCTTCATAACTAGACATTCTTGTTCCTCAAACAAGATACCATCAGCTAGACTAAACACAACTTGAATATAAAAGTAGTCATTAATAACAGCTCTGCACTCTGAGGACTAGTTTGGCATGCAAACCCCAATAATAAAACATGCTAAGTCTTGCCCTCAGATATGCAAATGCCCAAGTTGCTGAGACATTGGTACAGGCAAGTGCAGAATTTTCCCTAACTTGTTAGTGAAACTGGGTAGAAGGCAGCTTGTAGATGACGCACTAATAGAGCAAACATTTCATCTGAGCCACGTACATCACCTGGGAATCACCTCTTACTTTCCTAGACCTCCAAGCCAAAAAAAAAAAAAGACAGCTCAGAGTTAAGAAATACGTACAGCCCAAACTTTCACTCACTCTTCCAGCTTCTTGAGCAAATAACCCCATTCACCAATTAATAAAAAAAAAAAATTAAAAAAACCACCGTAAGAGCAAGGATCTGTGAACAAAAACCTCCAGTACCCCAAGGACAAAGTGCTTGGAGAGCTCTTGATGTGAGCTACTCTGTGCAAGGTACAAAGAAAAAGAGAAAAGCAAGATCTCTGTTAGAACAGGAAAAAAATAAAAGGACTGCCAACAAACCTTAATGCACAGATCCTTGAAGATTCCAGTTTGGCAGCAGCACAATCCTGGTTGTGTTAAGGCTGTACACAAGCTAGTCAAGATGACAGTTACCTGTTGCTCTCGTTTCTGTTTGCGCAGTTGAATTCCTTCCTCTTCTCTTCTCCGACGCATTTCCTCGGGATTTAGGGCTTTGTTCTTGTAACTCTTCATTCGATAGTTATCCTTTGCAGGACTCGCCATGGTTTCTGTGAAGAGGAAAAGATATCTGCCTCAGATTTCTTGTCACTCTCTGCTCCGTTACCCACATGTTCTTTCTGACAAGGAAGTCCGTACACATGGAATACCCAGATTAAACAGACTTATTTGCAAGAGTTGGTGTCAAACACTAAAGTAGAAGCTTCAAGTTAGAATGTGGTCCTAGCCTTAGTTCATGGGATATGCTGTGGCAAGAGTGTTACAAAAGTTTCTAGGAAGCATAAGAGTAAATTCACTGCTCTGAAAGGAACCTGGACCCAACTTCACAATATTGAGCACATTACCTACGTGAAAGGCTTCTACTCAAACAGCTTCACTGTCCTCAGGAGGTACATAACTAAGTTTTACTTTGGTTTTCAGCAGAAATTATTTCCCTTGTATTATCATGACATAAATCACATCTTGATTTTTTTTCCTCCCCCCAGATCAGGAGATACATTATGTATGGCAAAAATCCAACAGAACTCACAGTAAACTGAGGCCTTGATTTTAGAAGAACAATAAAAAACCCTCGCAAAAATCAAGGCACGTAACGTATAGGCCATGTTTGTCCTGCCAGGTTACTGCAAGCGTTCAGTACCTGACCTACTTATTTTGCTGCTTCATATCTGACTAACGCAGTACTTCAAACTTGATTACTTGTGTATTTGCCTCCTCGTCAGGGAAGTGACACTTCACTATTTGGCACAGTTAAAGACTGCCAGGGCCAAGCAGTAACCTGAGTACAGAAGGATATCAATCCCTCAGCTGCAATCCACTACTTTGCCCATGTCAACTCCTTTTTACATCTTTCCAAACTCTCCCTTTCTCCTATTTATGATACAGATTATTTGCTTAACATCTCGGCCTGTCTCAGGACAGGAAGGAAGCAATCATGAAGCATGAGAGTGCCAATTAACCCTGAGACCAACTTACTCCTCTCCAGGAGTCTGCTGGACATCAATATCTCTGTTTTCTTCCAACTCCTAAGGGCAGGTGGAAGAAGTGTCCTGTGAAAGTTTGCAGTGTTGTCTCCTCACCCCTCCTCTTTCAAACCTTAAGCACTCCTCAGGCGCGCTGAGAAAGTTTCTGTCCGACTTATCAACTGCCTCCAGCCATTCTGGAGCCCTTCCAAGATCAGCTGGAGAAGTTTCAGACCTTACTGCCCTCCTACTAGGAAAGCCCACAGCCAAGCCCAGAAAAGACATGTACAATGTACAAATATCCAACATTTAATTCCTATGGAAAACAAACAACTGGAAGAATTTATATTTTAACAGGAGAGGAAACAAAATACTTTCGGTTCTATAATTTCCCAAAAACAGCTAAAAAGACACCGAGCACTGTGAAAGAGTCAGACTCCATTTCACAGCATCTGCTTTCTGAGAGGGTATTCTCTTCCCTAGCCAAATCATCAGAGGACATTCTTCTGAATGGCAATAGATAAAGAAAAAGCCCACTAAACCCCAAGTTCCGCTGTAATAGAGATGCGCGTCCCTGGCAAAGAGCCCTGACCACACACTGTCCAGAGTTGTGAAACAGTTGTGAAGCTCAGCAACCAACAACTGCACCCAGGGACAACACCAGGCTCAAGGAGGTACAGCACGACGGGTTGCAAGTTCATGAGCACCTCTGAAGCTAAAAAGAAACCACTGACCACAACTCTCCAGCAGTATTCCAGTGCTATTTCAGTTACTTTTTCAGTAACTTGCTTAGGGCACAGTAAATGGCCAGAAGTTACAAGAAAAGAGGATTACATCACGCTGAGCACCACTAAGGAAAAGGCATCCAGCCTCAAAACTGATTGGAGGGTTGAAGCAATCAAATTACAGTTGGTCTTGTAAGATCTTGAGCCTTGACTTCTTACAGAAGTTTACCTTTAGTCCCCCATTTTATAAGGTCTGTCCTCAATAAAACAGAGGCACTTACACCACACTAAACACGGCAGCTGAACTATACCTTGCTGAGAGCCTCAGTGTGAAGCCTGTATTAAACCATTAATATTTTCCCCAAGTTCATTTCTCACAAGATGAAAGTTCAGAGGAATAGCTGGCCTGCTTCTAAAGATTTTTGACAGCACTTTCCTCTTTCTAAAACACCATTTACATGGCAAATAAAAGCAGGGATTGAAGATCACAGGAACTATGCAACTGCTCTCACTTCCCTGTCCCTCTTCCCAGCAGCACTGTATGCCAAGAATTCAGAAGATAGAAGACTATCGACAGGCTTTAGGGGTTTATATCTGATCACACAGTAGCAAGGTGTATCATTTACATATAGATTTTACTTCAGGAAATGTATTTAACTACCACTGTTTTGTCAGTGTATTCATATTACTACCCAATGCTAATGGCTGATACAGCCGCACAAAAGAGTAAGAGTTGCTGGCTTAATTCTCAAGATTACAACAGAATCCCTAACAAAGATAAATTTGTTACCTCCCTTTGGAAGGCAAAGGCTCCAATTAAAAGGTAGTTTTCAAGAACAGGAGAAAAAAAAAAGCAATTAAGTGACTTAACAGTATAGGCAGGATTACCAGCCAGTTAGTCACACAAACAGCTAAGTGACATGACCGTTCAGCTGCCTCCCAACTTGCACCACCCCACTCAGCTGGGCACACCCTGGGCCCTGCTCCGGTGGCCAAACAGCCAGAGACACCCGGCCAGGCTGCGCGGTCTCAGAGCACACCCAGGACACCCAATACTTTGTAG
This sequence comes from Aramus guarauna, assembly GCA_013400195.1. Lineage (NCBI taxonomy): Eukaryota > Metazoa > Chordata > Aves > Gruiformes > Aramidae > Aramus > Aramus guarauna. Next base: position 194,425 of record VXBL01002492.1, on the reverse strand, counting down.
TTTAAGGCTTTGTATTTCCAGAGCATCAACACCATTATGTGGCAGGGAAACCCCAAAGATACAACTGCCCCTGAAGAGTGATTTTTCACATCAGCCGTGTAACAGCCTATCACTGTTCAACGCTCCCCAGCACCTGATTTCCTATTTTCTCTTGCACACATTTATCTGTTCAGATTATTTCCATTGACTTTTTCCAGTCCATCATCTACATCAATACTTTAATGACATTAGAATGCTCATTTGTTACATTACACCCCATTTCCATGGCAATGGATGAATACCACAAATGCAGGATTATGACTTCACTGTGAGCTCAGCAGATGCTGTAGGCACTACAGACTGCAGCAAGCCCAAACACATGAAACAAAACAGGCAGGGGGATGCCAGGCACGTTCAAGTTCTTTACTTGTTTTGCACTGAAACTCTATTCAGTGTATCTGCAAGTGTCAGGCTTTGTTGTTAACTAACTCAAATTCTATCAGTGTGAATACCCACAAAACAATCCCACTAAATCAGACTATTGGCGTATCCCGGACTGTCAGATTACGGAAAGTAATCGTGTGCTCACAGGTAAGTGATGCACAGAAGATACTCAAGACACAGATTTTCACTGTGCATCTTAACATTGTTGGTCTGAGAAGATTTGCTTTTACAGAAAGGCTCTCGACTATAAAGTGGCAAGGGAAACTTTACTAGAGCAAGTTTCTTTAACTGCTCGAAAAAGCTTTAGCTACTGCATTTAGTGACCTTAACCTCTACCAAATGCTGTCCTACCAGGACAGCACCTCTCCTAGGAAAGGTTTTTCTTCTCTAAGAACCAGCTAAGCCCTGCTTTAAGTGAAGATAGTATCAGCTCACACCCTAGAATTACAAAATTTTTCTGATGTTCCAGCCAGAACTCCAGGGCTCCAAACTTACCTGCAGCTCTACAGGGAAGCTGGGCAATAAGGCTTTTTCCTTCTACACCACACCAGCTCACCCGGAGCAATTTGTGCAGCCTGCAGCTGCTTCGGGTAACCCTTTTCTTCCCCAAGACCACACCAAACAGACTGCACACCAGATAAACTGTTCTGGCAGCGCCTGCAGCCTGCTCACCACTTATCTCTCCCCAGAAGCCACCCCCCGACCGTCCTCCTGGCACAACAGGTACCGGTACCCACACACCTGATGGGGAAAGGCTTGTGGCACCCAAACACAGGTGCCTGGGGCACAGTGCTGCGAGCCCATCTAACAACTTACTGAAGAAAGAGGATAAGCCTACTGCACTTCTAAATATCTCCGTACACAGCAACGCAAGAAGGATAGGCAGGCATTTGGATAGTATGGCAAATCACCACAGTCACAGCATCATCCCTTCACAACAGACATAAACCCCTATTTTCACCCCCAGAGCTGCTCAGACAACAAGCTAAGCTCAAGCAGGTCTGCAGAAGTACACCTGTGTGGGAGCAGGACTGTTCGGCAAGGGCCGGAGCTTGCCCTGTTCTACCAGAATATCAGCACAGCATGAATATGTTGTTAGAAAAGTAAGTAAAACAAGAAGAATTAGGACAGAATTAGAATGAGGCACCTCCTCCACCAGTGGAAACAGCAACATAGCTTTTCCAAAAACAGCAAAAGCCAGTTCAGCTACTTATTTTTCAGACCCTAGCCTGAAACAAACTTCATTCCTACCATCCTAGCCTCCTGCTGCAAAAGACAGCCTAGTTTTCTAGGAAACTGGTTTCCTCCAAGTTCAGCATTCCTTGGATTACCCTGGAAAAGCACAATCTCTACCTTTTCCTTTTTCACTGGCCAGTTAGAACTGACTACTGGAAGGCCTTCTGAAGTGCCCGAGTTTCCTCAGCAGCATATTGCCATTCCTGTGTGCATCACCTCAACCTCTTCAGTCTGATTCACCTTCCCTAGGGCAGAATTAAAAACTGCAGAGGTAAAAGCTTGTACTGAGCGTTAAAAAACTGCCTCTGCAGAGCTTTCAACTCCTCTCTTCCCAACACCTCTGCAGACCAGACAGTTCCACAGATCCACAAGAGTTTTAACACTGTTTCCAAATAGGAAGAACAGTTGAGGATCTGCTATTTACACCAAAACCTCACAGAGATCACTCAATAAAACCAGACTTGCAATACTGACTTCCATTGAAAACAGTGTTCTGACCAAGCCTGGACAAAAATACCACTTCTGTTCTAGGAACCCCCTGACCTCACACAGTTCCCTAAGTCAGTCCCTTTCGTAGCCAAGTACTTCCCTGCATTACTGAACTTTATTCACAGCAGCTCCACAGAAAAAAAAAAAAGTGACACTATTTGCATTTCCATAGTTCTCCTATTGAGCATCCAAGCTCTGCACCTCCAATCACATCTGCCAACTATTAGCCCCAAGATGCCAAATCAGACATTTAAATTCAGTGCTAACATGACATATTAAATAGATCCAAGTATTATCAGCCTGAATATATAAGATTTATTTCTATATCCTGAACACATAACAGCAGGTAACCCTGGCTCTGCAGGACAAATACTGAAATTCATTTGTACATGTTTGATGACTTGCTTTAATACAGCACAGCTATGGAAAGTTTTGTTCAGACACCTCAGAGACCAGGTAGAGGTAAGGCTCACTACAAAGCAAAACACTTGCTAGTCCTGACTCAGTGGGACTCCCCTGTCCTGAGGAAAACACCTGCAATTGGAGAACTTGGCAGAAAGACCAAAAGGGAACATATACGAAGTGCCAGAAGCATTACCTTTTATTTCTTAGCTACGCAGTGGCTACACAGGGTGACGTGCTCAAGGGAAGTCTTTAACTCCAGTTTAGTGAGAGCAGATGAAGCCCATACCCAACTAGATACAAACAAGGACTAAGACTCAAAAAGCAACATGAGTTTAGGTGCATCTCCATCATCCTGAGCCAGAGAGAGAGATAAGGCCAATATCAGACAAGTAACTGTGCTCACTGTTAACCAGGCATGAATAAGTTGCTGCAGCGATCTGCTAAGGTCATTTCATTTGCATGAAGCAATTAGCTGCCTTTCCAGGTCTGTATCATACATGTAAGCCCATACCCATACACCTTTCAGGATTGCAAAGCATCAATGAACTAAAACACATTTTTATAACTTCTTTTTTGACTGTTTTACATCCTCAAAATTCACACTACTAAAAGTCCACATGAAACAAATCGACTTCTCCATTATTCTTCTTTTGTCTCTCCAGAGAGACAAATGGCCTAAGTAGGATTTTAAAGCCAGTATGAGATTGTGCCACCTAGCATATAGCACATCTTTGACATAAACATTAAAAAGTTCCCATGCCAACAATTTCTGGAAGCTAACACCTTTGGAATCACATTATTAATAGAAATTGGTCCATTAAAACCAAAGCAAGGCTTTATTATGCTAATAATTCATACTGGGAATTACTTCAGGTGTTCTGCGAGCTGAGAATCCCCTTACGAGAGCACTCCAACTTAGGGATGAAGCTCACATGAACAATACCTTTTTCCTTGTGCAAAGGAAATCCCCCCAGGGAATAGAAGGAATTTGGCTCCTGCCCTAGGCTGTGTTGGAAAAGGTTGGCTTTGCTGAAGAAAAAGATCCTCCAGTTGTCATGTAAACCAAGGCCATTATTAGACCAGGTTGCCACACTCATCCTTATATATTGAAGGATGAGATTATATTTACCACTTAAAAGAAAGGAAAAACAGTGTCAAAGTTTGGCTTTGCAGGCTTAGCAGAGCACTTAAACCCTGTAAGCATCTGTGTAAAAGCCGACAGCAGTTTAACCAGAAAACTAATTCCAGTGTCATTACTGCCACACCAAGATTATAACGGTTTCTTAACATTACTGGGTCAGAAATCCAACTGTCTTTCTTTCCAGATGACGCTCTTCCCATTTCTCTGCATTACAGAAATTATTTGCTTCAAACATTTTTTCAGCTGCTGATTAAAGCCTCCAAGCTGAGTCACTGCAGGGACTCACATGTCTAAATCAGGACTTGTGCTGCTGAGTCAGACCAAAGCGACAGAGCAGAGAAACAGTTACACTGACAGATCTGACAATGCTTTTTTAAGCCAAAACACCCTTTCACAAAGGTAATCTTCCTAAGCTATCTATTACAGTTCTGTGCTGGGCATGAGACACATACCTAAGGCAAAGCCTGGCCGGGCAGGCAGACTGACAGCTCTGTGTTTGGACTAAGAGAATTATGCAAGTGGAAATGAATACACTTGATGAACTCCATCAGCACCGATCTGCCAATTAGCGCCTGCTGGGTACATTTCAAAGCTCCAGCTCTGAGCAAGCACTGGGCCAGATGACCTCCAAAGGCCCCTTCCAACCTAAGTTTTCCTGCAATAGTATAAACTTGGTCAGTTACAATTAAATCTCCCTAAATTTGACAAGCAATAGCAAACACAATCAATGAACTACTAAACTTCATGTGACAAGCCTTGCTGGCTATATTCTTCGGGTTTCTCCTACCCGGCAGAAAGTTTCTCTATTTCTTTAGTTACCTGAAAACCCAGAGGAACGTCCCATCTCCTCCTGCCTCCCCACTGGCACAAGCTCCGAGCTAAATACATATTCCTACAGCATCACGTCCTGCTGCAAGAAGTATCTACCAGCAGCACAGGAATGGTTACTGCTCTTTGCTGCCCTCGGTCTCCTCATATTTTCCTCAGACTGGCCAAGCTGCTGGGAGATAGAAATAAGCCACAAAGTCATATACGTCACCACCCCATTCAAGGAGGTTCAGACACTGAAAAGGAATTGGGATTCCTCTGCAGCAGTCACCAGGACAGTAGGCTGGTAGGGGTCTTTCTCTGCAGGACCCCTGTGTTCCATCCAGGAATAGAACAGAGTTGAAGTAAAGTGATTTAGTAGCAGTAGACAGAGCAGTTTGGATCACACAAAGCAAATGAACCTTTAGAAGAACAAGTTAGCAGTGCTAAATCAGAGGTTTAAGACTCCAGTCATCTCCCCTGACAATGTTAAAGACTACATGTGATATTTGAGCTATCTCCAATTACAGTTACGGAGGCATTTCTTAAAAAATAAATCAAAGCATTTGTGATATTTTTGGCCCTGGGAAGGAGAGGCCTGTAAGAATATGCCAATCATATTCGGAGGCTGCACACACAAGTCGTAGTGGGCAGTGGACATTAGGCTGACTACACATTACTGCTTCATGATCCCGCACTTCTCCAGAAGGCTTAATAGTTAACATCTGTAACTCAAAAACTTGCTATTTCTGCAGTCACCTACTCAATACAGCTTACAAGGACACACTGACAATGAAACCCTGGAAACTTTATTCAGCATTTAGCTATGGCATGTCAGTTTTGAACATAATTTCTTATTGCTATCTCCTTCTTACAACTGAAAAGAAAATCTCTGGCCACTTCTACATTCATCCTCTCATTGACTCTTATTTTGTCAAACTATCACCAAAGCTGCTGCTTTAAGTGAACAAAAAAAGCATTCAATAGAAAGACAACAAACCAGTGCTAGGCATTTCTTAAGCGTTTCAAAATCTAAAGCCTCTCTCTTCATATAGCCACATATATCAGCATTAATCACTGGTTTCCTTGTACATTTAAAGTGTCACTTTACAATTAGCAGTCCTTATGTGAATTTTGTTCCTTCTACCTCCCACTTGTGAAAGAACTCCTTAACTTTTAGAACAGAAACAAACATTCTTCTGAAACTCAGACATGTAATGTATTTTACAGCATTCTACAGATACGTCTTCAATCATTTCTTAAGAGTTTAAGTGCTTGCTTTACAACATAGGATAAGGATTCTTCCTAACAGGATCCTCTTCTAGAAAAAGTGTGTCCAGGACTTAATGATTTCAATTGAGACCACAGAAAGAGAACCCTAAGTAATCTGTACTAGTTAAATACCCATTATAACCAACTTCACTTTTATTTAGAAGTAGCTGACTTACTCGTACACACTGTATAAAGAGACAGCTCTGAATTGCCACCAGAAATCAGCCAAGAACAGATTATCATATTGAACCTGTCACTTTGATAAGGAAGTTAAACAGTTGTGTTTACAGGAGAAGAACTACATAACAAGTCCTGCCAAACAAGCAGCAACTCAAGGCTTTTCCTCTACAGCCCCGGAATTACCCCAGCTGCTGTTAAACCCTGGAGAAGTGGCCAGGTTCTGTCGTCCTGTCACTCGTGCAGGTCTGTTTTGCATGTTTGCTCTGCTGCTTCCATGTTCTCTCACTGGCTACTCGAGTATTTACTACAAATAAGCACACACGCAGAGTCGGTTAACTTTCAGAGCTGTCTTAAACTCAGCCTGCCACCATCCCCTGGCTGGGCGCTTCAAACACAGGACACGCTGTGCTAGTAAAACGCTTATCCATGCAGCTATTTGGCTGTCTGGTGCAGCAGCCACCATTGGCTCGTTCCCTTCTGGTTTAGCTACCAGGAGCCAGCGATGTGATATCACTACTGGAATGTGCAACAGCTTCGCTGATGGTGCTGGCTGCGGAGGGGGAAGGGAAAAGCAAAAATTCTCTTTGGGGAAAATTAACAGTCCTACAGCGTACTTGTCCTTGACGAGGGTCAGTCTGAGATTAGGATTCCTTTTAGGCTATCTGTATCCTGATGTAAGAACCACCCATCCAGTTCTCAACACACATTAATTTCAACTCGACCTCCTGATCTTTTCACCACAAAAAAAACCTGAGATTTGGAGGCTTTAAATCCTCTTCAACCTGATTTACATATTTGAGATAGATTTCCTTGAGTGGACTGATCAAGTCCAACAGTCTGTCACCTGGGCTCAGAGACCTTTGCAACAGTTCTTAAAACAGGCATTAACTCTTTGATTAAGTCAACTCAAACTTGACCCACGAGAGTTATAGGAGGTTAAAACCAACCAGCAATACGCAGAGACAGTTAGAGGACTATAGAATTCCACAAAGCTCATCTGTCCCAACATGTGCTTTGCTCCAGAAACAAACAGTACTGTCTGATTTGCTAAGCAAGTTTGAGTTTATCTGGACCTCGATAGCACAATAGCTGAAAGCTGAAAGGCTGAAGGAATTAGTACTTTCCCTATTACACTAGCTATTTCAATGATCAAGCTCCCCTTTACAAAGTTCATGTTTGCTCTCCTGAACACAAGCAAACAAAGCAAAATAGCCAAAGAACTAGTTAAATTCATCAGCCACAAAAGTTTTATGAAGAACTGAGCATTACATACTGCTCCACAGGCTAAATAGCACTATAATGGCATTTAGACATGTCATTTGCATAGCAAACGACGAATGAACTGATGAGCATTTCTAACAACATGGGCAAGACCAACATCACAACCGCTTACAAACAGTACAGCACCCTCAACCTGCACCGTACAAGACAGGGTAACAAGGTTACGCTGCCACCATTTAGTCCTGTTAACCTAAAAAACCCAAAAGAGCAGTTTTAGTTTATTTTTAAAGTTAAGAAAAAGTTACATTAGGATAAATCAAATGAGGGGAGTATTAAGTTCTTGCTGTCAGAAAATGCCTGCTTCAAACTCCAAGACGAAACGGGGAGGCAGTGGTGGGGAGGGATGGGAAGCTCCTTTGCAGGAACATCTCCAGCTCCAGATAACACAAGCAGTTTTCAGACATTCACCAACAGGCCCGAGGACATTTTTCTACTCAAAGTTGCCAGTCAAGGTTTTACATCTCAAGCTATAAATTAAGTTTTCAAAGCTGTTCTGGCCTGGGAGGTGCTGCAGCCGTTGCATACACACATTTGTGGCCACTAACTTTTACTGGAACATCACAGCAGGGGTTTGAGGACAGCAGGAGAGTTTCTGACGAGATCATTTTGATCAAGCAGCATCCCACTCCAAAGGGCATTTTTTCTGATGGCAAGTCTAGTTAAAAGACAATATTGCAGGTGAAAATTGGTAAGACCTTAATCCTTACTTCCCAGAGGATCCTAACTCTGCTTTATAAAGAACATGCCTGCTACAGGCTTGGCTCTCCCATTCACCTCATCCCTTCAAACCCTGTCGTACTACCTGAAGCCTCAAGAAAGCGACACCTCTCCTCTCTCAGTAGGGAGCTTCAATTTCAGGCTACACCAAAAGGGACAAAGAGAGAGTCTGCTGTTATTAAAGTACTTTTTGAAGGGCAATACTCATTTAGGATTTATTTGTAGCTAACAGAGAGCTATCTGCTACCTCTCTAAACTCTTTAAGTACATTTAGTGGTACTGGTTATGAATATGCAAGCTCCTCCACCACACTCCTTCCCTGCACGGTGTCAGGAGTATTTGCTTATATTGTCCATGGCGACATGCTGCACAGGGACAGCCCCGGCAAGCTTTATGTTGACACTACTGCTCAAGTTTTCTTTTATAAAAGCGACAATAGCCAAGGCCCCACTGGGTTATTAGAACAGAGAACAGTGTAGTAGGATCTCACTTGAGCTCGGTTCTAAACTCTTACAAGCTTCAGAACTTAAATGAACCAAAGATCTGACAGCATGCCACAGGCACTCTGATGAAGCTTTAGCCACAGCGGTTCCTTTCCGCCACCACTGCCTCTCAAGGCTTTTACCTTGGTGCCTGCAGCAGAAGCGATCCCCAACACCCAAGATCCAGACTATTGCAGCCTCATACCGCCTCGCTGCTCCCCTTCCTCCACCCGCAGCAGCCCGCACCCCGGGCTGTGGGTCGCCGAGCCCCTGCTAGCGCTGCTCAGAAGGGGCAACGAAACCCCCAGCACCCCAGCCCTGCCCAGCGGCCTGCCTGCTCGGCTGGGGCAGAACGGGGCCCCGGGAAACCCCTCAGCAAGAGGCCTCTCCCTCCCCGCACCCCCCGCCCCAG
>VXBL01002492.1:150248-175479 GCA_013400195.1 Aramus guarauna | reverse complement strand
GGGGGGGGACGGGACATGGCCCGGTGCCGGGAAGGAAGGAAGGAACCTCCGGGGCCGGGGGCCGGGCCGGGGCTCTGCGCGGCGGGGAGGTGGCGCGGCCGGTCCCGGCCCCTCCGGCTGCCGGTGCCCAGGAGCTCCCCGCGGCGCTGGGGAGAGGCTGGCGGGAGGCGGCGGGGCCGCGGGAGCCCTCCTGCTGACGGTGCCTTCTCGTCGCCCCTGGCAGCGGCGGGAGCGATGGAGATGCAGTCGTACTACACCAAGCTTCTGGGGGAGCTGAACGAGCAGCGCAAGAGGGACTTCTTCTGCGACTGCAGCATTATCGTGGAGGGGAGGATCTTCAAAGCGCACAAAAACATTCTGTTCGCCAACAGCGGCTACTTCCGAGCCCTGCTGATTCACTACATCCAAGACAGCGGACGCCACAGCACCGCCTCTCTGGACATCGTCACCTCGGAGGCCTTCTCCATCATCCTAGATTTCCTTTATTCCGGGAAGCTAGATCTCTGTGGGGAAAATGTTATCGAGGTGATGTCTGCGGCTAGCTATTTGCAGATGACCGATGTGGTCAACTTCTGCAAAACGTATATAAGGTCATCGTTAGATATTTGCAGGAAAATAGAGAGAGAGGCCGCTTTCTATCAGGCTGATAGCGGGAGCGCTAGCTCTGCGAGAGAGGGCACCTCGTACGGCTCAAAGAGCCAGTGCTCTGCCTCTGTCTCTTCCCTGCAGGAAAAGGAGAGGATTTCGGATTGCCAGAGGGATCCTCCCTGCGGTGAGTGCAGCAGCTGCCATCCCCTGGAGCTTGTGGTCAGAGACCCCGCGAGCAGCGACTCTCCCGACGACGCCAATTCTTCGCTGCCCAAGGGGGTGGAACCCAAAGTAGAGTTTGACTCGGATGAAGTAGAGGTGGAAGTGGGTGAACGGCTGCCGCAGTATCCGACTCCGTTGTCCCTCGAGCAGATGGAAGAGGGGCTGCACAGCGGGCAGGCGATGGACCTGGCCTGCAATAACTATCACATGAAACAATTCCTAGAGGCCCTGTTGCGCAACAGCTCAGCTCAGAGAAAGGATGATGTGGTTCATCACTTTGTCCGGGGCTTTGAGGGTAGGCCAGAGGATGCAGGGGTAGCCATGAGTTCCATGATGGACATTCACAGCGACTGGTATGGTGAGGACACAGGTGAGAGGACTCGGGGGGTGCAGTCTGTGTAATTGAGGAGGAAACTGCTTAGTTGTGCGACTTCCTTTGTTACTCTCGTTCTTGTTCAGGAATATATTGCTGAATATTATGCCGTAGCAAAATAAACTATTGTTCTGGACTTCAAAAGAAAGCTGTACTCATTTATTCAGTGCAGCACTTGGGAGGTAAGTATTTCTGACAGCTTTTACAGTCTATTTGAAACAGATCCTGGAGCTTGGTGTTGGTGACGCTGCTTTAATAAACCATCTCATTTGGGACCTCGTTGAATGGCAGGCGAATTTTTAAAATGAATTTTTCTCTCATAACGTTAGTGTTATAAAGAGGAATCGGAAAGATAAGTTGAGCTGCCACAAGAGGGATCTGCTGTCGAACCCGACAGACCAGAAGTAGCTTATTCCACTGGAGCTCCTGCCAGCTCATCGGCTGCTGGAGGATAGTCTGTTTGCTCGTTCTTACTTTGAATCAGTTTTACTCAATACTGAGTGACCCCTAGAAATTCTTTAAGAGCACTGAAAGCTTTAAACTCTGTGGTACTGCAGAAAGACAAGAGTTAACTTTTATGTCTAGAGGCAAACTCGCTTTTCAGCTGCTGGTCACCCGGGGTTCTGCTGCCTTCCCAAGCCCAGCGCCTGGTGGGATGTCTTGCGCTGGCAGGAATGTCTCCTAGCAGCGATGTCAGGGACCTGGAGGAGGAGAAGATCACGTCCACGTGCATTTCTCCTGAAGTGGACAGTAAGGATTTGGGCATTTTATCTGCCTATGGTAATGCTGGCACACAACTTGCCTCGGCCTAACTGCCTTATGAAGATGGGAGGTGACTGACGAACCAAGTGCTGTGGTTCAGGATGTGACCAATGGAATAATGGTGCGGGGCGCAGAGAGGAGATCTTTCACTGAATGCTCTACTCTAGCTAGCAAGCTTACATTCATGTCATTGCAGCTCAAGCTCGCATGTGTGATCTTAAAGTCCATAAACCCAATCTTATCTCTCACTGCTGTAAAATACGGAATCTGATAAAATTACAAACCCAGTCTTACAGTCACCAAAAGATGAACGTTATGGGAACAGAGTGCTGTCACCAGATCATGCTGATGGCTTTTGACACGTAGCGAGGCAAGAGCATCTAACACACAAATGTGGCTTACTTTTTTCCCTCTTTAAAATCCTCAGACTGTTACTGAATCATTGAAAGGGAAAGGGTTCTAGAATTTGATGGAGAACATCAGGTGTTATGACAACATATTAGAAATGTTAATGGTAGGTGTGCTTTAAGTAGTGGGGAAAACCCACCAAACTTTGCATTGTTATATTTCTCTGCTAAAAATGAACAGTGTAAGCATTTAGTAGAATGGTAGTATCTCTTCTCAGCTTTTAGTGCTCCTGCTATCTTAAGAATTTTCACAAGACAGCAGGAATGAGAAATGCAAAGCCCTGATAAAAGAACGGCGCTCTCGTGTATTCAGGCTGACAGATGAGATAAATACCACTTGCTTTCAAGTGTTAACGTCTGTTCCAGTCATCCTGGTCCCCTTCCCAGCTGATGGAGGGTAAACGGCAGCTCTAGAGAGCCTGGAAGCAAGGCAGGGCTAAGAACTGCTTTTCTTTTTTTAAATGGAGCTCTAAATGTCCAGCAGGGATTAGCAGTACTTTGGGAAGGTCCAAAATTAGGCGAGATAAGTCATACGTTAATACTAGAAACTCCCTTTTTTTTTTTTTTTTTTTTGTGTGTGTGTGTGTGTGTGCAAGGAATGTTCTACAGCTCCACCTCCTTTGGTGTAACTGTTAATGCAAACACTTCCCCGAATCAGTACCTGAAACAGGGAAAACTAATCTTTTAGTATAACATCTCAACCTTTATGCTGGAAAGGAAGCTCGTATCTGGGCGGACACTGAAAAGCTTGGCCATTCCCATGTTTATGTAAAACGTGATCTTTGAATTTCATTCTCTTTGCATCTGACTTCATAAATTACATATTACTTGCGTGTATATAGTATGATTTTAGGAAAAGTAAAATATCAGCAAATGTATTGGAGTCCTTCATCTTGTTACTACCAATAGAAAGGCTAAAGTGAATGGCAGTAGAAACAAGCATTCATTTTTTTTGATGGGTTCCTCGCTTCTAAATTTATGCACATTGTAAAAGCATATGGGAAACATTGCACAGTATACCCCTACCTGTAATTTGTGTTAAAGATTTTAGTTTCTAATGCTGTTTAATGCTAATGGTCACTTTAGGGGAAAAAAAAAAAAAAAAGAAAGTAGGAGACTTTCTATGGCTGAGATAGTGCAGAGACCCCACTCCACTAAAAGCAATTTTTGGGCACTTAATTAAATGGCTTCTTAAAGTAAAATTCATTTGTTTTTCTGTTGTGAACCAACTCCCTTAGAGTATCAGCTATGTAAGTATAGGCAAGCTGATTTTCAAGGGACTGGATCATCTGCAGCTGCATGAATGTCTTCTGAAATTGCACAACCTACAGAAATTCCAGGTAAGCCAAACACAAAAAGAGGGGAAAGTCAATTATCTTGACTCAGATGTGCAGCAAGGAGGATATGAAGCCAACGTAGGTAATGTTGGTGAACTGCCTGGTCTAACGCGTTGTGTTTTCTTTCAAAAGGTGATGTGTTAGTTGTGCCAATCAAGCTTCACAAATGTCCGTTCTGTCCCTACACGGCTAAACAGAAAGGAATACTAAAACGGCACATTCGCTCTCACACAGGCGAGAGACCCTATCCCTGTGAGACGTGTGGGAAACGTTTCACTCGGCAGGAACACCTTCGGAGTCATGCTTTAAGTGTAAGTTTGAAAGATTATCAGTACATTTTTTTAAAGTTTTTGGCATTTCCCAGTCGTATTTCCCAAAATGTGTGGGACAAAATGATTGTTGCCAATGTGAGATAAACTTCTCTAATACTAAGTTTAGGCTACTGGTATGTTGTAGTACTTGTGTAGCCCCAAATGTTTTTATTGCTGGAAATGTGATGGGATCATCTGCCCTTCAGCTTCAGCGTAGATGTTTTTCTGTTCTAGGATTATATGCAAAGCAGCACCCTAGAAGGAGCTAAAGCAAGAAGGCAGATTGCCTGTTTTGCCATAATGTTTTATTTTTAACTTCAGGTGCATCGATCAAACAAGCCGATTATCTGTAAAGGTTGCAGGAGAACGTTCACGAGTAGCCTGTCTCAAGGATTACGCCGCTTTGGCTTGTGCGACAGCTGCACTTGCGTGACCACTACCCACGAGGACTCGATGCCCATTAACCTCAGCCTGATGGAACCTTCATCAGAAGGCCAAGAGAAGGGGGATGCGGATAACGATTGGCCCATATATGTGGAGTCTGGAGAGGAGAACGATCCCGCTGATGATGATGATGCCGATGGTGATGACAAGCAGGAAATCCACAGGAGCTTATCAGACCGAGAAACACTTATGTAGCAGTGCGAGGAGAGTGGGAGGATTTAAAGTGTCTCCCTGGCAGTGGTCAGTCTGCAGTGCAAAACTGCGTATTTGCCCAATTAGTGAGACTGTGCTGGTTTTTATTATTCTGTTTTTTAATAGAAGAGTAGGGAGAATTGGAATTTTTAATACTTTTAAGTTTTCAGTGCTGTGCACCAGAAATCTGTGAAGAATCTTCTGTCTGGGGTTCACAGAGGTTATACTTGAGCAATTTCCAGTGTGTCTCTGCCTCCTAGTTTTGATTTTGCAGGTGGAACATTTCTGTTTTGTTTTGATAACAGGTTTCTTCAGATAATGCTGTCATGGTCCTTAATCCCAGATCTGAAAGGGGCACCATCTTCTCTCTGAAGATTACATGAAAAGAAACGTAGTTTTCATCCATTACCTTGGGACTTTTCTAAACTAAGTTGTGATCCTTCTGTATTAGGACACTATTATCTGAAGTGTAAACCTTAGGTGTTTGCTTACACTGGATTTGACCTGGAAACCAGGACAGACAAACCAGGATAGCAAAAGTATGCTGCCACTGAAAGCATAGACAGTAAGAATAAATATATTTCATGTGTCCTTAATTGCAGGTATTTAGAGAACGAGCTTCTCTTTCTGAATTGTTTTTACTGCATCTTCCTCTCTGAAGAGCTCAGACTACAGATCTTCAGATGCGTCTTTAATGTCAATTTGACATTAGTAGTCTTGGCTTAAGAAATATTAAGCACACATTATGGTGTCTAGTGTCCTGGTCTCTTGGTTTAAACTAAGCGAACTGCCCGATTTTCTTCAGCTTTTTACAGCAGAAGTTAAAAGCTGTCAGTCAGGTTACTTGGGAATTCTGATTCTAGTGATTAAGTAGCCAGATTCACAGCTGATGTAGCTGAGGAGCAGTTAAATATCCATGTCTGAGCTATGCATATCAAACAGCTCTAAATACTCTTTTTGAAACAATTGGGTAGGAAATCTCAGAAATTTTTACTAGCCTCTTTGTACGCAAATCCTTTTCTTTCTCTTTCACTATATTTTCTTTTAGTCTTTGGTGATCCTTCTCACGGTTTATGTTGTCATGTGAATTTATCCAAGTACTGTTTTATTTTTTTAAAAAAACCTCTTCAGTGTGGACCTCATGTTTCTTTGCTGGGATAGATAAAGGTTGGCTTTCAAAGGAGGTGAGATTTTTTTCACCTTTCCAGTACCAAGGTGATACAAGCTATCAAAAAACCAAGCTGGGAAGCTTTAGAAGAAAACGCACCACCAAGAGAAAGCCTGTTTGCTTATAGGTAACCTACTGTTTCCTAATGAAGAGACAAAACTGAAATATACTGTGAAATAAGACTGTTAATGCTTCTCTACTATGTTGTTCATAAGTGTTTCATGAAAAGGCGAATCGTTTGAGCCTGTCTAGCTGGAGTAAGTGCTAGATCAGAAGCCTGTAGATGGACATGGCTGACAAGGGATGAGCAGTTCCTCCCACTTAACAAGACAGTGCTTCTGGACGTTTTTGGTGTAAAGGCTTTACACTTGGCAAACATTAGATGGAACCTAAAAAACAGAGCGCCCTCTGATTTAACCAGTTGTTGGGGTTTTTTTGCATACTTTGTGCTTTTATTTTACATACTGAAAAAGAACAATTCAGCTTCTCTATCTGCTTCATCCTACAGTGAAACAGTAGTCATATCGTGATGTCGTAATCTACTTGTGAGAGGCGATATCACAACTGCAGTTAAGAACTCATTGCCAGATCAGGTAGGATGAGGAAAGAAGAAACAAGCTTCTTTTTCAACACGTCTTTTTACCTTCCACTGTTTTCATGAATCGCTAGTAAAGAGACTTATTTTGAAATGGTCTGGTCTAAGATCTTGACGAGCGCCACCTTTGCAAGAAGATGCTGGCATCACTTGCTACATTTATTTTCTGTAACTTAAGTTGTATAAGCTTTCAGTGGTCCCTATCCCAGGTCATCTGTAAATCTGAGTTTGTAGTAGCTCAACAGTATCATAGTGACACAAATCGTAGAAATACAATGCTGGGACAAGATCTTTAAAAAAATTCAGGGCTTTATTGTCCCTATTTTAGTCATCTAGATTAAGACCATCAAAGAGACAACTCATGTTGATGCCAGACTTGGAGCTGAGCTCCTTCGAAAATCCTGCTGTGGTTTTGAGTCCTTAGCACTTTTGAAACTATGAGCAAAATGTGGGCTTGTAAATCATGCCAGCAAGTTTGAAAATGCCACCTCCAGCCTACCAGTGTGAGTCTTTTGGACTACTGCCCTATTTTTGTTGAGTACACCCAACATCAGAAGGTGTGGTTTGGGGTTTTTTTTTTCCGTATCTGCTTATCTGATAAAGGAAGAACTTCTGTATGTGAGAACACCTGAAAGAGAGTCACTAGATCTGTGTTTGTTAGGAGACTGACTTGCTAATGGAAGTGGAGTAAGAATGTAAATAGGAATCCAAAAAGAGATTTAGCGACCAGGCATCCCAATTTATCGTAGTTCTAGCATGAAGATGCCACCTCATTGTAAATATTGGTAGAGGCCACTAGATATGGAATATCAGCTGAGCGTGGTTCTGGCTAGTGCGCCACAATTAAACCGCCAGAAGATTTAGCTTCTCATACGGCTGAGCCGTGCTGAGGTGTGGGCTAGCGAACTCAAACTGTGAAGACATTCAGAGCGGGGAAAATGAACCTCTTGCAAAAGTTGGTGTGTAGTAAGAGCTGCAGGAATGACTGCAGAGACCTTCAGCGATTTTACTTCAACCTTTTTTTGGTCTTAGAGATTGTTCTTGTGTGTCTTGTGCATAGAGAATGGAGCTGTGTTAAGGTTTGTGTAACATTGGGTAAGGGGTGCGGGTGGGGGGTACGCCGGTCCCGTTCCAGGTTGAAAGTGACCACCAAAATCGATGTTTCCTGTTGATCTGTCATATTGTGCTGCTTTGTTTTCAGTGGAGTCCTTCAACCTTTGTATTTAGAAGAGGATGTAGTTTATCCACATTCTTGTGACCAGATGTTCATGTAAACCTGTTTGCTGTGCTTTCCACTTAGTTTTTTGGATGTTTTTCCTGAAATCTTCCATTGTAGATCCAGCCTCTACAAGCTTTGAGAAAATGATGTAGCTGTTTTAAAATATTCCTATGGTGCTTAATGAAGAATCAAAAATAATGTTTTTAGGAAAGTTATTTCTAGTATAATCTCTTTCTCAAAGTTTTTTTAAAGGCCATGCAGACTACATATCTTAAGGTCTTAGCTCTATGTAACTGACTTTGTTTAGGAGTATACGTTTTAACGTACTTTTGCACATAATTGCACTGTATTTCAGTAAAGGAATACATGCTGCACTGGTATTCATAGCGCATTTAACCTCTTGGTGCAAGACTTTGTAAATCTTCCAAATGTGGTTATTTGATTTACTGATGTTTTGTAAGGCAGTTTCATAACTGAAGTCCTTTAGTCTAGTTTAAATGACAAATTCTTATAAACCGAACCTTATTTGTAGAAGTGACTTAACTATATTTGTGGATCTTGGAGCATTCTGGAGCTTTTTGATTGTCTAGAAAATAAAACTCTCTGAGAGGGTTGCTTTGATTTTTTTACCATTCTAAAGTTGACTGAGTAAACCTGAGAGTGTCTAGATTAAGGCTCACATTTCAATTTCTGGGTATTAAAAATTAATATATCCATTCTGGGTGACAGACACTTTGCAAGCAAGAATCAGATTCTTGGTAGGAAAGGATTAAAAGGATGCTGTCAATTTAAAACCCAGCCAGCTGGGTTGGTTTTGGGTTGTTGGGGTTTTTTTTTGTTTTGTTTTGTTTTTTAGAAAATCTTTTATGTTATTAACACTGACTTTGTTTCCTTACTAGTTTTTCTATTTTTATAATCATCTTAACTTTTTAAACTCTTTTTAAGGCTTTTCTTTTTTCATGCTGGGTGAGAAAAATCTGTACAACTGGGAAGCAGTTGCTGATCCTAGCTACAAGAAAATGCTGTCAAATGCTGACAATAAAATGCATGCGGGTGGGGGGAACAGACTCCCAAATACTCTTTCTAAATAATTTTGAATTATAGTGGATATTTCACAAACATATTTCTTTAAACCTGCTTTTACAGACTATGATTTTAAAACCAGTATTTATCTGTTGATTTAGAATATCCTGAATCAATGAAAAATGTAATAACCCCGTCTTTATTTTCACTGTTTTCATTTGCACAGTGAAATCTGTTCACTTGTATTTTATTGGCATCTTTAGGTTTATACATTTTTGTTTCAGAAGTGCCTGGGAATTATTAATATTTCTAACTTCTTTATTATTGGTTTTTAAATCATTAAAACTTTTTTTTTTTTTAGTATTAAAGATTTTTGGATCCAACTTAAGTTGACCGTGCCCTTTAATGTGCACATAAAAATTGCATTTCTTCTCTTCAAGGCCACTGTTAACATGTCAACCAAACAACTGAAGACAGCCTGGTTTTTGCCTTTTGTTGGATTGTTTGAAATTCAGATTTTCTACAGATCTAGAAATATTAGCGACATGTATGAGAAGATGAAGGGCACAAAGTTGTTAAAACCTTGCCAGCGGCTCCATTTATACATGTACGTGTGGCGTGCATGCCCACACAGAGCTGCTTTTAGGTCTGGAGTTACAAGATGTCATCATCTCTGCCATGTAGGTCAGCGGAGCACTTTCAGTAAAACACAACCAGTGCATATATCAACTTTTTTTGTTTTGTTTTTATTAAATGGTTATAGGCAGATGTCTGGATACAAGTAAATTAAACAGAAAAAAACCCACACCACCACTAAACAGCCAAAAATCAAAACAACCACCGCCCCTCTCCCCCCCAAAAAAACCCTCCCTCTCAAAACAGCATGCTGTACACAGCAATTTCAAATGCCATCCCCAAATACCCAAAGGCAATGTGCTAGGCTTTAAACTTTGCACTGCCAAGTGAGATGATACAAAATATTTTAACTGACAAAATACAGGAGTCTCTGCTTCTTACATGCTTTTACCATAAGCAGCTAAGTCCTATGAAGGCTTAGGCAACACATCATGGGTCCCATTGACCACGAGAATAGTGATAAGGGTAAAACTTAAACATACATTAACAGTTTT
The DNA here is from genome assembly GCA_013400195.1 of Aramus guarauna. NCBI lineage: Eukaryota > Metazoa > Chordata > Aves > Gruiformes > Aramidae > Aramus > Aramus guarauna. The sequence goes on along the minus strand of VXBL01002492.1, from coordinate 165,708 downwards.
TCAGAATTAGAAGCCAAATCAGCTCTTAGAAATTCTTGAAGTTCTTCAGTGGCAAGGCTTATTTTAATTTTTAGCTTCTGGCTTCTTTTTGGGTTGGAGGGGAATTATGTGAATACAAATTTAATTTTAGAGCCAATGACTGTGCACCTGATTTTTCAAATTCTGTCTTGTTTAGTTGTTAATAACTAAGGTATGTGAGCTCTGACACAGACCAGTGTGTAATACTCAAACACAGGAAGCTTGCTTTAAAATTGTTTTCTTGTAGTCGTTTGTGTTTCTAATACAAGTCGACATCTTTTGTTGGTAAATAATAGCTATTGGTAGCTATAACAGCTATTTCTAGAGCAGAAAAAATTTTGAATACCTCAGTCTTTGGAGACTTGGAGGATTCTTCTCTCCTCCTGTATGAAACTGAAAACTAAAACACTCACTAAACTAAACAGGAGTTAACACTTTGGGGAGAAGCCCTGATTTTAGAACCTGCTTATTTTAAATGCCATCATGCAGATGGGTTTATGGGTAGATTCAAGGATCTTTGTAAATCTCCAAGCCTGTTCCAGGATCTGTATAACTGAAAGCCAGTACAGTAACAGCACTGTGTTATTAAACAAGATGCTGTATGTTTGTTGAGGCAGGAGAGGAAGATTTTCTTTTTCACTTTTGAAAACCAATGTGTGAATGTTGCCAGTTAACACAGTATCTGCAGACAGATAAGTGGTGTAGTTCAAATCAAAAGTAAATTTTCCTAAAACACTAATTGGTACAATAACATTTTCATTTGTACCATCTGAATCTGATGTATCTGAAATTCAGTTACTCCAGCTTTCTCTGCATGTCCATCATTTACATTTTTTACTGTTTTAACTTTTCTTTTGATTACCAAACTTTTAAACATAGGAGATTATGACTTTTTAAAAAGTGCTCCAGTACAAGCAAAATAAGGGTACTTAAAAAAAAAACCAAACAACAAAAAACCCCCACCAAAACGAAGAAACAGTATCAAATGTTAAGCAGATTATTTTGATGAGAAAGATGGTGCTAGGGAACGAAAGAAGGCACTGATATCAGGTGCTCTGCTTCTACGGGTATTTGGGATCAATAGTTCTACGTGGGAAAAAGATCGAGCAGAATTCTGAATCGTGGATCTTTACAGTATTTTACAAAAGATAGCTTGGCAGCATTCTGACAATTCCGAGTACAATCTGGGTGGCAGTGCAAACCCGGCAGACCCTTCCAGATTGAATAACTGGACTTTTTCCGCAGATCACAAGTAGAGAAGTTGCACCGATGTTTTACCACAAGCTGCTGGACAGGCAAGGGGACCTGTCCTGATGTTGAGATGTCTGTGAGCATTTGGGTCAGGGTAGAAGAGAGAAAAATCAAACTGAACTAAAGTGGAGAATTTAGGTGCATCACCACCATACAGGCAATTTACCCTTTGTAAGGAGTGGGGATCAAATCTTTAAGTGCTTTTTGTAATGTTTTTTCTACAGTGGTGCATTACTGAATTTGTCTTTATTGTATGTTAATTTGTATATGTTCTAGATATGTTTACATTGTTCTATGTAGTCTGGTTCTTTTATAGGTAAAGAACAGAAAACATTAAATAAATACTAATCTCACAGTAAGTATCCTTTTTTTCCATGAAAGATGTGGGGCACTGAAGCCAGTGGGTACTCTGAGGGTAACAACTGGGTTGTTACCATCGTCAGTGAAAAGGACTCTCACTGTGGGAGAAGGAAAGCGAGAGTGCAGGGCAATCGCGGGAGAGGAGAGGTTGTCAGGGAGCTTGCTAATGATTTGGGGAGAATTAATTGTTTAGATCAGGGTCTAAGTCATCAACATAGATGAGCTGTCTGCAGATATACGTAAAATTTTAGGTGCTGAGGGAGGCTGGGTTGAAGATAAGAATACATCTAACAAGTATTGAATGTATTTCTGTTGGTACAGGATTAGGATTTTGGGTTCCTAGCATAGAGATAGCTACTGCCAAGTTCTGCTGAGATGTTTGTGCAGCCTCTGTTAACACTGCCATGGAATCTCAGACTTTTCCCAAGCTGTAAATTCTGTTCAGATGATGGCCAGCTCAGCTACTGTGAGGGGTATCAGCAGATGGAAGATCCCTCCCTGTACTCAAAATTTTAAGGACAGTGTATTATGGTTTCCTTTTCATTTTGAAAAAGTGATCTCCTGGTGACCTGGAGGTTGAACAAACATTTGTATTTGTACTAGAAGACAATAAGGATGCAGCGTGAGATCTTCATGAAGACAACTGGACTACAGAAATTGTGGATGAGTCTACTGGTTTTGTCACGGGGAAAGCTGATGTCAATAAAGATATGCTGAGGCAAATGAACTAAAGCCAAACATAAGACGGCAATGTATTAAATGAAAATTGTAAACTCATTCTTAATTCATTTCTGATGTCTTGCTTATTCCCCTATCTCCAGGACATGCCTGCGTAACTTGAAAAGCTCTTTCATTATGACAGGGATACGGTCTTATCTTGCATACTTTGTATTCCTCAGGGCATTAGGTCCTGTAACCCTGGCAGGTTTCCTGACATGGAACAATTACAACTCACCTATGAACTACTAAAAATATATATATTTTTATGTCACACACAGTTTCTCAAAAGCTTTAAAACAAACAAAATGTTCTCAGAAAATTACTTTTCCTTTAAGATGTATAACACTATTTTAAAAGCAACAATTTTTGCAAGAGCATGGATTAAAATTCCTGCTGTTCACATTTTCTCACTAAATGCATTTTTAGATCCGGGGAGGGGTGTGTGTGTGTGTGTGTGTGGAGAAGGCAACTAATTAATTCCCCAAGAATGGTACATTTCTGATCTAGTGGAAAAGAATTGCAGCTATTTCTTCAGTGGTAGAAAAAGAAAAGAAATTGTGTTGCTTTAGCCCAAGGTTATATGCAATTTTACTTATATTTTTAATTAAAAAAAACAACAAACCAAACCCTTGCTAAATGCATATTTTTTTACTTGCACATTTGGGAAAAATCCATTGCAACTCCAACAAATTAATCTTGTGAATCAATGCATGTCAGTCTTTGAACTATGGTACTTTGGTTGTTCTAGTATATGCTCTTGAGTTTTCTTTGGCAAGAAATTTCACTATATATTTAAATTCAGAAAATATACCATAACTGAAGTCTGTGATTTTTCAGAAACATTTATTTTAAGGAAAACTAAAATATTTTAACTTAAACTTTTAATCTTTTAATAAGACAATGCAAAAATTGTTATTTTTTGTATCAGCACTAACAATATAATTTTTTTAAGTAATTTGTAAATTATTCTGTGAAAAGCAGACTATTAGTCTTGCTTTGTAACACTGCTCCTGCTGATGCTGTGAGAAGCACCTCCTCCACATAGTTGCCAAGTTTATGCCCATTGGATAAACTCTCCAAACAATATCTCAACTTAAGTGGAACTTTCTTGGCTAGAAACAGTAACTCTGAAATTTAGAAATGACAAAATAAATACATTTCTAGACGCAGAGGATTGTTTGTGATGTATTATTGTGCAAAACAGGACAAAATCAGTCCCTCTGTATGAGAAAACCAAAGTCTGTTCCATGGTCGTTCCTAGCAAGTGGATTCCTGGGCAAGGTTTCTGAAGTATTCTAAGTAAAGCACTTGCAACATCTTTAAAAATTCTAATTAAGCTACTCTAGATACCACTGCATTTTTTCCCCCTACTTTTAAAATTCTATTACCTGTTCCTAGCAGATGGAGAACCCTTGAGGTCCTATTAATATTGATACAAACTACCAAGCGGTGTAGTCTCTGGTGTATGAGTGAAAGTACTAATTACCTGAAAAGTCAGCTAAGTCAAACAGACCAAGTATCTACAAATAATTCTTTTCAAAAGGAAGTTTTCAGCAGATGAAATAATTAGGGCACGGATCTGGAAAAATATGTAGAATATTTTTATATTATAAAATATTATAAATAGGGGTGCTATTTAGTTGAATTGACAGGCAAAATCAAACTTTAGAGGAATTAATTCAAGCAGTATTAAAACCTGACACTGCAAATAAATTTTCTAGTTAAACAATCTAAGTGATTGTTTAATTGTTTGTCTTCCTTATTTCTCAATACCAAAATTAGCAATTGAAAGTTTGTATTAGTTGGCAGTAAACTAAATTCTATGAAATTTCCCAACTCGAGACTTTTGAGTCAAAATCAGTTGCTCTATGGAAGAATACCACAAGCGGTATTTTTACCTGAATACTCTTTCAGTCTCCTACAGTTTGTGACTTGGGGACTTTGAAGGCGCAGGGCATTTCTACATGCAGCTCTCAAGTCTCTCTCATGACCATGTCTGGTATAGCCCCGTAACAGTCACAAACATTTCGCACCCACAACAGCCTATGGCAAGCAGTTCCAGAGCCTAACTACGTCTTACGCACAGAACCACATTTATCTCACCTGCTTTATTTTTTTCCTAGTTCGGACATCTCTCACCCTACAGAGATTTGTACAAAGCTGTGACAGACTTTTATCATTTCCCTCTCTGAAGCATTATAGGTTTGCTCTTTGAAAGGAGTGACCCTGGGGCCACTGAACATGCAGGTGAGCACTATTAATTAATAGTAAGAGCTGCGAGAAGCTGGGTGCTAGGGTTGTGTTACATTACCCTGAAAGAACAACAAGGACAAAGATGCTAATGGTCCTCTGGGCTGAGTTTGGCATCAGTTCTGCTCGTACATTCTTTAGGATTTGATGTAAAAGCAAGGTAAATTATATGAAATTTGCAGGTGACACTGATTAGAGGATGACTACGGACTGGCAATGTGACATGCCTGGAAAAGGTTGGTCAGTTGTAGGTACAGAACACTGACATGTTTTCAGTTGATAATTAACACCATTGCCCATTGGACTCAAAAGATTAATGCAAAATACTGTGTAAATTCCAATCACTTTCATGGCCAAGAATGATTAATTTAAGCTGCTCAGGTACAGAGTGGAGTCTTATGCAAGCAGAATGGATCTTGTGAAAGATTTTGTGTGGCCTGCATTTGAAAGGAGACAGAATCTACAAAACTATGGATGTTTCTTAAAAAGGAGGAATTAAGCTGGTGAAAAATAGTTACGATATAAATGGGTATAAATTGAATATGAATAAATGTATATGGTATACTGGTAGAATGTTTCTAACTATCAGAGGAAAGTGTCTTTAGATCTCTTTCCCATTTTGCTACAGTGGAAAGGAACATAAATTGTTTCAAGATGGAATGTCTTCACTTTATGGGAGGGAAGGCTAAAAAGCACACAAAGGACACGGCTATGGCAGAACAGCTTCCATGGGAAAACAAATATTTATGAGAAATAACCAGGGCGTCAAGAACACAGGAAAGACCCTGGTGGCAAGAAGAGGAAGGAGAAAGATACCAAACTTAGAGTGAGAGAGAAGGTGAGAGGTTCAGGTACTAGGATTTCAGACATGTTTTTTACAGAAGATAACAGATATGAACAGAAAAAAAAAAAAATGTTACATCTCCTTCTTAGGAAGCTGCAAGCGCATTAAAGAAGGATTTGGGTCATCAAATATGCTATACATAAAGGTGTGAGAAGGAAGCATCTAGGGCATCACATCCCCTCCCGGACAGCATGTGGGTGTGGAAGAGGCGAGCAGCCCCGACTGCAAGGCGATCAGGCAGAGGAAGCCGCTGGGCTGCGCCTGCAATCGGTGCGTTGCCCCTTTAATTGTGTCCCCAGCCCTCGGGCGTCTCTGTCCAACGCCCACGTCAGCAAATACCTTTTGTTTCTCTCACGTTCGGGCTTCCAGGGCTCGGGGCTGCGGGACCAGCGCGTCGCCTTCAGCCACCGCGAGCCCCGACGCGGGGCCGGGGACCTCGNGGGCGGCGGCAGCGTGGCGGGGAGCTCCCGCGGAGCCGGCGGAGCGGCAGCCGGGGCTCCGCTAAGGCGGGCGGCAGCGGGCTGTACGCCCGGTCCGGCCCGGCGGAGGGGAGCTCGCAGCCGCCCGGAACGCTGGCGGGCGCTGGTGCCACGGTCCCCGCGGCGGGAGCGGGAGCGGGGGCGGCAGCCCGCGAAACCAGGAGGCGCCTCCGCGCTTTGGCGGGCGGGTCCGGCGCCGTCGGGCGTCCCGGGCTGCCCATGGCCGAGCGACCAATTCGGACGGGCGTGCGGGTGAGTGACGGCGGCCTCCGCCAATGTCGGGGGAGCCCGGGCCGGGAGGGCTGCGGCCGCCGGGGCTCTGCTGCCGAGTCCCATTTCTCGTCCCTTCGGCGGCGACGGTTTGAGCCCGGCCGGACTGGGGCGGTGCGGTCACGTCGGCTCATGGACACGGTCCTCAACTGCAGCTGCTGGAGGGCTCCTCATCTCGTTGGCGAATGTCTGAAGGCGGTGCAGCTGCCAGCGGGTCGCACACACCCTATCCCGCATCCTTGGGAAGGAGATGCTCTTCGCTGTAGCACACACGTCTCTGCCAAATAACGTGTACTGGTTTGGCTTCTTCATCACTCTTTTCTACTTGGAAAAAGAATGCGTGGTTGTGTATACTGTAATTTAAATATATTTATAGATTTAAATAAATAAGATTATTTGTAAAGATGTCTGACATCCTTACCCGAGTTCTACAATGCTGAAGTCAAGGCTCTATAATTATTTTCTTTATTTTTTAGAAAGAGGCTTCATTTCATCTTTTCTGGAATGGAGATTTCTTCTCACCAGTTTCACCTCTTGCAGCAACTAAATGAGCAGCGCAGGCAAGACTTGTTCTGTGACTGCAATATCCTGGTTGAGGGAAAGGTCTTTAAAGCACATCGCAATGTGCTGTTTGCCAGCAGCGGCTATTTCAAAATGCTCCTTTCGCAGAGCTCGAAGGAGACGACTCAGCCGACAACAGCCACTTTCCAGGCATTTTCTCCTGACACATTTACAGTTATTCTAGATTTTGTGTATTCGGGCAAACTGTCTCTCACTGGTCAGAATGTCATTGAAGTCATGTCGGCTGCTAGCTATCTGCAGATGACCGACGTTATCAGTGTGTGTAAAACATTCATTAAGTCATCACTGGACATCAGTGAAAAGGAGAAAGATCGCTACTTCAGTCTGTCAGACAAAGATGTAAATTCAAACGGTGTGGACCGATCCTGCTTGTACAGCACAGGCTGGAGGGCAGAAAGCAGCCCCCCACATTCGCACTTAAGTCCAGATCAAGGGACATGTATGATGGGTGGAAACGCTTGGAGTAATTTCAGCTACTATCCGACTTCTCAAAGAAATGCCCAGCAACAGCTGTCCAAACACGAGCAAAGGCAGGATTCCATAAAGAAATCCCGGCACCTGGGACTGCAGCAACCTTCTGATATTCCTCACTATAAATCAAGCAAACTGGAGGACAGGGCTGCCGAGCCTGCTGGCCATGTTGCTCAGTCTGAGGAGCAAGTTCAGATTGAAACAGAAGTTGAATCCCCTCATGTGGGATACCAGTACGGCCAAGGGTCTGACGTGATACCGAGGAGCTTGGCTGTGTCACAGCAGGAACATGAATCGCCCCGTTCCTCTAGTAAATCAAAGTCTTCAAAAGCAGATGAGCCATATGCGAGCATGCCCTCGATTCTGGGTGTCATGGGAAGCTGGGCTGAAGGTAAGAGTTAGTTTAATGCTGTAGGTTCACGGTTGTCTGTTATTGTTTGGTGAGAAAATGGGCTTTACTGAACAAGTGTGCAATTGCCAAAAAGACATCTGTGTTGTCCAGAAATGTAAGTTTGCAAAGTTTAACTCTTATGTTTTAATAATTGAGAATGATTGAAGTACCTGGTTTATTAAAACTAGCCTTTCAAAATACATAATCTTTAGTGTCTCTACAGCTTCATCTTACAAATTTAAGTCATGATCTTTTGGAATATTTTAAAATTCATTTTAACACAGCTAATGGTCCACTCTTCTTCCTTTGTTGCACTCCTGTGTAATTTACAGGAAAACACAAGATCTTGATGCTTGAAAAGACCTATGATAATATTTTTTCTAATAAAAATGATTTACTATTCTGCGCATAGAAAACCTTTTCCTAGAGCATTACAGGACTAGACATATTATGACTTAATTTTTCTTAAAATCGCATTCATTTCTAACAGATGATCTGCCCAGGATGAGGTTCAAGTGCCCGTTCTGCACTCATGTGGTGAAAAGAAAAGCAGACCTAAAGCGTCACCTTCGCTGTCATACAGGAGAGCGCCCTTACCCTTGTGAGGCATGTGGGAAAAGATTTAGCAGGCTAGATCACCTAAGTAGCCATTTTCGAACAGTATGTATTTTTAGTAACTGCATGATTTGTTTAACGTGTAAGTCTGTCTCAGTATAATTAAACACAGTACAAGTGTATGTGGTTGATATATTGACTCCTGTAAAGAAGAGGTAATAGAAAATTAATCTGGTTTTGTTGAAGTCAATTTGAAGCATAATTTGTAAGAAAGGGGATGAATTTCTTTGTTAATTGGTGGCTTGCAAAGGTACTGCTCTATGCAAGTTCTGTAATAGAGCTTAAGCGGGCAATTACAGCGCCTGTGATTGTTTCCTTCTGAAAGTTTGATGACTGTCTCTCCAAATGAGTTAACACTACCATTTGAGGCTACTCCAGCCCTTTTTTGTCATCTTAAAAAAACACTGCTTTGTGGATACGTTATCAAATTTATTCATTTCGATTTTCCCAGATTCATCAGGCTTGTAAGCCTATCTGCAGAAAGTGCAAACGCCACGTGACTGAGCTAACAGGACAAGTGGTCCAAGAGGGGACAAGACGTTACAGACTCTGTAATGAGTGTTTGGCTGAAGCTGGCATAGACAGTATTCGCATTGACTTGGAGGCTGAAGCACCCCTTGAATTTCCACAAGATGGGGATAAGGATTCCAGGTGGCACTATGGGGAAGACAACAGATCTGATGTGGAGATTGTGGAGGATGGGTCAACCGACTTGGTCATTCAGCAAGTTGATGACAGTGAGGACGAAGCAGATGAAAAGGAAGTAAAACCAAATATTAGGTAGTTGCAAGACAAGAATTAGGAATTTCATGTAAGAAGGAGAATGTACTGTCTTGACCATAAGCCCTCCACCAGCCTGTTGTTAATCGTACAGATGTCTTGGTTTCTCTTGAACAGGTCCAGACTTGCATGTATTTATGGACGTGTCATTAAGGTCATGCTGAGTTTTGTTATCAAAATACCCATAGTTTGCTTCATTAGAAATAATCCATCCTTAAATGGAATAATGGATGAACAGGGAAACTGAAGTACTACATGGATAACTTTTTATAGTAGACAATGGGTCACTTCTCAAAACCTCTTTCATGGGAGTGAGGTGTCAATACTTTAAAAAAAAAAAAAAAAGTCACACAATACTGTAAATTGCCCCAATTTTTAAACTTGCAGACATGTGGGGTTTATATGTTAATATCATCTGGCGATAAACAAAGTATAAATACCCCAAACACCAAAATATAAAGAAAACCTCTCTTCAGTACTCAGAAATGAAGATAATCTTCCACAAAATTTCATGAAGTCTTCGTATTATGATAAGGACAAAAGGCAGCTATTTAAGAAAAAGCATTTAAAAATGTTTTAGCACATTCACCTGGAAAAGCACTTTCTTGTAAAATTTATTAGAATAAGGAGAATCTTTAGCAGATCACGCATTCAACACCTATTTCTTTAAAAGAAAATAAACACATGAACCCTAGTCCTATTCAACACATCAGATATAAAATAATCACAAATATGGATCATTAATTGATGCCAGTAGATGTTTTATTCTTTATGAAAACTGGGAACTCAGACTGGGCTGCGCTTTAATAAGCACTAGTAAAATACTCTCTTTTTTTTTTTTTTTAAACCTCTCCAAAGTGCCAGACTGATGTGAGTGGCAGCCCTGCACCCACAGCATTGCCAATGGCAGTGTCAGTTTCTCCCTGCCAACATGAAGGGAACAATCCTTACAAGGTTACTTTAGTTGTTGTTTTCTCTCTTTGTCCCGTTTTATTTGCCAATAGCAGTGGCAGAACAATTTGTACAGTATATATATGATATCATTAGAAATGCAACTGATGAGATTTTCCACCTCAAACCATTGACTGCTCTTGTTTGTATTGACCTGTACTCAATTTAAACTGATGAGTTTTAAAATGGAATCATCAATTTATATACTTCCAAAGTCATTTGGTCACCAAGAGAACATACTTTAAGCTTTTTCAGTCTGTACTGTATGCCAATGAGAACAAGATCTGCTGGAAGTTCTAGATACCACATTTGTGTAATTTTACCGACAAGACTACAAGAGATGAAGAAAGTTTACTTCTATAACAAAATAAGCCATTTTTTGTTACTTAGTGAGTTTATCTTAACCAGGACTGTGAACAGGAGAGGAGCAGAAGTATGCTCCGGAGGTGCTTTTACTCTATTTTCATGGACAGTCCTGAGTATTAATACAGTCTTCATCCCGTGATCATCGAACTCAATGGGTATAGGCTTAGAAAACTTTTTCTTTCCTTTTTTACAACTTTGTAAGCATGTTTGGCTGAAACCCGGGATTAATTACAGAACAATCCCATATATATAGTATATAATCTCTTTCCCAGGGACAGCTAAAAAGTGACTATTTTATTTTTATTTGTGTAAGAACTGTATAGCCTTATTAGTATCATCATTACCAGAGTATGCGGCATTTTCATTCCAGGCTGCAGATGGCCAGCCTACAAGTCTCTTAAATGACAGCTCGAGCGCTTCCTACTAAGTTTGCAGTGTAGGCATTAAGCACCCTTCCCCTCAAACGCGCAGGGCTGACAAGAGGCAGCCTGCTTCTATGTTCTAAGGAGACAAGAACTGGTATTTTATTGCTTCTACAAAAATTATCTTCCATTGGTTTAAACTTGGGGAGGGGGGCAGAGGGGGAGAACTTACAAAACTTTCTGATGACCCATATGAAAACATCTTTTCCAAGCAAGACTTACAATTGCCTTGATTTTATGTTACACTTTGGTCAGCAGTCCACAAAATGGACTTGATATGAAACAGCTGGTTAATTTCTTGGAGCTTGTTACTCCTAAAATGCATATTATTAAGTGGCTAAGAAATACTCCTGAGCAACCTTAACTAAATCAAATCTAGAACAAAGAAATATATAAAAGAATATGGAATGACTTTGGTCAAATTTCAAGAGAAAATGCTTGCTGAAACGCGCAATAAATTCTAGGTGTCAGTGCCTGCTGTCCCAGAAGACAAAGTGGCTGGGATTAGTCTGTGTGTGTGTTTGGGAATGGATTAAGGGGAGGGGAAAATAAAGCGTCACTCTAGGCCTGGAATCTTAACTGCCAACGGTAAAGGTGAGACTGTTAAATATTTTGGTATGCTTGGGGGTATTTTTAGAAGCAAAGGGATTTTTGGATCAATACTCAATCTAATTAGGTATCGTAAATCTAAGAATACTGAGGACCAGATGCTTCAGAAAAAGATGTGAAGTGGCTATAATGGGCAAATGGAACAATCTATCCATATTAAGACATTTACTTTTTAAATATAGGCAGATTAATTGTTGATTTGCCTGGCAAACAAGGGGTTTCACCATTTTTATACGTTATTGTTATTCTCAGTAGCATAACTATAGTAATTTTTAAAGTATCTTATTAAGCTTGGAGTTTTAGCTCAAGACTGCAATTCCCACAGGTCAATTACATTTTGTATTTTAAAATGGTTACCATTTTTACATTTGTTGCCTTAAATTCAGTTGTTGTTCCCTTATTTTTGTATTGCAAGACAAGATAAATGTTAAGTGCCTTATATTTTCTACGTCCTTCATTTTACATAGTCATATATTTTGCTTTTCTCTAAATGAAAGTAATCCTGTTTGTTTTCTTTTCATCTCCTTGCATTGCCTCTGATGACTGTCGTCTTCATACTCCTGTTAGGATCACATACCGCTCATTAGCAGAAGTAACATTTTCCTTCTTCTGAAGGAGGAAAGTAAAGACCATATAGAGTTGTTCCAACAGAATTTAATTGACCTGACAATAACTGATTTGAATGTGTTGTTTTCTGAACTTTGCCAAGTCACAAGTAGGACACCCAATTTTATCTTTAAATGCTAGAGACGGCTGTACAAAACTGTACTGAATTCTGCTAATACTGATTCACTCAGATTGTTTCTGTCCTGCCTCTGTACATCCAAATCAGTCTGAGAGGTTTAAATTGTAGTGCAGCACTGGGACAGGCTCTTCAGAAAGCAGCCACAGAGACGGTTGTCCTTACAAGCGTTCAAGCCTTGGCTAGACAAAGCCATGGCTGATCTGATCTTGGTGCTGGCCTTCTTGTGGGAGGTGGGACTAGAGACATTCACAGCTCCCTTAGGACCAACAGTTCTATGATTCTTCTCAAATTGTTTTTTGCCTTTTTATTTTTCCTTGTGCTGCTTTCATCTTCTTCACGTTGCTTTGAATGCTCTTAGATACTACTTCTTAATTCATGTTTTGATTATTCACGGGTTTTCAATACATCATTCTCTTGTCACTTGCTTTTCCATTCCCCATTTCATCTGACTAACATTGCAGGGATGTCCACTTCAAGAGACATTCCTTTTTATACCTCTGCTTTCTGTGCAATCCTGGTGTCTTTGTCCTTTTCTTTCCGCTGTCCTTTGTTACTGAAAGCCTGCCTCTTTTCACTTGGCTTTTGTTTATCGTTTTGTTCACAAAACCACAGTCAAGAGTGAAGACATAGATTCCTCATCCTCTGTTAGTGTCTCACCTTTAACTATCCTTATTTTCTGGCAACTCTCTTGCCATCCTTTCAAAGGCTGAAAGACTGAATTAAAAAACATTTCTCTTTTCCCCTTTTTAGGTATTTCTTATGGAATTCTACCTGCCACATAAACCTATGACTTGTGCGATACTTGATTAGTTTTTCTCCTTCACATCATATCCCATTTTTTCGTTTTCCATTAAATTATGTAAACTTCTATATTTACTATCCCAAAAAATGACACTTGTCCTTATCTTAAAGGGTCAACTGTTTGTTTTTTTCCAAAATTAGTACAAAACCCCCCACAGACCCCAAAACACAACTTCAGAATGAATCTCCTTTTACAACCTTTTAGCATATATTCCAGTTCTAAAGAACTGAGATTTAAGAAAAAAAAAAAAAAAGCAAAGCAAGAATAGTGATTTATTGTGAGCTTTGAAAAGATCTGTAAACCCACAGATCTCTAGCGGAGGACTGACCCTGACTGCTACATGTATCATCCTTCCTTTACTCCTGGCTTTTCAGAAGAAATACTCCATCCTCCAGGATTTTGGGACCCCTCTCAATTTTTCAATGATAACTTTGGGAAAAAACCCTCTTGATAGGATATAAAATTATTATGAAATATACTACATTTCTTCCCTGAAGCATCTGGTCGCTGTCAGAGGTTATCCCATTATCTAGCCATGCCAATGTCTACCTTTCTTATATTTTGGGTCTCTTTGTCTGCAGAAATACTTGGCTTTGAACTTCAGATCGAGTAGACAGGGCCTAATAGCACTATATCTTCGGCCCCATTTATTATTTAAATGGACCTTGATTTAGCTAAAAAATGCCTGACCTACCATCTGGCTACAGCTGAGTCACTGACTGTGCCTGGATCCCCCTCTGACAATCATTAGCGTCTGTCAGCATGACCACAATACTATAGAGTTGAATGTCTATCTAAAACCTTAACTGCTGAGGGCTACCAGAGTCGAGATTTGCGTTAAATGAGGATTACAACTAAACTAAACTTGTTTAGTTGAATTTATCCTAAGAAAAGGCTAATTCAAATTATATTTTAATTGAGGCCTTCAGGCTAAAGATAGCAGCAGTCAGACTGGAATAAGCACATGAGTTTAGGGTTTATTTACTGATTTTACAAATTCATAAGGAACTACTTCAGTGGACTGCTGAGGCCAGTATCTATGTGATGAGGCCAAGCTGGCACTGGGGACTTCTAACCATTTGCAAGGTAGAGAAATGTAAATTATAATCCCCAAAGCATTCAAGTAGTTAATTCTGTATTCCTTTTGTTTCTACATGAATAAGTACAGCAGAATTGTAAGAGTAGTTCAATATTCTACTACAGGCCTTCCAACACTTCTTGTTTTTTCTGGAACATCTCAGGAAAGTCAGAGGTCAACTAGAAGGTTATTATTAGTTGGAAGGCAACATATACGAGAATGAAACAGAAGAAAATTCTAGCCAAAAGGTTGAGTTTTGAAGAAAAGGAACTTATAATCATCCAGACCTTGCCTCCAGACTTTTCAGTGTACTTTTCCCATTCCGTATAAATCAGTACCAACAGTCTGTATGTCTGTTGAGTGGTGGGTGTAATTTCATAAGCTACTACAAAAAGCTTATAATACCATTTGGTTAACTATTTTCTATACTGTTTAACTTAAAAAAGCCTCCCAGATTGGAGTTAGTGTAACCCTTCATCACATTTAACTCTTGAAATGCAGAGGTGCATCTTATTTGGTACATTAAGAATTTTAAACATAGTACCAACACAGAAGAAAAAAGTCTATAAGGAAAAACTGGGATGAGTTGCAGGGAAAAGATTCCTGTATCTTGGCTTAGCTGTTGTACTAAATCAAATACTAATGAAGTTCTCTGCCACACTCCGACCTGACACTTTTTACTGTGCAAATGGGAACTGTTCATTTTCCATGTTCTAACTGAGCTGGCTTTGAGGAGGGGACAGTACCAGATGATCTGCAGTCGTTCCTTCTCAAAATTACTCAGTGATCTCGAGGAGCAAGATTGGAAGTGTCTCATCTTCTAACAGGCACAAGATTGAAAGTGTCTTGTATTCTAACGGGCATCCTGATTTGATTTTCTTTTTCCACAACGAAGGGAAAAATGGATAATCTGTGATATTACACTCCCACTTGCAGTACTTTGGTTTAGGATTATCTCCATTGTTTGAATACAAAACTTCCGTTACAAAAATGCTGCTAGATTGAGTAATAAATCCTACGCCACAGAACTACAGACATTTCCCATTCAGGTGGTGCCTTCCTTCCACATACAAAGATATCTAGACGGGCCTTTAACAATAACAATGCATTGTCTGCGGTAAGGTCGTGGGCCTCCCGGACAGCATGTGGGTGTGGAAGAGGCGAGCAGCCCCGACTGCAAGGCGATCAGGCAGAGGAAGCCGCTGGGCTGCGCCTGCAATCGGTGCGTTGCCCCTTTAATTGTGTCCCCAGCCCTCGGGCGTCTCTGTCCAACGCCCACGTCAGCAAATACCTTTTGTTTCTCTCACGTTCGGGCTTCCAGGGCTCGGGGCTGCGGGACCAGCGCGTCGCCTTCAGCCACCGCGAGCCCCGACGCGGGGCCGGGGACCTCGCATCCACCGCCCGCTCCTCTCGGCTCAGCGGCAGCCGCCCGCAGGACCCAGCCGGTGAGTGGCGG
>VXBL01002492.1:123512-136485 GCA_013400195.1 Aramus guarauna | reverse complement strand
CCCCCTTTCTCGATAGTATATTTGTCTTTCCTTAAAGTTCAGGCAGCAAAGTTCAGATATTACTTCTAAACTTACCAGTTTATTTCTAAGTGGTGCCCTTACTTAGACAAATACTATGTTTTTTGAATGTGTGTAATGTCTTAATAACGTAATGATGAAAAACGAGGGTGGTGTGTGTGGGGAAAACCTCATCCCTTCCTATTTCTCATCAGGAGCTGGCATTTAATTTCATGGAGAACTGCTTATTGGTATTTTTATTATCACTTTTGCATTACATAAACTCTTGCAGTGAGAAAATCACTCACGTAAAAAAAATACTTTCTTTGAGGAGCGTAACATTTCAAATGTTCTTCTGTTGTCTGATTTCTGCTGTCTGATAGTTGTGCCAGCCTCCCTTGGATAAAAAGATTATTGTGTTTTGCTTGGTATATCAGACTTGAATTCGATGCTTTCTGTAATCTTAGTTGGCTGTCAGCTTTGATACAAGTTAGACATTTCTCATTTTTACTTGGCTTAATTAATCTTTCTACCTGGTGAAAGTCCTCAATGATCCAATGTTTGCTCTTTTTGCCAGAAGCCTGGATTGTGCAATTAGTATTTTGATCTTTGGGCTTCTTAGAGTTATTCATGAACTCAGTGTTGTCTAATAAATACTTTGTTTCTATTCTATGTTAGTGTTTCTCAAAAATATACCTTTCCAATTTAAAAACAAAACAAACTCCCTCTTTTTGCTAGAATGGTGCTGTGCAATTCTGTGAAATACTAAGCTAGTCCGACTTTACTTCTGAGGTAACTAGCAAGTTATGTTACAGTCCCATATCTTAAATGTAGCAATTTGTTTTTACCAGAACTTTGTATATTCTGCAATGCTGATTTTTGTTATATTTGAAAGTGCACTTACAACACATCTGTTTCAAATGTACAACACTTTTTTCTTACAGATAAAAGTTTTAGATACAATAAATTTGGAGCTTGTGTTGTTAAATTTGAAATAGTAAAAAGAAATTCAGGAAGAAATGGTCTTTAACTTAGCCAGTCCTGATATTCTGATGTTACAAATACAGATGTTTAAAACAACATGCCGTTTGAAAACTGGATTCTTTCAGTTACAGATGTTCTTGTGACTACTCTTTCAAAATAAGTGCTTGGTAGTACCAGTAGTTGAGTCTGGATCTTTGTGTCTTGATCTGAAACGGGCTTATTTACAACTACGAAATTCTTATTTCCAGAGTTTGGAGGCTTTGGGTCGGTTAGTGGAAAAATTGAAATTGAAATCAAGATAAATCACGAGGGAGAAGTGAACAGAGCACGTTACATGCCACAGAACCCATGTATCATCGCTACGAAGACTCCATCCAGCGATGTCCTTGTCTTTGATTACACCAAACACCCTTCTAAACCAGGTGTCTGCTTCTTTGTTATGGCTGTGCTTCAGAGATCAGGCAGACCTTCCTTAAGAAACGATTGATGTAGTGAAAAAGAGGTTAAAAAGTTTTGTGGATTGCATATCATTTGTGATTTTAGGGGAAAGTAGGTATTTAGTGTAATAGGTTACTTTATATGAAGCTTAGACTTATGTATCCAATATATAACAATAGCAAGGTGTGCTTTTTTTCCTTTTGTTCTTTTACCGTGTGTTTTGTCCTGTCACTGTATGTGTTGGTGTTTGGGGTAGGAGAAGGTGGCTTTTTGAAAACTATGATTTGTTGGGTAGCTGAGCTGTTGTCCTGATATCCTGTTAGGATATTAACAGTCATTTACCGATGAAGTTGTCAAGATCATATAGAGTAACTAGTTCTGGCACTTGGTGGGGAGGATCAGAAATGCCTTTCTCACTTACAAAGTGCAGTTGGAGATGATGAGAGGAAGAAAAATACCACAGGTACGATAGTACTAATTTAGAATGGACCACTGCTAGGTCATCCAGCCAAAAAAAATGTATAGCAGCTTGGAAAAATCTGCAGTGTGCCTCTATTAAGCTCAGAAGACAAAAAACTCTGTGTTGTCTCAGCAACATGTCTCATTCTGTTTTAATGAGGTGATTCTTCAGTTGGGGAAAATGGTCCAAAGGATAGAGAGGGATCCTACTGAAAATGTCAAAGCAAAGTTTGGTAAAGCACAGTAAAACTTAACACCAAGTATTCCAGGATGTACTGGAAACAATACTGGGCACTGGAATTCTTATACTGCCTCTTTACAGACCCTTCTGGAGAATGTAACCCTGATTTGCGTCTTCGTGGACACCAGAAGGAAGGTTATGGGCTGTCATGGAATCCAAACCTGAGTGGGCATTTGCTCAGTGCTTCTGATGATCATGTGAGTACTTTATATATAGCTGGGGTACAGTCTGTGCTTTGTGTCCCTTGACAAAGGTCAAAAATGTGGTGTTTGGGGTTTTATAATGCGGAGGAGGTAGGAGAGGTAAAGAGTGTCTGTCTAAAGATGCAATTTTACTTTTTTTTTTTAAATTTTTTTAAAGACCATTTGCTTGTGGGATATTAGTGCTGTTCCAAAAGAAGGCAAAGTGGTGGATGCAAAGACCATCTTCACAGGGCATACAGCAGTAGTGGAAGATGTATCTTGGCACCTGCTCCATGAATCTCTTTTTGGATCTGTTGCTGATGATCAGAAGCTCATGATGTAAGTGGCATAATATCTTCAGAAACTGCTTCTGTCCCTTTTGCTTCCCCATCTGCTCCTTAGTCCCTCAGTAAAATGGGATATAAACCTTTGTTTCAATTCCACGTTTTGCCCTTACAGTTGGGATACTCGGTCAAACAACACCTCCAAACCCAGTCATTCAGTGGATGCTCACACAGCTGAAGTCAACTGCCTCTCTTTCAATCCCTATAGTGAGTTTATCCTGGCTACAGGATCAGCTGATAAGGTACGTCCGCCTTGAACTTGGAACATACTTGTTTAGTTTCTGATGTGTAACTGTGGATGTATATATTGGTTACTTCAACGAAAAATACTGGTTTTGTTTTGGTTTTTTTCTAGACTGTTGCTCTATGGGACTTGAGGAACCTAAAACTGAAGTTGCACTCCTTTGAATCACATAAAGATGAGATATTTCAGGTATAACAAAATGTCGTTATCTTTTATGCACATAGACTTAGTTCTACTTAGCTCTCTGGAAAAAATGAAAACCATTATTTTACACTCTGTTTTTATTAAATGTACTTGCACTTAAAAACTCATCTATTCTTTTCTCTCATCTGCTTCTAATTTTTCTGGCTTATTGTTGTGGCGCTGTGTAGCACTCTGTGTGGGGTGGAGCTCCAGTACAGATAAGAGTGTCCAGGGGGCCAGGGGCAGAACGTAACAAGCAAATGATGGAGAGCTTTAACCACAGCATAAGGGTGAAACGCTAGCGGTGCAGAGTAAAGGTAAATTATTCATGGCAGCAGATTGAAGCAGGGAGGCACAATGAAATGGCTGCAGCATTTTCATCTGCTCAGCTTGGTCCTGTAGGAAGGCTTTAGCCAGTACCCATCAAAGGGGATCACCAGAACATCCTGTGACAACAAACAATTGCTAATTTTGCTGGTGTAAATATAGAATGTTAACATCACGGGTAGCATGTGCTTAGCAGATACAATATTTCCGTTTCCAACTCATGCATGACTCAGAAGAAAAATATGTAGAGATTTTTTTTTTGGTAGAAGGATTACTACTTAACTGTAGTTACCTCTAAATAAAATTACACATGGAATCTTGAAATGTCAGTTAGTGTGCAGAATTATGTGTTCTCTTCTAATCCTGTGATCCTATTAAGTGGTATGTTTTTGGAGAGATTTGTCTCCAGCAGAAGTAGTAAATGTGATCTTTTGGGCGGTTAAGCTTAATTACAGTGATTTCTTTTCACGTGTAAACTGTAGCTACTACTTAAGGAGTCTGTAGTTTATATTTGTGCAATCCTTATTAAGGTAAGGAGCAGCTAATATCCTTGAGAGCTGTTTGCACTTTGTAACATGTGGCCTTTGTCAGGAGAAGAGTCACGTGTGGTCCCTTTTCAGTGCTCACATGCCTTGTTAGTGTGCGAACATTCACAAACCTACCTCCTGTGTTAGCATGTTAGTATTGGGCATGTTCCTATTTCAAGTTGTTATTAATTTGAATTCTCATCGAGCTTTCATGATACAAAATACAGTGGTATTTGTTGTGAATGTCTGTCACGTTACAGCTTTTCAAACTAACTTCCTTTCTAAATTCATCCTTGTCTCTAGGTTCAGTGGTCTCCCCATAATGAAACTATATTGGCCTCCAGTGGCACTGACCGCCGGCTAAATGTTTGGGACTTGAGGTAAATCCCAAATTAGCCACGTTGCCCTGACAAAATATTGTTGATGAATTGCAGCACACTTCAAAAACCAACCAAACCACCCACCTTTTCATTTTTCCTCCCTTTTTTTACAGTAAAATTGGAGAAGAGCAATCCCCTGAAGATGCTGAGGATGGTCCCCCCGAGCTGTTGGTATGTCTTTTGAATGTCACTGCTTGCTTTCACCTGTTATTCATCTCTGCAACGTAGGTTTGAAAACATCCCCCTTTTTGTTTCCCCAATACTAGTTTATCCATGGTGGTCATACTGCAAAGATATCTGATTTCTCCTGGAATCCCAATGAACCGTGGGTAATTTGTTCTGTATCAGAAGATAATATCATGCAAGTCTGGCAAATGGTAAGTTGCTCGGGAAGGTGCAGGAAGTGGTAGATGAGAGATGGTGTTGAACTGCCTGGATTTCATAATTCCTGACTATTTACAGCTCTCAGCATAGCTTGCTTTGTAGCACTGCCTAAATCTAAAAGGAATAGTGAAATCCACTTCAGGTTCGGTCGAAACCATGGTTTACAAATACTCATAAGCTGGTTTATGTTTCTCATGATTTAAAAAGAAAGCAAGTACTGGTGTAGAAGCAAGTTTTTCCCCTTCTGTGTTTGAATGAAAACAGTGTATGTGAGAACCAAAGATGAAATTGAGATTTCTGTTAGTTATTGTCTTACAGAATGAAATCTTTGCAAATGATACAAATGTCCTCCCAAGGATGGAGAGGAGTGGTGGTGAATAGGAAGAGTTTGTTGACCCTAAATTACCGACTGTTGAAGGCTTTGGAAAACAATCTTGTATTGCTTGAATGACCTTTGACAAAACCATACTCCTCATTTTTGTTTATCTGTAAACTGGTTCACAGAGGCTTTGTTCCTGGCAGCCTTCCATATAGATCTTTTGGAAAGTGCTGCTGCAAAGTAGAGGATGTATACTAAATGTATACACAACTGCAGACTCTGTAGCATAAACTACAGTAACTTACAGGGTATTTATGAAGCATTTTGGAGATGTGGCTGTTACGAGAAAGGTCGTTTGTGTTACTACTTCAATGTCAAATGGCCTTGAGAGATCAGGGGTGGGTGATACAGATCTGCAGAGGGAAAACTGCCACGGTTTTTTTTGAAGTGTTGTAGCAGATGGAATCTTGTTCAACATGGTGATAAGTGCTTCTTCCATTCCTCCATCTCTGTCTTGCAGGCGGAGAACATATATAATGATGAAGACCCTGAAGGAAGCGTGGATCCAGAAGGTCAAGGATCCTAGATGACAACCTTTTCCTGTTTTTAGTCTTTTTTCCTTCTCTTCCCTCTCAACCCTGATATTGACTTAACACTGGTTTTGAGACACACGTAGACTTTGTGTTCGGCCATTTTTCTGTAGATACCATCAACAGGCGTTTTAACCCAGACAGTGAGTGCTCCCTCAGAAAAGGGCTTAGCTGGTTCCGTGCTGTAGCTCCATGCTCAGATTTCCTCTTGCGTAGAGGGCTGGCTGTCCCATTTTAGCTGCCTTCATCACACAGAGCAAACTTGGGTTTGTTGGTTTTTCTTCTTCTGTCTTTAGCTTGCTACAGCTGCAGGTTTTTGCCTAATTTAAACAAAAGTTCGATTGATAGAGCTGCCAAAGTGTGCTTGAGCCAATGGAGATGATGCAAGTGTTAATCCACTGGCAGTTCAGAAACGGAGTGTGGAAGGTCTTGTCCTCTTCAGTACAGCTCAGAAGTCTTGGGAATTCCTTTAGTTAATCTGTACCTTGTGGATTTTTCTACCTCTGCAGGTACAAAACAGACTTGCAGATTTTTACTTGAACAATTTCTTTCTCTATTTTTTTTTGTCTCTACTGGTAATTCTGGGTTTTTCATTCCTTCCTTCCTTCCTTTCCCTTTCTCCCGTCTGCTGGCCAACAGCGGTTTGGATTCGCTAGCTATTCCTGCAGAGCATTGTTCACCTTCCATGTATTTTTGCTCTATTGTGTGTTTCTTGAGCTGTGTTTTCACATATATTTCTTTCCTTTCTGTGAAATGGTTTTTAAAACTTGGGGCCACCAAGTTGTAAAGGTGTATGTTTTTACCAACTGATGTACCACAGATGGCATGCCCGGTAACCTAAAACAGCATTGGTAGCTGGTATCTATAAAGCAAATTAAATGTGGATAAACTACTTTTTTTAGGAGTCAGTCCTTGACCACTAGTTCCTGCACATCTCCCTCTAGGGTGTCCTGTTCTACCAGCAACCTGTTACTCTCCATGCTCCTCGTGACTAATTGCGTGTAAGTGCTTCAGATGGAATAAATTTTTTCTACGTAAATGCTGTGTAGCTTTGTGATTTTTGTGTCGGTGTTCTTCTGCATTGACTGCTTTCTCAAGGGTAAACTGTACCTCTTCAGAACGCAGAGAAAGCGAGGGCATAGTCCCTACCTGTAGGAGATGAGATATTCCTTCGTAACATGCAGGTGCTTCTCCCCTTGTTTCTGCTGCTTTCTTTGTGAAATGAGTAAGTACTCATTTACTGTCCCCAAGCAGTCAAGAATGTGCTGAAGTGTGCTGCTGGCTGGATTTTGGTCTGTTGTTTTTTTTTTTGTTGTTAGAATAGTTGGATACCTTACAAGTACCTGGGTTTGACACACAAGCTTGTTATTTTCTCTTTGTGACACAGCTTTGAGAATTAAAAGGATCCTTAAACTCCAACCTTTATTTTCAGTGTGAGACTTTATATAAAGTGGAAACCTATTCTCCACAAACTAGTTTCTGTGGCCCACGGTGGAGCATGTCACAATACAGCAGAGACCCTTGAAATACAAAAGAAAATCCTGTTAAAAGGATAAAGCTTCTCTTGCATGTAAACTTTAAAAATCAAACCCCCTGACACTGGCTTCCAGAACAATACTTTCTGTGCAGTCTCATACAATCCACCTATGGAACAAGATACATTTTTTCCAAACACAGCAAAACATACATCTGTTATTCTTTGTATATGTCCATTGTTCAGTGCAAGTATTATTTTTTTTTCTGCTCCTCTGTGGAAAAGCAGTTTTACTACATGATTAACAGCAGCACCTTGAGGATTCTCTGGTATTCCTGGCTTCGGGCAGCTGCTGTGCATCGGGTGGGATGAGCAGCAAGAGGAAATGTCCCTTGCAGATACCTCTGTCCTTTACTTTTGCTACAACGAGGAAAAGTCTGGCGTTCCTAACAGTCCTGGTCTGCTTTTTCTTCTGATTTGCAAAGGTGGCCGTAGATTTCTAAGCAGCCCCTGTATGGGTAGAGAGTAAATTTAGGCTATTGAATATTTACCTGGATGGGGAAGGGGGACGTTATTTCAGAAGAAACATTCTTTCTTTTCACAGTATGGAAGAAAAGTAATTAGGAAGCACTTAAACCGGCTCAGTG
Organism: Aramus guarauna; assembly: GCA_013400195.1. Classification (NCBI taxonomy): domain Eukaryota; kingdom Metazoa; phylum Chordata; class Aves; order Gruiformes; family Aramidae; genus Aramus; species Aramus guarauna. The sequence continues at coordinate 128,765 of VXBL01002492.1, read as the reverse complement.
CATGGTCTTGTGAGCGAGCGGACCTAGCCTAGCCCTTGGCAAACAAACTAGCTTTAACAGAAGGGAATGTAATTTTTGGTGTGAGCTGCAAGAGGAGGCAGCTCGGAGCCGAACTTAACTCTGAGGTCCCTGGTGCAAACGCGAAACTTAATGAGGTGTTCTGACATACGAGAAGCCTTGCGCACCATCACTTCCAGGGACGGCAATTAGTAGATTGCCAGGAGTTAAGAGGCCGCGCTGCTGCACCCAGACTCAAGTATTATCCCGTGATTTAGGCATGTGATTTAGGAGGTCCCCAAGCAGCAAAGACATGGGGCTGTTGGGATCCGATCTGAATCGGAAATGTGGTTGCTCTCATGAACACATCTTGGAGTGACTGAAACAGAGATCTCTTCCCCTGTGCTTACCATGCTAAAGGCTTACCTGGATAAAAGAAAACCACCCATTTGTAGCAGGGAATATCCTCCCGTGGTGCACTTGCGTGAGGAGGTTTGGGTGGGGAAGGGGAAAAAAAAGAATACTAAAGTAATGGTGAAGCTACAGGAAATGGTTGAGAGTGTGTACAGCTGAGGTTGGAATAACGTAACGATGCACTTTGGTCAGTAAAATAGTCCACAAACTTACGGACATTTTCTGGAGCTTTAAAAAAATCCCGTGTAGTAAAGATGACCTGAATGAAACCAGCAGTAGGGAGTTACAAGCAGAAGGTAGTTCTCTCTCACTGCAGAGCATCCACAGCACTGTTTCCCAAACCCAAAGCTCACCTCCTTTCCACATATTCCTAAGGAAACGGGCACTTTGTTTTAAGTTGCCCCACCTGCTTCTGGTAGAGCAACCTCCACTCCTGCGAACATGAATTTCCAGCAAACCCCTGTGTGCTGGATGGAAAAGTGTCTGGAGCTCCTGCTGTGCTGCCCCACCAGACCCCTTGCTCACACACCGGCCACGTGCCCGGGAACCAGGAGCAAAAGCCCATGGTGTGTCCAACAGCTGTGTGACCATCAGCGTCTCTTCCCCACCATCCTCCTCCTCCCAGCCCCTACCCAAACCCTCTGCACCGCAGGGACGAGACACAGACTTGTAGATGGAGAGCTCCCGGTGGAGGCTGGTCCTCAGCTCCTCCAGCTCCTGATTCTTGCGCTGCTGGAGCTGGACCCCGTTCTTCAGCTCCTTCAGCCTGTCTTCCAGCTCCTCAACCTGTTCCTGGGGAGTAAGAAGACAAACTGGGTGAGCTGGGGAGGAAGGCTGTCTCCGTGCCTGCACTCAGCTCTCCTGGGGGGATCTGCCTGCGGGTGCTGTTGGTCTGGACAAGCGCAGCCATGCTGATGGCTTGCCAACCACCCTCTTAAAAAACCTCTGCAAAAAAGCTTTGGGTTATTACAAAGGTGGGAGCTCGGGCTGGGGTGTGATGCATTGGGTCCTTACGCCTCTCTTGGCTGGTTGGTTTTGTCCCCTAGACTACTCTGTGTGTGTTTTGAGAAGCTGTCAGAACAGCATAAACCTAGGACTCAGGAGAAGATAAACAAGGAATTTGAGAAAAAGAAAATCTGGAGGCGCATCAGGGATGCCCCGAAGTCCTGTCCTCCAAGGGAGAGCGGACCCCGAAATCCCAGATGAGCAGTGTCATGGGCGCTGGTGCCTTGGTCCCCAGCGCAGCAGGGAGGAGAAGCGATGGAGGAGAAGCGATGGAGGGGGCACACCAGCTTCCAGAAGCTGCTCAGAGCCAGGCTGGGAGGAGGCAGCGATTACGAGCCGAGAACAGGGAGTGTTGAAACGAGGGAGATTAATTGTGGAGCCTCTTTGCCAAATGTGCTCTTGTCGATATTGAATTGCCTTTTCTCTCCGGACAAGGAGCCAGGAGGATGATGCCTGGCGCAGCCTGAAATAACCCTCTCGGGAGGCAGCCCGGTCCCGGGCTGTGGGCACAGAGGGTGAGACCCTTCCTGGGGGTGGGAAGGGCGGGATCTGCTCTGGCAGGGCTGGGATTGTAAAGAAAAGCCTCCTTCATTTAAAACCGACTTTTCCAAGCACCTTAGCTCAGCCCTCGCGCCAGTGCAAGCTGGGGAAAGTGCCCGTGCTCAGCAGCACCGCTCAGCTCTGCCACCGCTTTGGGAAGGAAACCCTCCGTCCCCTCCACCTCGTCCCGGCTCGCTGGGGCCATTTCTGAGGAGCAGGTCAAAACCAAGTGAGAATATATTCAGAGGAAAGGTTTCTTCTGGCAGCTCATCAGGCGAATCCCCAGCGCATCGCTGTAACCTTGGGTTTGCCCTACGCCCAGGGGCGGCTGCTGCTTCGCCTGGGCCGTGCCAGGGAAGGGGATGTGTTTGACTTTACCCAGCAGGAGATGTTCCACCTCATGACCCTCCTCATCCACCCTGCTCCTCCCCTTGGCCCTACGAGCAAGACCTTCAGCATCCACACCTCACCGGCTAGAAACAATGACTTCCACTCTCTAAACAGGAGGGTGCGCGGGGTGCCCAGCCGGGGTGCGTACCCGGTACTGCCCGACCTCTTCATCCCGTTTCTGCTTGACGAGGACGATCTGCTCCTCCAGGCTCCGGTTCTGCAGCCGCAGCCGACTGACCTCCCCCTGCAAGGGCCGCAGGGCTTCCTTCATCCCCTGGATCTCCCCCTGCATCTCCTGCAGCGCCTTCGCCCCCGCCTCTCGTCTCTCCAGCAGCCGCAGCAGTTGGGGCTCGTAGTGCTCCTCCAGACCCCGCCGGCTCTCTGCCACGAAGCTCTCAAACTCCATGGAGAGCCGGCGACTCTCCTGCAGGTACAGGTTATCCTGCCGACACGGTGGCGTCTCCAACCGCTGCCTCAAAACCTCCTTCTCTTTCTCACAGGTCTCCTTCAGCCGGGACAGTTCGCCGGAGAGCTGCCCAGCCTGGGTCTCCAGCTCGCCCCGGTAAGCCGCGTGCTGGGAGAGGTCGTGCCGCCGGCTCTCCAGCTGGTACTGGCACGCCACGCACTCCTTTGTCACCTTGAACAGCTTCTGCTTGATCTGCCGGATCTCATCCTTCAGGTTGTCTCTCTCCAGCTCCACCTTGGCCAGCAGCCGGCAGGCTGCCTGGATCTCCTCGTGGGCATGGCGGATCTCCTGCAGTGCCGGCTCCCGGAGCTGGGCAAGCTCCACGATCAGGCTGTCTCTCTCTTTCTCCAGCTGCTCGACGGCTTCGATGCACTCTTGGAAGTAGTCCCCCAGCTCTTCGAGGGTCAGGCACTGATGCTCTGTGCCATCTGCATCCAGGGAGCCGCCTGCTCCCTCTGCATCCATGTCCAGCAGGATCCCTGCCCCGTCTGGGTCTGTGTCGGCTGGGATCCCTGCCCCGTCCGTGTCCATGTACAGGGGGATCCCTGCTCCGTCTGCATCCACGTCCAGTGGGATCCCTGCCACGTCCACGTCCAGTGGGATCTCTACTTCATCTGCATCCACGTCCAGCGGGATTCCTGCCACATCTACGTCCAGCGGGATCCCAGCCCCGGCCGCATCCTTGTCCAGCTGGGGCCCTGGCAGGTCCAGCTCCAAGGAAGTGTCCCTGACGTCTGCCTGTAGCTCCTGGCAGGCGTCTGGGCTGTCCACGTGCACGGGTGTCACCCCCATACCCACCGCTGGGTCTAATGGGCTGTGTGAATTGTCTGGGTGCGGAGCAGTGCCTGCAGCCGCTCCCTGTGGGGCTGAGGATGCTCCGGCTTCATCCAGCTGCAGCTCTGGAGGGGGCTTGAGCTCTGCCATCAGGTCCCTGGAAAGGAGAGGACACGTGAACCAGAGCAATGAGTGTAACAGGTCCCAGCCCTTCCTCTCCGCCCTGCGAGACGCAGGTGCTGCACAGCGGATGGAGCGGGGGGTGCTCTCGCTGTGGCCCCACTGCAGTGACCGTCCCCGTGTCACCCAGGGGCTGTGCACGCCGGCAGGGCTGCGCTTGCACGTTCTGCTGACAACTTCCACCCAAACTGTCGGCTTTGGCGTGGGCTGAAACAAGGGAAGAAATCCCTCTTAAAGTGACGGACTGCCATGGAGAAAGAGCGAGGGATGCAAACCTGGACCCCCACACTGAGAGTCACACCGGTGCTGACGGGAACCGCCACCGTGTTGGGGCCGATCCCCCCCAGCAGCACCGGTGTGACCAGCCCAGGCACTCCCAGTAAAACTTGCCAAGATTTTAGCAATTGGCATAACCTCACGGGAAGGGAATGCGCTGCTAAAGCGCAGGCAGGCTCTGAGATGACTGAGATGGAGTAAAGCACCGCACGCACAGCACCCGAGCAAGCGGCAGTTCCTGCAGCAGGAGCCCAGCGAGCTCCGCTTTGCAGAGTCATCCGATCCCATCATTATCCCCAGCCCGGTACCTGCAGCTGCCACCACCACATACTCCATCTCACATTCACCCGGGTGCTATTTGGGGTAGGATGGGGAGGACAACCCTCGGGGACGAGCCGGGGCTTTTCCTGCCGCTTCCAGGAACCGGGGCTGGTGGGTTTGGCGGGAGGATGCTCTCACCTCCCGACCACGCCGCTGAGCTCATGTCTAGTCATCCCCCAAGGAATGAGCGCAGGCTGGCATTCGCAGGCAGCCCTCGGCTCGCAGCAACGGCTTTAAGGAAAGAACTGATTTTCACTGATACTTTCTCTCCTAATAAGGTAGTTTTCAGCAGCGATGACACATCACAGCCTCGGACTCAACGGTCCATGGGCCGGAGAGGGGCCAGCGCCTGGAAAGGTGGGGAAAGGGCTCCGCTTCATTTTTCCTTGCCCTCCTCCGGTGCCAGCGCTTATTTGTCAAAGTTCTTGGCTCTGCTTTGCCTCGGCGGGGCAGGAGGGGAGGACGGCCGTCCCACGCTCACAGCAGGGCGCGGGGGCTCGCTCCCGCCTGCCGCTCCTCATCCCAGCCCCCCCCCATGGGCAGCACCCCTGGGTACCCCGAAGGGGCCGTTCCCCCCACACACACACTCCTGAGGGCCCAGGGATGCTCCCCGGGTGCTGAACCTCAAATTCCCCCCACCCTCCCTGCACCCCAGGCTTTGGCAACCCCCTTGCCTGCCCCNTTGCCCCGGGTGGGCTCTTACCTTCCTCCCCCGGAGCCCAGCACCTCCGGCTCTGCGCTGCACATGGGCTTAGCATGGGGCGGGGGGGGGTTATTAATAAACAGGGCTGGAAATCAGACTCCTCCGAGCAGCCGCTTCACCCGGCCACCGCCTGCAGTGCCAGCGGGTGGCTGCCTCCCTCCGCCCCGAGGAGGAGGAGGAGGAGGAG
>VXBL01002492.1:98246-109311 GCA_013400195.1 Aramus guarauna | reverse complement strand
CGACACGCCGGGGACTAGCTGCCGGCTCGCCTGCGCTATCGGGACGGGGATCATCCGCTGGATCAGTTACGGATTTGTGTTTCTGAGCGGCGTCCCAGCGGTTGGAGCAGGGACCCGGGGCTGCCGGCATCGCCTTCCTCCCATCCCGTGCCTCAGTTTCCCTCGCCGTGCCCCAGGGACCCGGGAGTGTTTGCAGAGAGCACCAGGCTGCTCCGCGCTGCATCCGTCCTGCGCAGCTTGCCAACCTCGCTCTGCGTGTGTCTGTCTGTCCGTCCGCGCACTGACTGCTCTGCTGCTTTCTGCTCCCGGGACACCAGGGATAAGCCCAGGAGGAGGCAGGGGCAGCGGGAGCTCTTTTCTGCGGGGAAGAGGGGCGGGGGAAAGGGTCCCACGCCAGCCTGGACCCACATATTGAACTGTCAGCCCCACGGGGTGCACGGTCCCAGGAAGCTCCTTCCGCGGTTCCTCCGTCGGAGCGGGGTGGCGAGAACAGGGAAGGCCTCTCACAGTAACGTCGTCCCCATCCCAGGCTGCCGATTTGCCCCCCGATGTTGTTAAACCATCCCCACGTCCCCAGACCGGCCCGAATTGGGGAGGGGACTTGATGGGGTCGGTCAGAGCGGGGTTAGTGGGTCTGGGGGGGGGAAACCAGGCGTTTTTCTCCTGCCAGCCCCAGGGGATCCCCAACCCTGTTGTCCCATTTCCCCCGGTCTTTACAGTCAGCAGCTCCCAGGGGCGGTGAGCCGAGCTGGCCGCGGGGTGAACAGGGTCTGGAGTCAAGCTCTCGCAGGCTCGGGGAGCAGCCGTGCCAAGCGAAACTGCCCCGGAGAGGGGAGGGCCGGGATGGGGAGACCCTGCAGGCGCACGGAGAGGGTGCTGAAATGCCCCGTCCGGCAGCATCCACTTGGCTCCTGGGGAAACTGAGGCAGGAGCTGTGTCACCAGTCGGCCATGGCCGCACAGGGCCGGCATCTCCTTTGCCGCGGATTCTCTGCTGTCCGCCTCTCCTCGCTGGCTGACTGCGCTCTCCTCTCCGCTGAAGTCATCCTCTTGTCGTGGTCTCCATGCAGGAAGGGCTGGCTGCCGCCGGCCAGGCTGTGTTGTAGCCGGGTCCTGCTCTTCTCTGGCTCTGCCGGATGCCGCCCCTTTGCCTCTGCCCTCAACCGCAGCGGTGCAGACGATGGGGTGAGCCACATCTCTGAGAGAGTTGGTTTGGGGGCTCGTGGGAGCATCCCTGGCGCAGTCCTCGCCCTTTCCTTGTGCCATCCCCATCCGGGGGTCCATCTCCTCTCCATCCCCCCCCAGGCCTGAGTGCCCCTTGCCAGTCCCTGGACCAGGACCGCGGGGCAGCTGGGGGTACGTGCCACCACTGCTGCCCTTCCCCGGGGCTGGCCGGGAGAAGCCCTGCTCCGTTTCGGATGCTCTGAAATGGGTGTGATGTGGGACCGTGCACTACAGCCGGGGCAGATCCTGCAAGGCGAGGGCCGGTGCTGGGGCCGAAAGCCATGGGGTGGAAGGTGATGAGAAAACATGGGGCGAGTTGTGTTTGTTCTCTGCGGCGGCTCCATGGCAACGGCGCGGCGGCCACAAAGCAAAAGAATTTGCATTGTGTCGCTTCAGCATTTCGGAGGGCGCAGTCGGGATCACCGGCTGGGGGCAGGGTGCGCCGGCACTCGTCGGACGGGCCCCGCCGTCGCTCTCATCTCGCCCCTGCCCCTCACCGAGACCCTGGGTGCTTCTGGATTTTGGGTCAAAGGCTAATTGCGTATTGCAGGCAACTGGACCAGTATCCCCCAGTTCCCATCTCTCCATCCCCAGCGGCCTGGGAGCACCAGTTTGGCCCCGCCGTGCCCACGGCCGGCAGATCAGGCCCGGGCAGGCATCAGCAGCTGCCTTTGTGCGTCTGCCACGTGCGGGGCGGCGCGAGCACCCGCTGCCCGCTGATGCTGACGGGCCAGGGCTGTGGTCCCCAGGGACAGCGTTGGCCAGGCAGGAGCCTGGGGAGCGTGGCCCAGGGCTGCCAGCATCGCTCTACCCGCTGCAGGCAGCTGCCTGCAACCTGCTCCCTGCCGCTTTGCTCTCTGCCTTGGGCCTCGCCGCTTCCCCAGTGCCCAACCCGCGCGTCCCCGTCCCTGTCCCCGAGAGGTCCTGCTGCCTCTCCTCCCCGGCTGGCCTGCAGCCGGAGCTGCTGGGGAAGGTCCTTGAGCACCAGGGAGAACGAAGCGTCTTATCGCCTCCTTATCAGGACAGCCCCGCCGGGCCCTGCTGAGTCAGGGTGGAGGAACGTGGCGGCCGGCCAGGCTGCGCCCCGCGGACTCAGCGGGGATGCGGCTGCATCCGGCACGGGGCTCCCCGGGTGCGGGGTCCCGCGGCACCCACATCCCCCTCGGTGGGCGCTGGGGCAGGTTGCAGGGGCAAACGCCCTGGGGGGAGGCAGGTTTGGGGTGAGGGGTGACCGGTGGCCGCGAGGCTCCCCGGCAGCGGGGGGGCTGGTGGTGGAGGCTCTCGGTAGCCCCAGCTCTCGCCGTGCAGCTCCGGGGTGGGCTGAGCAGCTCTGGGCGTCTTTTCTCCTTCGCAGCCGCTCTTCGTGCCAGACCCACGCTGGGCCGGCTCCGCAAACAGCCGGGGGAGCAGATAAGGGCAGGGGCCCGCCCCGGTGGGGGATGCGCCGAGATTTACACAGGCGCTTTCTCCAGGCACCGGCACGCCGGCCTGCCGGACTCGCCTGCTGGCATCCCGCTGCCGGCTGGGAGGGCTGAGCCCTTCCCGTGCCCCCTCCTGCTTCTGGAGCAGAGCCGGAGCAGGGAGGAGGTGATCTGCGGGTGTCCCGGGCAGGCAGCCGCCTCCAGCGCTCAGCTCCGACATGCCGTGCCGTGCCCACTTGGCCAGCACCCAGTCACCGAGAGGCAGGGATGGGACCTGCTGTTCTGCTGCTGTTTATCCCTCCCCCCCACCCCCCTGCGCTTCGGAGGCAGCCCCAGCCCCGTCTGACAGCTCCTCTCCCATCTCCTCCCCTGATCCCACATCGTGTGTCCGTCTCCATCCCCGGTGGAGGATCGGCGGCTCCTTGGCACCTCCTCGCCGCCTCCTGCCAGTGCTGCCGAGAGAGATCCGCAGGCAGGAGCGGGGTTGGGTGCTGCCTGCAGGATGGTGGATCCGTGCACGGAAAAACCTGCAAGGTCTTGTCCCTAATCCATCTCCTGGATTTGCTCCTGCGTGGAGCCAAGTACCTGCTGCGACAGGCACACCTTGCCATTTACCGAGCACCCTCGGTACCCTGCAAACACGCCGGGCATGACGGCACGCGCCGTGGGGACGCAGCCAGCTCCGAGCACCGCGGCGGGGAACCGCGCAGGCGCCGTGGCAGTGGCGTGCCTGGGAGGTGGAGGAGAGGACACGGAGGGGAGGTGAAGCAGGGCTGTAATAAAGCTGTGGACTTTGGCGTAGCTCCGGGGAGGGAGGAGGTGCTGGTGGCCTGTCCCCGGCCGTGCATGCCGCCGGCGTTGCCTCCCCGGCCCCGCGTTGCTCCCGAGGCTCTACCTGCCGCCCTCCCCGCATCTCCCCATCGGGGCCATTCCTGCCTGGATCCGGCTCCTGGCCGCGAAGGCTGTTATTTACCTTCAAACCTGTTTGGTGGCTTCTCTGGGGAGGGGACGAGCGTGGGGTGGGGACGGAGGCTCGCTGGGCTGGAACGGGGGCTGGGGAAGGGAGTGGGGCACATTGGGGTGATCCTGCCTCCCTCTGCGGTGCTGGGACCCCCGCCCTGGGCTGCTGCCAGACCCTCGCCCCGGGTCCGTGATTCCACCCGGCACAGGAGACGTCGCGTGTCGCCGCACGGGCTGCCCGTGGGGCACGTGTGGGGCAGCAGCGAGGTCGGGGCCGAGTGTGCTGCGGTGCAGCCCCGTTGCACGCCCGGGTGTGCTCCTGCCATGACAGCAGCCGCGGCTGGAGGCAGCCGCCGGCCCGGCCGCAGGACGGCTCTCCTCTGAGCGGGTGTCACCCCGCGGTGGCTCCTTTGCCGCGGCCCGTTGGCTCACCGGGGCGATGCAGTGCAGTTTTCTGTGCTGTGATTTAGAGGGAAGAGAAACGACCCAAGTTTGTTTTCCCATTTAAAATTAATTTTATTTCTGCCTCTGCGTGGGATCGTGTTTGAGAGCTGAGCCAGCGGCACAGATCGGGTTGTGTTTATTTGCTCTGCGGAGATGTTTTCCTGGCTGAAGCGGCAGCCCCCGAGTGATGCTGAGGGCAGGCTGCAGCCCCTGGGCTGGCGGGGGGCGGCGTGGCCGGAGCCACGGTCAATATTATTGTGCTCTTATCCTGCTTGGAGAGAGCACGGTCCCGCGGCGTGTCCCAGGGCACAGATCCTGTGCAGAGATGGCAAGGGCTCGGGGAGCGAGGGTGGCCGGGCTGGTTGCCTCCAGCAGGGTCGCAGCCCCCGGACCCCCAGCCTTCCTCAGCAGCCGAGGGTGAGGGAGCGGAGGCAGGGCAGGGTGGCACAGGCGGGTGTCAGGGAGCTGGATGGAGGGGCTGGGTGCTGCAGAGGGGCTGGATGCTGGAGCAGGGCGTGGGGGCTCTCGCAGCTGAGGCAGGGTCCACGTGCTGGCTGCTCCCTGGGCCCCTCGGGGCTGGGGTCCATGGTGCACCCCCTTGGCCTTGTCCCTGCTCACAGCATCTGCAGCAAGTGCCGCTTTGCCCCTCTCCAGCGCGCAGGGGCGGAGCGGTCCCCAAGCCTGGGTGCACGCCTGGATGGTGCTGGCCAGTGCCGGTGGGAAGGGACCCCAAAGTGGTGAGAGGGCGTCGAGCCCGTGGGGTCTGCACCGCCCTGGCTGCCCGGAGAAGGGAGGCGAGGTCCCCGTCCCGTGAGCAGGAGGACACACGCAGGCAGGTTCTCCTCCCCTTCCTCCCCTGGGGACCTCGCAGCCCCTTCCCTCCCGCCTGCCAGCTCCCCCTCCTCCCCATTTTTCTCCGGTGAGTCAGTGGTGGTGGAAGGGGCGGGCAGGGAGCTGCGCTGCCTGTTCCCTGCCTGCTGCCGCAGGACCCGCCGCGGCACACGGCGAAGGCAAGTCAGGGCAGTGCCGTGCAGGCAGAGATGGATGTTTGCAGCTGAGTCCGGCCAAACCTGCTGCGTGCAGGAGGCACGGGCCTGCCGAGGAAGGGGACAGGAGCCAGGATTTCCTCCTCCGGCTCTCCCCGCGTGAACAGCAGCATCGTGGCTAAACCAGCTCCAGCAGGGAGCTGAGCCGGCACCGTATCGCACTTGCGGCATCGCCGGTCCAGAGCCATACGGCCTCAGGACCTCAGGGCCTCAGCTCCGGTCTCTGCCTTGTGCAGCCATTCCCATTCCCACCCCGCTGCCCTCCAGCCCCTCTCTGCCGGCACGGAGTGGAGCCGGCGGAGCCGAAGGCAGGGTGCCCGGGGTTCCCTGCCCGTTCCTATCGCCTTGCCTGGCTGCGGGGATGCTTTGCTCCCTCCAGACCATCCCTGGCACTGGTAGTGCCTGATACCAGCTCTGAGGCAGGGAGACCGTCCTTGAGAGAGCGCTCGGCCCCGGGAAGCCTCCGGCTCCTTCTCTGGGAGCATCCCACTGCCACGTGCGGACGAGGCACGTGTGTCAGATCAGCAGCGCTGAGCCTGGAGGGGCCGGGGTGATCCATGGCGCATCGCAAGGAATGCACGAAGGACGGGACGCCAGCCCCGACCGGGCGTGTTGCTACCAGCACCGGCTGCAGCTGCGTCGGCTTCCTTGGCCCACCAAGATCCGCAGCCTCTGCCGCAGGATCAGGCCTCTCTCTGCCCCAGTTTTGCCCCCTTTTCCAGTCCCTTTTGCAGCAGGTTTCGCCATGTATTGACAGAGCTGGGGCGAGGCTGGCTGGGCGAGGAGGACACGGTAGCGAAGGTCACAGGCAGTGGGAGGAGAAGCGGAGGCTGCTCGTCGCACCCTGCCCCGCTCCCCGGCGTCAGCCCTCGGCACGAAGCTCCTCCGTGGCCGGGCAGCTCTCCTGCCCCGGCTGGGCGGTGGCCGCAGCATCCTGCCCGGATTATCCTTTGGGTGATTGCAGCCAGCGATGCTGAGCTCCTCCTGCCCCGAGCCGCAGGGGTGTCCTGCTCAGGAGAGTGACACGGCCCTCCGTCAGCAAGGGACGGTCTTTGGGTCCTCACAGGGGCCACACGCGGGGAGAAGGAGCAGGGACGGGCTGTCTGCTGGCACCTGGGAATGTCCTTACAGCCCCGGACAGCAGCTTCCACGTGAGCTGCCATCGGCAGAGCCGCGGGGCCGAAGCTCAGCTGTTCCTGGGCCCTGGCCCGGCAGCACGGGGGGGACTGTCCCCCTTTACCCACGGGACCTCGCAGAGCTGCCGGTGCTGTGCTGGGGGGTCCCGGGTGCAGCCCCATCCGTGCGGGTAGAGCTGGACGTGCCATCCCCGAGGGCTGGACCCGGTGTCACTCTCGACTGCGTTTGCCCGCTGGCAGCCGTGGCCCTCGCTGGGGCTCGTGACGGGCTGCCCGGGGAGGAGAGGGCAGTGCTCAGCCCAGCACGTGGCTGCCTGCTTTGTGCACCCTCAGCCCTTTAATTATGTCCCTTTTCCACTTGTGCTGTGCAAAGAGCTGGGGAGCGTCTGCCTGCAGCCACCGGCACCTTCTGGGTGAGCGTGTGGGCAGCGGGGCCAGTCCTGCCCGTGCTGGAGGCAGGGTGCTGGGTCATGCATAGCAGTGCTGCCGGGCACTGCTTGGATTTGCTGTTACGGGCACGTAGGAGATGCAGGGGAAGAAATCCTCGCTAAGCCCGGAGCTCCCGGCCGGGGACCCAGAGGTTCCCTTTGCGAGGGCAAAGTGTCCCTTGGGCTGCACGTTGGACGCCCGGGGTCTGGTGGGACCCTCGCTCTCCGCTTTGGGTAACGCTGCTCCGTCTGCCGCCCAACCTCTGTCCTGCCGCGATAAACGCTGGGCACGGCCCGCGGGGAGATGACAGGGCAGGGGAAGGAGGGTTTGACACGTCGGCTTCCGGCTGGCACTGGGACGGCCCTGCCCGCTGGGTGAATACTGGGAGCTCTTCACCTTTGGGGGCAAAATGCCTGGAGATGGGAGGGATGGAGTTCCCTAAAGGCGCTGGGCACCGAGCCTGAGGGACAGGGCAAATTCCCCTGCTGTGCGGGGCACCGCTGGTGCGGGCAGCCTGCCTGCTGCCTGCCGGATGGCCCCGGGAGCGCGCGGTGGGGACGGGTGGCCGTCAGTGCCACGGTGTGTGCCAGTGCCTGACCACCCGGCAATTCTGCCCCTGCCTTCACGTGCCCCGTGCCAGCAGCTGGAACTACTGGTTAGACTGGTCCGAGATCTTGTTCTCCCCCAGCGCCGCCAGCTCTTGTGACCGTGACGTAGCCGTGCTGGCCGCCCCGTCCCTAAGGACAAGCTGCCTTTGCCCCGTGATGGCTCGTGCCCTCCCCGTGCCGGGCCGAGCCGTGCCGGGAGCAGGGCTCTCCCTGGCTGGGCTGGGGGGGCTGCGGTGGGCGCTGGGTCCTGGGGGGCACCAGGGGTGGCTGAGGAGGGGCAACGCCGGCACCGTTGGCTGTGCTGTGCCATATCCCAAAGGCTGGTGCTTGCCGGAGGAGAAGCCCCCCCAGCTCCTCCCAGTTGGCCGCACTGTTGTGGAAGCGAGCAACTGGTTTGCGGGGATGCGGTGCTCAGCAGAGAGCAGGCGAGGAGGGTGCTGGGGGTTCCCAGGGGTGCAAGAGGGGGGAGTTGGGGAAATCCTGGCCCTGAGCCCAGCAGGAAGGATCCGTGCCGGCTGTGCCGTGCGTGGGAGGAGGCTGGAGGGCTGGGGACGAGCAGGGAGGCCAGAGGAGGGGCCCCCGCTCTCCTCCCTCTGTGACCGAGGAGCAGGGTGGGCGCCGCGGGGGCTGTCCCCTCCTGCCACCGCACAGCCGTCCCCGGCGTCAGGCTTCTCCCCGCGCGCAGGCAGCTGCGCCGGAGCCTCTTTGCCCGGTCGAGCATCCTCCCGCTGCGCGGATGAGGACAGAGCGACGGCGCTGGGGGCCACCGGCATCCGCCTCGCCGGCACACGGCTGGGCGAGAGCCGCCCCAGCACAATAAGCACAGCCTCCGTGGGGGGCATCGGAGCCCCCGCTCCCACGGGGACCAGGCTCTCTCCCCGGCCACCATGGTGGTTTTCATGGGCAGGAACCTCTCCTCGCTTCTGGCTTTCTTCAAGAAGAAGGGTGAGTGAGCGGGAGGGAGGGAGCAGCGCCTTGTCCTTACACACCCCCTGCCCGCCAGGACCCCCCCCTGCCCGGCACTGGGCGCTCGCCCACCCGCAGCGGGCAGGGGGGCTGCCACCCCGGGGGGAGGGCAGGGAAGGTCACCCCAGCCCCGGCCTCGTCCGCTGGGAACTTAACAGAATAAATCACTGCGCTGCTCTCGCCGGAAGGCGGCTCTGAGTGTGCTGGGGGTGGGGGGGGATGTTGGGCAAGGGGCTGCCAAAATTGTGGGAGAAGAGGGCTTAGGGGAAGGGGAACATGATGTGGGGGGCTGTGGGTGTCTCGTGTCCCCTGCGGGGACTCTGTGCCAGCACAGGGGTCCCCTGCAATGCCACCCGCTCTCCTGGCCTGGCCGTGCCCCCGGTGCCTGCTCGCCGTGCCATGGGTGCCGGCGGAGGCAGAGGCCGGCGTGGCGGCATGGCGCGGCAGGGCGGGCCGGCTCCATTGTTCGGGGCCTGCTCCTTTGTGCACCGGAGCGCGGCCGCCTCGCTGCCTGGCCGGGCTGGCTGGGAGGGGATGGGGGGGACGGGGGACAGGAGCTGGGTGCGTGGCGCCGGTGATGCTGAGCAGCGGGTACTCGTGTCCCCGGGGTGCTGCCGCCAGCCCTGCTGGTTTCCTGTGCTCGCCCTTCCCTTCCTCAGCCTGAAGTTGTTTTTTTCCAGGCAGGAAGAGTTTGAGGCTTCACGGCAGGCAGCAGCAGGCAGGCAGGAGCAGGCAGGAGCAGGCAGGGCTGTGCCTGTGGTCCCCTGGCTGGGCAATGCCAGGCCCAGCACCCAGCAAGGGTCCAGAGCTGGTCATGGGTGTCCCAGGGTGCTGGCAATGGTTTGCAGGGAGAGGGCTGCCATATGGGGCGCGGAGGGCCCTGTGCTGGCCGTGGTATGGCACGGGGGGTCTCCAGCACCCGGGGGGGGTTGGGAGAGGGGATTCGGCAGCCTCTGGGGCCTCTGTGCTAGACTGTGCCTCAGTTTCCCTCACTCGTGCAGTTCTCAGCCAGCCTGGGCACAGGGTGGGTCCCTGCTCTCAGGTGCTTCGCAAAGCCTGGGGATGATGCAACCCTCCAAAGAGAAAGCCGTCATCTTCCTAGCCTTGTTTATCACCCCCTTGCTGCCCCTTCTCTGCTGAGCTGCCCGCAGCCCCGCACGCCTCGCTGCCTCGTTTGCTCCTAACGAAGGCGCTGGGGAGAAGGGCAGTGCTGTGCCCCAGCCCCACTCTGGCCGGTGGGGAGAAAACCCTGCGGCTTCGCGGTGGAGACGGCCTGACTCTGGCGTAGCAACTGGCCGGGCAGAGCTGCAGGATGCGACGTCTCGCCCGGCGTTTCCAGTGTCCGGTTCAGAGATGAGCAGGATAACGTCATCCCAGGCCAGCTGTCATCGCCCGGCGCTTCGCCCGTCCCCATGGGGCTGCGTCCTGCAGGGTGGGGACACCGGTGGGAGCGCGGCTGTGTGCCCCCCCGAGCCAAGCTGACCCCTCTGTCTCCGCAGGCGCTGCCAAGGGCGATGCCGAGAAGCGGCTGAGCGTGCAGTACACGGCGGGCGAAGAATGCCCCGACAACGTCTTCTTCCCCAGCACGCGGCCCCCGCACCTGGAGGAGCTGCACAACCAGGCTCAGCAGGGACTGAAGTCCCTGCAGCACCAGGGTAGGTGTCCCCAGCGCCGGGGTGGCCCCGGGACGCTGCGGAGGACGCGGCTCCTGGCTGGCCCGACTGCGGGGGCGGCGCGGTGGGGCTGACCAGAGTCCAGCGCCGGGGCTGGCAGCGGTGGCTGGGGGGTGTGCGGGTGGCACTGCCGGGCTCGGCAGCCGTTTTGCTGGCTGGTGGCTCCCCCGGAGGGATTTACCCCGTCTTCCCTCTGCAGAGAAGCAGAAGCAGACCAAAAGTGCCTGGGACCACGGGGACACCAGCAGCCTCCAGGTGAGCCGTACCGAGGAGCAGGCTCTGCCCCGCAGCGCTCTCGGGGTGCCCTGGGGGTGAGGGGACACCGGGCGGCCTCTCTGTCCCCCCCGGTGGTGTTTGGGGGCTGGGGGCAGACAGGGAACCAGCTGAGGCTGGGGGGTTCTGTTGGGCGGGAAGGGGCCGCACGTCCCTCGCTGTCATCCCTTTTGCCCCGCGACGAGCTGCTGTGCCCGTCCCTGTCCGCAGCCTCGGCACGTCCTGCCCTGCCTTGTGGGGCTCTGCCCGGGGACCCCCGCTGTGCCTCTGTCCCCCCGCTCCCACCCCACTGGTGGCCCCTGGCAAGGTGGGGTGACGGGGCGGTGCAACAGGGACCGTTGGCCATATCCAGCCCCACGGCCGGGCCCCTCCCTGGCTGCTGCTGAGGAGAAACTCTCACTCCCTTGGCTGAGCTGGGGTTTGCTGCTCCCCCGGGCTCTGACCCCGCTGCCGGCGCCTCACCCGCCCCTGTTTGCTCAAGCCGCTGCCTCCTGCTGGCTCTCGGCCCCCTNCCCCGTCCCTCTCCCGGCCATGGCAGCCCTCCAGCCCTGGGCTCTGGGGTGCAGCAGGGCCAGACGCAGCTTTGGGGCCATTTTTGGCTTGGCACGGCGGCGAGGCTGCAGGTNCGGAAGCGGGGGGCCGGGAGCCCCCGGGCAGGCAGAGCAGGGGGGAGCAGGGCTGGCTCGGGGCAGTGTGGTGCAGGGGTTGGGGGGTGGTTCACGCTGATGTAGCTCATCCCGACCTCCGCCTGCGCCAAGAGATACTTTAGCAGGATGGAGGGACACCAAAAGCCGTGCCCGTCATGGGGCCATGCCCAGGGGGGCACACACACGTGGTGGGTCCCCGCTGCGGCTGCGGTGCTGCCTGCCTGTCCCCGTGCCCCCCC
>VXBL01002492.1:52820-95753 GCA_013400195.1 Aramus guarauna | reverse complement strand
CCCTCCGAGGCCGCCCTCGCCATCCGCTCCGAGATGATCCAGCGGAAAGGTACTCAGCCGGGGGGGGGAGCTGCAGGGCCGGGGGACGAGGGCCAAGGGGGGCTGAGGGGCCTGGCAGGAAACCCGGGGGGCTTCTGGGCTCAGAGCTGGCGTGGCCACGAGCCAGTGTGGGGATTTGGGGGCCCTTGGAGAGAAGAGAGCAACTCTGAGTCAGAGGGTTGGGCTGGGCTGGGCGAGGGGGACAGACGGTTGGCCCGACACCGTCTCCTCCCTGCTCAGACTGTGCGGCTGTTTGGCAGCTGCTGGTTCCTCTCCGGGCTCTGCCGAGCGCCTGAGGCCGCCTTGTCCGGGAGCATCTCCGGCAGCAGGGAGGGTGCTGGGGCGAGGGATGCTGGGGACACCCTGGCCAGGGTCCCCCTCACACCGCCTGGACTCGCTCATGCCTCTCGCAGGTTCCACCTTCCGACCGCACGACTCCTTTCCCAAATCCTCGGAGAGGGCTGGCAAGAAGAGGAAGGAGAGGAGGACAACGGTGCTGGGCATCCCCCAGCATGTCCAGAAGGAGCTGGGTAAGCGTCGGGGGCAAGGGAGGGGTTTTAGGGTCCGGTCCTGTTCCCCAGGCTCTGTTTGCCTTGGCTCGGTGCATCTGCCTTGGGGTCACGCAGGGTTTTGTCTCTTCCTGCTCCCAGGTCTCAGGAACAGCCGGGAAGCCAAAGGATGCCCCGAAGGCGATGGCCGAGGGCAGGCAGGGCGTGGTGGCAGCCCTGCGCCGCAGGTCTTGCTGAATGGCAGGCAGGTCTCCGGCGATGCCGTCCGCATCCCCACCATCGACGGGAAACTGCAGACGGTGGCTGTCCCCGGGGGCGCCCGTGTCTGCCTGGGAGCCTTGGAGGAGGCGGACGTGGCCCTGCAGAAGCACATCAACCGGGTTTACTATGACGACACGTTGCTGGGGAGGAAGACGGCGTTCAAGCTGTCGCCCATGGTGAGGCCGAAGTCACTAGCCGTGCCGGGCATGACCACCAATGCCAGCCCCCCAGAGCTGCTGAGCCCCGTCATGTCCATCTCACCCCAGGGCACCTACATGTCCAAGATCATCCCCAACGCCATCCTGCCGCCCATGGTGGACGTGGTGGCCCTGAGCCGGAGCAGCGTGCGGACGCTGAGCCGCTGCAGCCTGGTGTCCTCCAGCCCGGCCTCGGTGCGCTCCCTCGCCCGCTTCTCAGAGCACAGCGCCCGCAGCCGCGAGCCTTCCTCCTCCAGTGACAACTGGAGCCACTCGCAGTCCACAGAGACCATCGTCTCCAACAGCTCCACCATCTCCTCCCAGGGCGGCTCTGACCGCCGGCAGCCTGAGGCGGGGCCGTACGGGGAGGCGGATGCCGTGGCTTGCTCCAACACCGACCAAGTCAGCATCTACAGCTCCAACAGCTTCGCCAGCTCCTGCTCCAAGCCTGCCGCCGGCCACACGCCTGTGGCCCCCGGGCTCCTGGCTGTGGGGGGCAGCAGCGGCCGGGCGTCCCCCGCCTACAGCACGAGCAGCCAGGCAGAGGGCTCGGACACAGGCAGCATGGCCAGCGAGCGCTCCTCCACCCGCAGCGTCTCCCTCAGGAAGATGAAGAAGCCCCCGGCCCCCCCTCGCAGGACCTTCTCGCTGCACCAGAAAGCTGAGGGGGAGCCCAAGGTGCTGGGGCTGCCCCCCAAGCCCGACCGGCGGTCCCAGCGGGAGAGCAGCGTGCCCTGGGCCCCACGCCACGAGCCCTTCAGCCCCACGGCTGAGGATGAGGTCTTCTCCCCGTCATCGCTGAGCGAGACCAGCAGCCTCCGCTCCGAGAGCCTGGCCGGCACCAGCTCCCCCGAGGCCTCGCGAGGCAGCCCCGGGGTGACGGTGGTGCCGATGGAGCCCCAGGCTGCGTCCAAGTGGAGCTGCCCGGACGGGTCTGACCGCACCATGTCCCCCTCCAGCGGCTACTCCAGCCAGAGCGGGACGCCCACGCTGCCCGCCAAGGGGCTGGGACCCCCATCCGTGTCCCCGGGCCGGGCTCAGCCCCAGAAGCCAGACCGGGTCTGCTCCCTGCAGTCGCCTGCGCTCTCGGTGTCCTCCTCCCTCACCTCCATCTCCTCCTCGGCCTCAGACCCGGCTCCCCATGAGACGCTGCCCTGCCGCTCAGACCGGTTCATCATCCCGCCGCACCCCAAGGTGCCCGCTCCCTTCTCCCCGCCACCCACCAAGCCCCAGCAGCCCACGGCCCCCGCCGGCCCCCTCCTCCCCTCGCCAAGCCCACCGGTGCCCAGCGCTGCTGGCCAGGAGCCCTTGGCCAAGCCCAGCGGCAAGTCTCCACCGCCATCGCCGCCGCCTGCCTACCACCCGCCTCCCCCGCCGGTGAAGAAGGTGGACGGGAGCCCCCAGGCCACCAGCGAGGCCCCCACCGATGCCGCCTGGCCCCCACCACCGCCTCCAACTCCCGAGGAGCACGACCTGTCCATGGCAGACTTCCCCCCTCCGGATGAAGCCTATCTCTCCAGCCTGCCCGATGCCGCACCGGCTCCGGTGGCCGGGCAGAAAGCAGCACCGAGCCCAGGGGCTGCGTCTTCCTCATTCTTGGCCACCGTCTCCTCCCGCAGCCAGCAGCAAGGCCCACTAGCCGGGGCACCGCGGCCGCCATCCCATGCCGAGCCTCCTCCCGAGGCTGCCGTGCCCCCGCCGCCGCCTCTCCCACCACCCTCGGCTCCGGCTCCACCTCCCCAAACCAGCCTTAAGAAGGCGGCCAACGGCCCCCGGGCGGACGCCAAGAAGGAGCCGGCGTCAAGGAGCAAGAGCGGCCCGGTGCCCAAGGAGGACGCCAGCCTGCCCATCGTCACGCCCTCGCTGCTGCAGATGGTGCGGCTGCGCTCCGTGAACGTGGAGCCGCCCACCGGGGCCGGTGCTGAGGAGCGACCGGCACCCCAGAAGCCCGTCCGCCGGTCCCTGTCCATGCGGCAGCCCCCTCCTGCCAAAGATGCGGTGCCTTCGAACCAGCTCCACCACGCCGTGCATCTCAAGGCAGCCGCCTTGTCCTCCGGCGAGGCTGCGGAGAAGCCGCTGGGCAGCAGAGCGGCTCTGCCCGGCCCCGAGGGCCCCCCCGGGGGCGGCCAGCTCTCCCCCAGGCACAAGTCGCCAGCCTCCACTGCCAGCTTCATCTTCGCCAAGAGCTCCAAGAAGCTGGTGATCGAGACGGCCTCGTCCCCCGAGGCGCAGGCCGACCTGAAGAGGAACTTGGTGGCCGAGCTGATGAATTTCTCGGGGCAGCGCTCGGCAGCCCCAGCTACCACCCAGCAGGGCCCCGGCAAGGTGCAAGCCCACCGAAAACCCAGCAAGATGCCCCCTCCGGTAGCCAAGAAGCCTTCGCTTGGCCCAGGGCCGGCTCCTTCCCCCCTGAGCCCAAAGGCACCGGGGACAGAGGCGCTGGGCTCCCCCGTGCCAGACGGAAAGGCCAAGGCAGCGCCAGCGGACGAGAGCAGGACTAAGAGCGAGCCGGCAGGGACGGCGGCCTCGGGGACAGAGGGCAGGAACGCCGCGGAGCCGACGGCTCAGAGCCTCCCCGCACAAGGTACGTGGGACCGGGGCCCGGTTCAGCCCCGCCGTGGGATGATGCCGCTGTAGGTGCTCGTTCTCCTGAGCTGTAGGCTCCCGGCACAGCACCCAGGCTGTGTCAGGGCTAGGGTGGCACCGGGAGAGCCCAGCCGAGGGGCAGGGCTGCGGGACGCTGGGGCGCAGGGTGGCTGACGGGCTCTTCCCTCCTGCCTTGCAGACGGACGGGGAGAGACGGCCTGAAGGACGAAGCTGCAGGACTGGTGCCCCCGCGGACAGGAATCCAAATCTCAGGGACCTGGGCAGGTCAACGGACGCGTGTGGAACTGGCGACTAACTTAATACAGGAAGCAAACAGCCTTAGCCTCCATGGCCTTGATGATATTTATGCAAAAATGGTGTTGGTTTCACTTTCCTAAGTACTACAGCTTTATTTTGCCTTTTTTTTTTTTTTTTTGTACTGGACTCGAGGCCCATGCCCAGAGCCAGCAAACCCCTCCCTGCCGGGCTGCCGCTTGGTTTGCGCGTGCGGAGCAGAGCAGCCACGCAGAGAGGAGCGCGGGGGCCAAAGACGCTGGAGCTAGAGCCGCTCCGCTCCCGGCCAGCTGGGCCTGCGAGGAATCGAAGCACTTTGGACGCGGGAAGGGGAAGGCTTTGGCCACGGCAGCACCTGGGGGAACGCGGGCAGCAGGACTGGACGGAGGCGCTGGGAAGAACTGGGGCCTCGGCCCTTGACGGAAAGGCAAGCGGGGGCTGTTGGCCAGCACCGATCTCTGCCCGCTGGCCGCAGGGTGGGGGGAGCCCGGCTGCCCCGTGAGCTGGTCTTCAGGCCCTGGGCTCTGGGGTAGAGCCTCGATTTCTGTTTCTGTAAACGCGGGTCACATTTTGATTTGATTGTAAAAAAAAAAAACAACAAACCAAACCAAATGCAACCAACCCTCTGCCGCCGAGTAGCTGCTCAGAGCTCTGTACCTGGCTGGTAAAAATGATGACCGAAGCTCGCTGCCTCCTGTGCTTCCTGGCTTACGGCCACGGCCTTGCCACACGTGGCAGCAGCCCTTCCCGGCTGTGCCAAGCTCTTGGGCAAGCAGAGACCCTGAGAGGGCCAGCTCCCGGCACCGCTGCCCACGCAGGCTGGGCAGAGGGCTGGCTGCCGGCTCAGCCACCGTCCCCCAGAGAGGCACACCCAGGTGCAGTCAGCTCGACATTTTATTTGGGTTTACGTCAGACAGATGGTTCCCAAGTCAGTGTTTAAGGCCCGCGCCCCCACAGCCCCCCACGGGCTCAGGATGGACCCGCCGGCGGTGCAGAGCAGCACCAGCAGCAGCCCCGGCCCTGGGCAGGCCGAGCACGGAGCAGGGGGAGCCCAGGCAGAGCAGGGGACGGGGCCCACCTGGCTGCTGGGCGGCTGCCCCCCAGCTCCCTTAGCAGCAACACAAGTTTGAGCAAGCAGCCTTCCCTTTCTGCCCTCGCTGCAGCACCCGCACGTGCCATCCCAGTCGGGAGCAGCGGTCCGTGGCACAACTGGGAGCGAGCCAACGGCCCCAGCGTCGAGCCCGAGGCCACGGGCACAAGTCACACGGGTCCCTTAGGTGCGGTGCCACCGCGTGTCCCCAGAGCTGGCCCGCGCTCGAGGCACGGACGCTGGCTGAGCAGGCCCAGGGTGAGGGGGACAGCAGCGGCAGCTCTCCAGGTAGGAAGCTGAAAATTCAGTCCCAGAGCCCCCGGGTCCCGCAGGGCCGAGCCTCCGGCTTGGGGTGCTGGTGAGGAGATGGCAGAGATGGGAGGAGAGCCTGGCTGAGGTAGTGGAGGGGGCCAGGCAGGAGGTGCGAGCTCTGGTGCTTGTTAGCTGATGCTCCCTCCCTTCAGGCTTTTACAGGAGACTCTCCCCAGCTTGGTCAGGAAGTTTCTCTGCTTCCACTGGGCAACGCAGTCCTCGGAGACGCGGAAGTCGGCCTGGGGAGCAGAGCAGGGGAGGCAGGGTCAGGCCTGGGCTGCCGGCAGGGCAGCGGCGCCTTGCTCGGCCAGGGGGGAGGTTTGTCTCCAGGGCTTTGCTGTCAGTAGCAAACACGGGCACTGAGCAGCAAAGAGCGAATTTGGGCTCACCCAGAGGCGGGGCCAGCAGCATCCAACCCCCACCCCACTCGGCGCCTGGAGCCCCAGCTACTCTGAGCTGCAGCCCAGCCCCTCACCTGCAGCTTCTCAAAAACCTTCTTCTTCGGCTTGAGCTCGTCGTCGGGCTCCCCGCCCTCGTAGCCTTCCACATAGACACGCTCCCCGGCACAGCACCCGGCCGGCGGGTCCAGGGGCTCCACCTGCCGTGGCTCCCCCACGCTGCCGAGGGGTGCGGAGGAAGCAGAGTCACCCCGAGGCGGCACCCACCTGCCCCGCAGCACCACCAGGCTCTGGGGCAGGAGAAGGGGGTCCGGATTGCACCCTTGGAAGGGTACGGCCCCGATGCCCCCCTCCCTCACCTGGAGGCACACAGCACCATGCCCTGCGACTCCACACCCCTCATCTTCTGGGGCTTGAGGTTGCAAAGCAGCACCACCAGCCTGTCCTGCAGCTGCTCCTTGGGGACAAACTGCACCAGGCCGCTGACCACAGTGCGGGGCTCAGGCTCGCCCACATCGATCTTCTCCACGTACAGGCTGTCGGCGTCTGGGTGCTGCCAAGCAGAAGCAAGGTGAGGAGCAGGGGAGGGGACTGGGGTGGCAGAGAAGGGGGCAGGACCCCCCACATGCACTGAGCGCCCGTGTCTCCACGTGGGAAGGTTACTCCCCTCTCCCCGTTGCGTCCATACCTTTTCCACACTGATCACTTTGCCAACGCGAATGTCCAGCCGGGATGGGACCACGATCTCCGGCTCTGAGTTCTTGGTACCCTTCTCTGCAGGCTCTGCAGTGCAAAGGGAACACTCAGCATAAACCCGGGGTGCTGGCCTTGGGGCCCGCCGAATTCCCTATTTGTCTCTGTACCACAGAGCACAGCCCCTCCTCCGCTTTGCCGGCCCCTCAAGCACCAGAGATTACCGGCATCCATCCTCTCTGGGGCAGGCACTGGCCTTTCCTCACCCTTCCTGATGCTCTCCGGGGCTGCTCCCAAGACTGAAATTTCAGAACTTCTCTCTAACCTCAGCCCCTGCAGGGACTCTCCCACCCAGCCCTGCGTGGCCAGGCCTCCACTTCCCCAGGCTCCCAGCAGCTCCTTACTGGCTTTGGATGGGTTGGGATACGCTGCGTTGGTCAGCTGCTTCAGTTCTGGGCTGTTGAATTTCTCTCTGATGGGGTCAAGCAGTTTGTTCAGGGCCACTTCCACCGAGTTCTTCAGGTCTCCGGGATGCACGACCTGTATCGTGACACACAGACAGGTTCCGGCAGGGTTTCCTCCCGGGCAGGGGGAGAAGCAGAATTCGAGTCACTGACCTGAGGCCAGAGAGGTAGGAACTAGAGACCATGCAGGGTGGGGAGATGAACCCCAGCACTTGGACTGATTCCCCCTCGGAAAACAGAGCCCCTCTTCTGGGGGCTGGAAGCACCCTGCTGCCCTGCAGCCACTGGGCCACGCTCTGCTCCACACCTCTTCCCGCGGCAGATTTTCCACTGCTGCTCAGAGTCCGCCCCCGGTTGCTCTTGGGAGCCTCGGGGACAGGGAAGAGGGTTCAGTCCCTCCTGGCACTCACCTGCTCAGCGAAGTCCTTCTCCAGGGCCTCGTAGGCTGTGTAGGTTTTGTTTCCTCCCCATTTTTCTTCTCGCAGAACCACAAACTCTGCAACACACAGATTTTAAGGCTCAGATAAACCCAAGTGGAGACTCATCCCCTGCTCAGCCAGATAAACCACCCACCCCACCATGCCCAAGAGCTGAGGGGATCGCAGCAGGGGCTGGGGAGGGGGACTCGGGGCAGCTGGCTTCAGGGGGGGACACGCTCCCATCCCCTCCTCTTACCCCCAGGGAAAACCAGCCCCAGTGCCCGAGCGTGGGGAGTCCCTCACCTGACTTGAGGGGAAAGAGGACGTGCTTGATGAAGGAGAGGACACCGTTGTTCTCCACGTTCCCTGGCTCGCAGAAAGCCTTCTTCAACTTCTTCTTCACGTCCTCCTTGCGGTCCAGAAGGTCGATCTTTGAGTCCTGCAGGAAGAGATTTCTGCAGCCCTTTACCCAACCTCTCACCCAAAAGAGACAACTCATGCTGGAGTTGCTGCAACTTCTTAGACCCCAGGGTGAGCAGAGAGAGAAGACACCTTCTCTTGGGGTGCGGCTATTAACCCGTCCTCCCACAGAACCCCTGACCACAGCCACGATTCAGGGACCAACCTCTTCTGACGAGCTCATTTTGCTGCCTGTCAGACCAGGAACCATCGGGTTCATCAAATGGATGCGCTTGGCATAGCCCAGGGAAGGAAGGTACTGGGAAAAAATAAGGAGGCGAGTCACAGACTGTCCTTTTCTGAAGATCACCTGTAACTCACAATCCTTGTTTGCTCCCGGCTCCAGATAACTTGGGGACCCAACATAACAGGACCCAGCAAGCTGTCACGGGTTCACAAGGCACTGACAGGCACAGTCAGGGACATGTGGCAGCACGATTTTGCACAGCACAACTCTGCAGACCATGAGAGCAGCAGCAGGAGCTGCGAAGAGCCCCGTTGTGCCAACCGAAATCACAGACATGTTTCTCCCAAGGGATTAGCGAGCGTTTGAGCCCCGAGCCAGGCACCAGCATCGCAGAGGGCTCACAAACCCCCCGTTCCTCACCTTCTCTGCAAAGGTGAATATCTTCCTCTGATCAACCCCTCCAAACTGTGCATCGACCTTGAGGTACTCCTCATCCAGGGCCTGCGGAGAGACACACGCGGCCTTGAGACTGGACTCAAACCTCCGCACTCCAGCTGTACTTAACCCTCAGAGATCCTGCTCATTCCCTGGGATCTGCCCAGCCTCCGCTGTCCTGCAGCCAGGCAGAGTCACTGGAAAAGCAGCTCTGTGCTTGGGTTATGCTTTGTGCTGCTGCCAGGTGTAATACTGGGGTGGAGTATAATGACCTTGGCATTCAGCCTCCCGCGTCCCTGCAGTCCTGGCTTTGCCCAGCACCTCCCTGGCCAAGAGGCTCTGCTGACCTGCCTCGCCGTGACGCACCTGCAGGCCTGGGTAGAGCAAACCGCTCAGCAAGGGGTGCTCCACCTGCTTCACCACCTCCGCTCCCGCCTTCTTCGCATCGTGCTGCGTCACCACGGACGAGAGGCGGTACACGTCCAGCGTGTACTCCCTGGGGGAAGGGACAGCACTGTGAACACCAGGGAGGGGGACATCTTTTGCAGCCACTTCACACAAATGCTGGTTCTGGCCACATCAAGAGAAGCCGAGGCCTGGAGGCACCTTCACTTTGTTCCCTGAAGGACAGTACCTGGGAGCAGGCTCAGGAACGGGCAAGCTCAGGAACAGCTGAGCTTTTCCTTCCCAAGAGGACCAGGCGCCCCAGGACCCACCTGCTGAGCTGGTAGTCAGTGCCCCGGACGAACTTCAGCTTTTCCAGGGGCACCCCAATGCTCTCCAGCATGGCTTTGATCACGTTCTCGTAATAGCGGGTACGTAACTCCAGCAGCTCCCAGGGGGCCTTCATGTTGTCTAGGTAAGCATGGAGGTCAGCAAAGAGTATTGTCACCTAGTACGGAGGGGGACAGTCAGTGCTGCACGGCTCAGGGGAACAGCATGTTCCCGGTGCGCTGACAAAGTCCGGCAGGGTCTGAGCTGCCCGCCCGGCCACGTACCTCACACCCAGCCTTCAGGAAGTCTGCGATCTTGGACATGGGCACGAAGTAGGCCACGTGCGGCTTGCCCGTGGTGGCAGTCCCCCAGTAAATCTTCAACTCTCGCTCCTTCAGGATGGCCATGAGCTTATCCTCCCCCAGCACCTCCTNGCCCTGCCCGGTTCCCCCGGCCCGGCCCCACCGACCTTCCCCGCGTTGCATCAGCTCCGTTCGGCGCTCGCCTGCCGCGCCTGGACGTCACTTCCGGTCGCCGAGCACCGAACTGCCGATCAGAGGGGGCGGGGCGCTCCGGGTGTTGGGGCGGGACCTGCCGCGCTCCGCCAATGAGACGGCGCCTCGCGCGGGGGACGCCGGGCCACCCCGCCGTTAAGATGGCGGCGGGTGAGCGCAGCGCGGCCCGTTCCGCCGCCAGGCCCGGCCGAGGCCCCGGCGGTTCACTGGGCTGTTGTAGTTTTTTTGGTTTTGTTCGTTTCTCCGGGGTTTCGTTTAGCTTCTCTTGCCGGGCCGGGGCTCGGGCGAACACCCGCCGCCTGCGCTGGCCGGGAGGAGGAGCTGGGGGCGGGCCGGGCTCCTCCCTCGGGGCGGCCTCGGCCCCGCGCAGCTCTGAGGGGGCGAGATGGGCGGCGCGGGGCGGTGCCCGCGGGAGGGGGGGCGGCCGGTGAGGCCGGGGCGGGCAGTCCGAGCGAAGCCGTGGCTCGGGGCGAGGTCAGGGCGCTGCGGAAGAGAAGGGCTGGGATCCGCCTGGGAGCTGCGGGGCGGGAGGAGAGCGGGGTCCCCGCAGGGTCTGCAGGCCGTGCGCTCTGGGACACGCTCTCTCGTGTGCAGGGCAGATCACGGCGCTGGGGACTGTTGCCCTGCGGCCCGTGCCTCTTCCTTCTGGCGGGTGCCCGCTGCTCCCCGTTCCCCCCTCAGGGAGCAGATCCCAGCAGCGCTGCAGGCTCGAGAGAGCCGTGTCCGGCTGTGGGCAGGGGAGCGGGCAAGGCAGCCACTACACGAGCCTGGGCTGAGCTGTGTTTCTTTTGATTTCCTTATCTACTGAAGCTGTGCTAGAAGCACACATAAAGCGTGTGTAACTTTGTGAAGAGCCTTGCTTTGGCAGCCCCTAGAAGAACGGCCCGTCCATGGCTGGTGTCTTTGTGCTTGGGGGTGAGCTGGCTCCAGCGTGGTCTTGACTGTACAAGCAGGAATGAGAGGCTGGCAGCGGGCAGACTTGTCTTACATTACATCGCTTTTAAGAGCCATTTAAACTGTTAACGGAGTGTTACCCTGGTGTAAATCCCCAAACGGCCCATGGACTCGACACACAGTTCTATAGGGAATAGCAGGGGGCTCTCGCCTCAGTCATAATTACCAGAGTTCTGCTTCCAGAATCAGCTGACTTAGGGCTGAAAGTACTCACCCAGTGTAGGTTGCAGTCAGGTGAATTGGGAAGGTCATGGTAGCAAAGAAACCATTTCCTGTAAGCTGAGCATGTAAACATCTCCAAATGCACCTTTTGTTCCAACAAAAAGGCTTAAAACGTTTGGTTCTCTTTCAAGTCCTTATTGGTTAGGAGCTAGATTTTCAGACTGCTACACTCTGCAGGGCTAAATCTATGTTTAATTTATTTTTCTTTTATTTGTCTTTGAAGCACTTGAGCACTTGTAGCTAAACTGCAGAACTCCAGGCAAGCACTATCTGGTGAGGACTGTGGCTCCATATGTTCTTGTATAGGTTTAGTATGTATGTAGCTGATTCCTGAGGTATTTTCTTTATTCAATATGGTTACAGCGTTGTTCTGAAGGTGCTGATTTTTATTATTTGGACTGAATAACAAGAGGAGGCAGCAGAACTGCCTGGAGTTTATTCCTGGAGTAGGTACACACATGCGCACACACACACACATATCCTTTTTGAAAGCAGTAAGTAGTCAAAGAAACCGAAAGACAAAAGGTATTCCTTTAAATCTGTTGTTCGAAGAGAACAGGAAATACCTTTCCTTAGCCCAGATTCTCCTGCTGGGTGCAAGTCAAATGCAGGGCTTTCAAGTCAAAAGATACACGTTAGTGAGTCCTCATGGAAAGGAAGACAGGCTTTGTTTGTGAATACTTTTAAACTATTGAATTTTACAGGAAGGAAGGTCCTTTATCTTGCGATATTTCATTATCATCTATGTTTTGTATGAGTGTGACTAATACGCTGCTGAATGTTCTCTTAGTTCCCTGGCCTCTTCCGTTGCTCACTTTTTCCTAACCTGAAAAAGACTATTTGTTTAGTATTTTTGAAGGACAGAGGTGGGGGTTGGGAGATGGGTGAGGTCTGTGAGGCTTGATTTAACACCTAAAATTGTGCTCTGTACTTTAAATGGAAGGTCAGGTCGTAAAGAATATAACTTGTGAATACTGGTCTCTGGTGTTAGAACAACTGACTGACAGCAGCTTTGGAGGAGATGGTGCAGACTGTGGTGATGATTTGGGCTTGTGTTAGTCCAGCTTGATAAAGCCAAACAACCTTGTATGTGAGAACGCTAACGGAGTGAGGGACTGGGGGTTGTTACATCTTGTTAAGACCTAAAATGGTCAGGAGTAGAGGTAACAGAGACCGAGGGTTAAAATTGTCGTGCCTGAGCTAGTGTTTTTGCCTTCCCCTTATATTACTGCACCTTCAGAAAACAGCTGAGTTTCTTTTATTTCAGATATTGTCTTTTGCTGGCAGGTTGGAGCTGACTGTTGCTGATTTCTTGTCTGAAAGGGCACCAGGATCAGATGAAATTCAGAACAGGCTTCTAGAGCCATAAGCAGAAGGCACAGGCTCACTGAGATACAGGAACCGACAGCAACATGGAAGACCATTCCTCTCATGCCTTTGGGCTTTGTCTTTGTCATGAATTTAAACCTACTGTTCATAATACAATTCCCAGGGCCAAAAGGCTGTTGGATTCTGCAGAGCAGGTGCAGGCCCTGCAGTCAGCTAAGAAAGCTTGTGTGTTGAGTCACCTCTGTAGCACTCCAGATCCAGCAGAGAAACTGATGCTCTGTTCCCCAGATTCTGCCTGCTTTCAAGGATCCTCTTGTTTTCTGGATGATACTGGCCATGATGACCTTGTTGCCAGTTCTGCTGCATCAAAATACAATGATGTAGCCATCTCTCTAGATACAACCAGATGTTTTGATGATAGCGAGCCAGATGACTCCTTGTTGGAACTGTCAGACAGTGAAGAAGGGAATTCTCCTTTCAATTACACTGAGGAAGAGATCCAGGAAATCTTGGCAGATGATTGTGTGGAATCTGAGCGGTACCTAACTAGAAAAAGCGCTCTGAGC
This sequence comes from Aramus guarauna, assembly GCA_013400195.1. Taxonomy (NCBI): domain Eukaryota; kingdom Metazoa; phylum Chordata; class Aves; order Gruiformes; family Aramidae; genus Aramus; species Aramus guarauna. The sequence goes on along the minus strand of VXBL01002492.1, from coordinate 83,110 downwards.
CAAAATGTAAATGGAGAGAGTGAGAAGGAGGATAGCAGCAGCTGCACTGGGGCATCAGTCATCAGTGATCATGCAAACGTAACCTCAGAGATCACAGAGAAACCGAATGGACCTCTGTCCAGAGAGTCGTCTTCAGTCAGTTCTGAATGTTATCCCAGCCTTTCGAATGAAAGTGCTAGTTTGGATGAGAACCGTCTGCAGTCAGCCCAAGTAACTTGCATGTTGTTTGACCTTGACATTCAGGAGCTTCTGAGTCTCAGCCCCGTTGATGCTGACTATGTAGATCAGCCTCTGGAGGACAGTTGTTTGGAGGAAGCCGAAAGAGAAGCTTCAGAAGCAATCACAAATGATTGCCTAGAGTATGATAAAACTGGTGGTAGCTCTGTTCCTGAAGAATCCTCAGAGGGGCTGATGTCTAATGGTCGGCAAAGCCAGAGGCAGGATCCCCTGGGAAAGATTCCCTTTGTGAGCAGAGATGTGTCTCACTTCTGTGGTGACGGTGTGGAAAGATCCATGCCCTCTTCTGGCCTTGCCCGTGTCCAGAGTACAGCTGAGGGGAGTTCAGCACCTGTGTTGCCAAGGTGTCCCATGCCGTCTGCTGGGTCCAGGAACCAAGAACTTTCCAAAGCAACAAAGAGCTGTTTTTCAAGGAATTTAGACTCTCCAGAGGATGATGGGGGGCAGGAATCTTCAGAAGCTGAACAGCCATCAAACAGTGTTAAAGTAAACATGCATCTTAATTCTTGTAACTAAAATGTTTTTCATTCCATTCCTTTCGATTTGTACTTCCAGTAATGTCCATATGCACACAAGTGTGCATTTTTACACAGTAAGGGAGGGTTTTTCAAGTGGAGGACTGTGTGGGTTTCATATAACTGTATAAGCAAGACTTACTTTCTATTAGGTGTTAATGCCCTTTTTCCTTATCTTTCTAGTTAAGTGTAGCTGTAGGCCAGATTGGGCAGGAAGAGACAGCCAGTGGGAAGAAGCTGAGCAAAGTCATTGCTGTGCCACAGAAGGAGGAAAGGTAATTTCTTAGCAGCCTTTAAATGCCGTTGTGCTCTGAAAAATATTCCAGTAGTTTCCCAAACCAGTTTGGTTGGTTGTGTGCTGCTGTTTTTTCTCTTTATTTTTTTCCTAAGGTGCACTGAAATGGTGGGAAAAGTTCTTAATATTTTACCTTGTAAGATGCTGTAAGAGAGGGAAGAATATAGGGCTGGTCCAAATGGGAAGAAGGTGGTTAAGGCATTCCTGGGCAGGAGGAGATGTTTGTGCTGGCTTGGCTCGGTGGCTGCTCTTCTTCTGGAGTGGTTTCCGGCAGATGGCAGCAGCAGAGCAGCACCTGGTGCTGTGCAGGGGTGGTTGTCTTCTGCTCTCAGTTCGCTGGTTCTTCCCTGTGGCCACTGTGGACCTGCTGCACTCAGATGTTCTGTGCGTTGCTGTTCACACTGTGGCCTTGAGTAACATGAAAAAAAATCTGCAGCTCGCTGCAGGTTCCTGGCTTGTTAACCAGGACAGTGACTTGCTGGTTCACTCAGCTGACACTCTTTCCTGCTTTGGTCTCAGTATGTTATCTTTGCAGTTTTATTCAAATAAATACTTTTATTTTTGCAGTCGTAGAATAGTGCTACAAGAAGTTCATGTCTGTAGTAGTTCTATAGGATACTTTGTCCTCTCTGTCTTCTGTACCCTAATTTGACAAATTGTCTAAAAAAAAGTAATGCTGTCTTTTATTTTAAAGACTGAATCAATGGACATGCATTTTGGAAGCAAAGCTTGAGCAAAAGAAACACTTTTATCCAGAGTGTGCACATCCATATAAAGAAAACGGTAGCTCCTACACCATGTAACCCCTGGGTGGGATGGGGTAAGGCTGTGCTGGTGGGGAGGGCAGAGGGGAGGATGGATATCCTAGCAGGAGGGTTGCTGAACTTGTATTTTTTTGGGAGCACCACAAAACAGACCCATGTTACCTGGGAAGAGTAGAGCTGAGCTCTGGCTTGGTGTGTTGGGAGGTAGCTTGTTCTTATCAGTCCACACCTATGAGCGCAGACTCAGGGAATATTTAGCTTAAGTGCTGAGATTGGGATTTACTGTTGACACCTTCTACACATTGCTCCTCTCAACAGTGTTGTTCAAGAGTTAGCTGCGAAGGTTTAAAGGAAAGTGTCTGTAAGGAGCAGGTATGGATATCAGCTGAAGAGCAGTATCTGATGGGTAAGACAGGGATGTTCTGAAGGGCAAAGAGTGTTCTGGTAGCTTCCAGAGATGGCCTCCCACTGTGGTTATTCTGAGTGTTCATGGGTGCAATAATTGTCCTTTCTTGAGAGTTATAAGAAACTGACAGTTTCGTGGCTCATTGCATGGAGCCTGCACTTATCTGGGCAGCACGAACAGCTGCATAGCCACAGGGCTGCTTTCCAGTGTATGAATACAGCATAAGTAATGCAGAAGGGACTATGGAATGAAAGCTAAAATGGCCTGTTTTCTCTTCCTTTCAAATTAAAAATGCAAGACGTATGTTTTGAGTCACAGAAAATCAGGAAGGAGTTCCAAATGAGGAAGGCTGGTGAGTGAAATAGAGATCTATTTTGCTGGGGAAGAACATTGTCTGTGATGCACACAATTTGATTTTCTTATTAGTGCAAACCTCTCTTATTCCAAATAGCTGTAGGCTTGGAATTCAGCCCAACAGACAGCGTGGGCTTTCCCAGTTGTCACAGAAAACCACCTCAGTGAGCTGACTTTGACCCTGCATAGTACTTCTGTGCACCTGGATCTGCAGCCATGTCCTGTGTATCATTTGCGTAGGAGAGGTAGAAATGCAGAATGATCCCAAGAAATTCCTAAAGGAAAATTAGCAGGTTTCAGAGCCAGCAAGGGAATTGCCGATGGGAAGCAGTAACTAATATAGTGCTGCTACAGATATTTAGCTCTGTTTTGTATTGCAAATCTCCTGGCATTTGTCTTGCAGTAGTGTTTGACTTTGCCATCCCCTCTCCTACATGATCTGTCTGCTCTTCCTTGTATCCTGTCTCTTGCTTCTTGCTCATGTGTTGTCTGGGTGAATTACAGGCTGGCTACAGCAGAGCCTTTATCTTTTCACTTATCTACATGGTATCTTGCACTTGCAGGTTCTCTATAAATACAATTTTCTTGTATCTGTGTTGGGTGAGTGTGTTGCACTGGCTGCCACATGTGCAATCTTTGAATATTGACTAGTTGGAAGAAATTCAGGGTGAATTTTTCACATCTAGCCATGTCAAGTGAGTTGGGAGATAACCTGTGGTCCTGGTTGTTCTTCCTCTCATTCTAGCTTCTAGAGGATATTCAATACATTTATTTGCAGCTTCCCATAGGAATCTAAATGCTGCTGAGGCTGTGTTGTAGCAGATGTAAAAATGAGATGTGATTTGAACATCTGCTTGGAAATGGGTGGCTGAAACTGATAATTGACCACAAAAGATTTCTGCCAGCTGACCATTTGTTAGCATTCACACTTCATTATTGCCCTTTATCCAACAGTAAATAGAATCATATCCTTCTTGATGAGATCCTCCTCGGCAATTCTGCTTGGTTCTGTATCAGTCTACCGAAGTAATGAGGCTCCTGCTTTTATAATTGTGACTCTTGGCATTGGATGTTAGCGCTCTGCTAACAAGAACAAGCACGTGTCTTGTCCTTGGCGATGTCCATAGCTGGATAGGCCTATTTTTAAATGGACAGGGGAAGGACAAACTTAACAGAAAAACCATTTCCTTCTCTAAACATAACCTTCTCTTGGTTTCCACCCAAACATCTGTACTTCAGGAGATCTGCTTTCACAGGTCAGTTGCAGTTTGTGCACATGGGATAGTGCTTGCACCACCTGCTGCTCGGACAAGTATTCTGGTGGTGTTTGGAGATTCATGCACCCTGGGTAACTGGGAAGCTGAGCTAGCTCCTGTCTGACCTCCAACCTCTGCTGTCTCTGAGTGCTTCTGCTAGCAGGACTCCACCAGGAGTTCTCCTTGAGGCTTGGTTTGTTTGGTAGAGGTTTATGATGCTTAGCAATTTTATCAGACTTCTTACAGCCTGGGAGAAAACTGATAAATTGTTTTCTTGGATCCTTCTTGAATCAAAGGGAGAGGAGGACAGAAATACCTTATGAAGAGTTACAGACCATTTGGTCTTACTGTAATAACAAAGATCGATATCTTTAAAAAAAAAAAAAGGCACCCCAGGTTTAAGGTGATGGAAAGGGAGAATGGTATATGGGAACAGAAGGAGAAACAAATCTGTGAAATACAGATGAACACTGTGCTAGCAGACTCTGCCTTGAAAGAGTCTGGTCTGTTGATTGATATTGAGCTGGCTGAGGGGAAAAAAACTTTAATCGTGAAACAGTTCTTACCTGCCCAAACTCATTTTGCTTGAGTGGAAAGCGTGCAGGGAAGGTACAGGACTTGGACTGGGCTGATGTAAAGGAGGAATTACATTTATGGCTGAGCCTAGGAGGAAGATTTCACTTCAAAGCAAATGAAATCCACCTACAAACACTAAATTTCAAAAGGGATGTGAGATGGGGTTTGGAGCAGGGATGGGGTAGGAACTGATAAAGCAGATTGCAAGGAGGCTTACTGTGCTGGGAGTGGTGGGAGGACTTAGCTGTTCTCAGCAGAGTGTGATGCTCCCTGGGCTACACCACTGGTCCAGGGGCTTCTTGAGTGACAAACCACATGGCTTTGGTTTGCAGGTACTTTTGCTGGGATAATCAGAGCTCCTGGTTTCTAAATGAGAGTAGAACTTGCCTGAAAATCTCATCCTCAATCTGTAGATTGGTCTCAACTGTTGTGGAAGGATGGGGTGTGGACTGTGCCTGAGGAGAAAGAAATCAAAATTTTTTTAAGTTCTTTTCTATGGCAATTCACTTATCTAGGGTGTCATTGTCCCCTTTCCTCATTTGAAATGGCCACAAGGATTCTTAGTCTGAGCCCTGGGTTAGATAGTTCCATGAAGCACTGTACTAATAGCTCCAAATACTTGATGGGGTTAGTCTGCTCCTGCAACTTTGCCTCTTACAGAAGAGCTCAGACCTCTTACTGATGTGAAGTACTCGTGAGTTGTGTTGGTAGTTTGCACAACTTCTTGTCTTCCCTCGGGTGCGGGGGTGAAGGGTGCACCCCAACAGTAGGAAATGACCCCCCTGTATCCGTGACACATTTAGACTGTGACTCAGAATGGCCAGGGAAGGACGACTGCTGTATAGGAAGGCTGAGAATTTGTGAAAAGTTGGGATTTCTGCTAGTCACACACGTATCTTGCATCAGCTTTTTGCAGACAATAGGAACTGTTGTGTGTGAGAGTTTGCCTTTCGTTAGCTGTCTTGGAATGCCTCCCTCCCAAACAATCCAGCCTGAAAACATGGATTCTTCAAGACCACTTCTGAAATCTCTTCAAGAAGTATCTTTTTTTGGACAAGACGTTATTCCTTTAGGTAAATAAAAGCTGATACTGCAGTTTATGAAGGAGACCTGGATTTGCTCAAGAGACTCTGTGTTCCCTGGAAAAGAAGTAGTGTTACGCAGAACTGTGATTCACATTAATCACGTGACTGCAGTGGCAGGATGGAAAAACCTTTGAGTTTCAACTGGGCAAGGACACATGCTGTTCTGTACTGAGAGCACCTTGAAAAGTGGACTTCAAGGGCAATATTCCAAGGAAATTGCCTTTCACTGAGCTGTAGTACCTATTCTGAGCAAGCAGAAGGGCAAACACTACAGCAAGGTTGGAGTTACTGGTTGTTTCATATTTTGTGCCACAAATGCAAGGATTCTTGCATTCTGCTGAACCTCTCTTGCCAAGAATTTGCTACGTGAGGCCTTCAGATCTGCTGTTTTGAATGAAGGTGCTTGTTCTGTGTACACAAACAGCACTGACTGTATGATCGGTGGTGGTGGAGCGCTCGAGTAATGAGCAAAAGTTTGGTGCTCTGACCCATGTAACTCTAGGGAGCAGCCTGTATGATCCATTCCCAACAGAGCTTTTCTGAATTTACAATAACTATACATTGAGTGTAATACAGGTATCTCTCCCCAGCTGTTGGCATGAACAAGTTGCTTTGGCTTGAGACTTATCTGGTCACTGGCTGCTCTTGCTGAGCAATTTCTGTAGAAATGAAACTCTTTGTGTTGGGGATGTGATGACCCTCTGCCAGCCAGATGCTCCTTCTCCAAACCAACTATGATCATGTTTTTGCAGGAGTGTGACCCCTGTGGTTGTTTGTACTCCTTCAGATGGGTCTGCAGGTTAGAAATGCTATTTCCTGAGTTGTGCTGATGCCTCTGCACAACTGAGGAAAAAAGTAAGATAGCAGAGTTGGCTTTTTTCAAAATGCAGAAGGGGCAAAGCAGCCTCTAATGATGTGGAAAAGCTTTGTAACACTGAGGCCTGGAGATAACTGAGCTCATTGAAATGTAATTTGGTTTTTAATCTTACTCCTGTAAGACTGCTTAAAGTTTGTGGGGTTTTGTCTTGTTATTTCAGAATGTGCTTAGATGTAGCAAATGAAAGTATTTAACATGTGTGCAGCACTTTGAGGAAAACACACCTCTTGTTTAAACTGCTGTATAGTGGAACCCTCAGCCTTCCCTGCTGGGCTGGGAGAAAAGAGCTTTGGGAGGAAGGTAACAAAACACAAGGCAGTGTTCTTGAAAGGACAATCTTTAAACTTTCATATTGTTACTTACTAAGGTGCAGCCTTATAATGTGATTTTCCTTTTAAAACCTCATATCAAGAAAATTTGGTACCAGCTGCAACCCCCAAGGAATGGGGAAGGCATTTTCAGAGAAGATGCTGTTCAAGCCTCTCATCCTTATGCTTGTGTTTGTTTTTAACTATTTTACTTACTTTTGCAGAAATTACGCAAGGTCCACCAAGAAACCCACCCAAACGTACAGCCTTACACAGTGGGTGCGCAAGGACTTGGCCAAACACTACCATTTCCAGAGCATTCCTGACCGCTTCCAGCGTAGCCCTGTCACAGCCTTTTCTAATGTCTGATTTTGCTGCTTGTTCTTATTCTGCATTTAGGGTGGTTCTTAATTGTTCTCGCTTTGAGTGCTTGTATTTTCATAAGTTGTGTTATGATCTGTTTTTAATAAGGCCAGTGGAAGTTTCTGTGAGTTAGAAACATTTGGAACTGTTTTTGAAGTGCAATTTAAATGTGATCTGTTTCGTATAGGTAGCTTCTATGTTTTGCATCAGTGTCATCCTTTGAACTGAAAACAACCTCCTCACAGAGTAGGTAACAAATGTAGTTGGTGTTCAAGAGGCAAGATTGCATGCTGGATGTGAGGATGTAATATTTCAATGATGGAAACTGGAAAATGTGCTTTGAAGTGGAAAAGCTTTTCTTTACTTGGACCTGAACCTTGGCATTAAATCTCCTCCAGTGATTTGGCTCCCTTTGAATAACAGTAAGATATTAAATTGTAAAAGCAGCTTGTGGCTGCTGTCCCCCTGCCTTTGGTAAAGACAAAGTTATGTTAGTTTACTGTCAACTCAGGGGCAGCTGTTGATTTACCTGGTTTGGGTATGCCTTGTCTTGTTCTGTCATTCTTTCTGTCCCTGAAAAGTTTGCCGCCTCCTTTGATTGTTTTTGCTTGTGGTTTCGTTTGTAACTTTTCTTGTAAAAGTGTCATGATGTTTCCACTTCAGTTTGTAAATATTTTGCATCTGTTAGATGTAGTTTTCTTTTCTGCTGTGTTATTGTGAGGCTCTCCCCTTTCACTTGTCTGCTTTCTGGAGTGCCCAGAGGAGTGTGACCTCCTGTTCATTTAAGCTATGCAGTCCCACAGCAACCAGTGGTCTCCCTGCTGCTTCCATCTCCTTCCCTGACGGAGCGTGGAAACTCCAAATTATTTGGAGGATTTGTAAAACAGGTTGATCTTCTGCAAAATGCTCTTCCCAAGGGTGCTAGCAGGGCCTGCACAGGCCTTAGGAATCCTTTAGGCATTTATAACTGGATTTCAGAGAGCAAATTAGGTTTATTCATGGAGGAAATTGTACTATATTTTTATTATAGTAATTTGAACTGTTTGACACTTTTGGCTACTGTGATTTTAAAGAAATAAAGTTTAGGTACAGCACAATGTTTTTCACCATTGTGGTTCATATATTTTATTATTTTGCCCTTCCATAGCACCTTTCCAATCCAGAGTGGGACAGGAGGAAGTGGCTTTAAAAACCGAGCAAAGTTTGTCACTGTCCTAGATGTGCAGTGACTGAGGCGCTGAGAATCAAAGTAATTTGTCCAAAGGATAAGCAGTGAAGCTTGGAACAGAGCCTGGTATTGCCTGACTGCGCTAACTCCTCGATAATACTGCCTCCATTAACGAAGTAACCCATGTACAGCAATTTTGTGGGGCAGGGGATGTCTATTTTTCTGATGGGTTTTACAGGCGTGGGTGATGCATGCCCGGTGTCAGGGCTTTGTGTCAGTAACTGATCTTCTCCAGTTAACGTGTTCTTAATGCCAGCATAGCTTCTCGTGTGACTTTTACCGCCATAAATTTTGCTCGCAGAGAGCCTTGCCTGGAAAGAGAAGGTGACATCCCTTGGCAGCCATTGATTGGGTATGTGGGGGTTATTAGCGTGTGGTGGCTGTTGTCTTTTAAACCACTGAATCTCACATATTAAATTGAAGAGATTTCTCTGAAAAAAGAAAAATCTACTTGTGGTCCTGAACACAGTTTCACATGCTCTCCAGGTTGTTGTCGTATCTGTAAAGTCCACCTCCTCCTAACACATATAATGAAGAAGTTTGCTTCAAATCTCCTTGTTCCAGTTATTTTAAGGCAGCAAGAGGGATAGCAGGAGTCTGACTGCTGAGCCTGTTTTCCCCCTCCCCTTGTGAAAGCAGACTCTCTTGCCTGCTGGAGGGTTTATCTGATATTAAAATGCTAACAGACTGGCTCTTTGAAGGCCCAGAAGCAATGCAGGCCTGGCGGCAGCTGTTGCGGTCACATACTGCTGGGATAGTGAAGCTCTGTCTCAACCAGTGATCGATGGTCGCTGCTGATCAGCAATGATATAACAGAGCAGGAGCAGAGCGGTAGGAAGACCACAGGCAATCTGCTCCCTTTGCTGTGCGTGCTGAGGTGTTGCCTTTTATGCGTTCAGAGATTTTGATGCTAGCTGTCTTGATTTTGTTATGTATCTCTTGATGAGATTTTTATGAAGTGATGCATAGCAGGCAGGATGTTATTTATATTAGCCTTCTCTTAAAGCAGACATTCTGTTGCCAGTTCAGCCACAGTGAGAAAATGAAATGATTCTGAACAGACAGCACCTTACCATGACAGCAAGATGATGGTGTCTGGATGTGTGCTGTGTGTAAGACCAGCTTCTCTGTGCTGGAGAACCTCGGGCAGAAGTGGGTACGTGCACCTGAATGTGTGTTTTGTGACCTTTGTGAAGGTAAATCTCTCATGTGAATGAACACTGCCACGGAGCAGCTCTGCACTTTGTGAAGGCTTTAGGCTTCTGGGCACCTTTATTGCTGACTATTTCATTCTTTGACATTGCGACCATGATTCGTATGTGCTCTATTGCATAGAGGTACTGCAAGGGGAGGGAGAGATTGTGTATTAAGCCTTCGTGGAAGGACATACTGCATGTTGGCTGCTAGAGTGTAGCCAAGGCCTCTGTTTATGATTTTTGCTGTAGTAGAATCCAGCAACATCAGATACAACTGGAAGAGACTGTTTTGTGCAAGCCCTGCATGAGGTCTTTGAGATGTATTAAAATTAAAAAATTAATAACATTCATCAATGTGTTGTACTCTAACAGCAGCAGCTACAAAACAATGAGGCTGAAATTAAACCACTGCGTGGCTTTTTCTGCCGTCCTCTCAAAAGCTAACCAACTCTTCCCTACTTTTGTCTTGTAAGGTAATTCTAAATGGGAGAAAGAAACTAAGTCCTGAAATGTAAAACAAGTGGGAGCTGATAATATTCTCCCTTTGATTTGAGAGGATGTCTAGTACTATGCTGGTTGCATCCTCTGCAAAACAGGTCTGGATGGTATAAATAGATTATGTTTAGCAGTTGGTGGCACTAAGTGTAGGATTTTTTGTCAGTTAAAAAGGACAGCGATGTGCTGGAAAGTGTCAAATGGCATCATGGGGCTATGTCATTATTGCCACTCAATGACTCCGCATCCACTGTGTTCAGATTGCAGGCAAAAAGCTGGCTTTTCTGGCTGCCAACTTTGCTGACTCCATCTGGGATCTAAAATTCAAGCTGTGTCTTTCCTGGCTCTGTTGCTAATAATAAAGATTCTTCATTTGGAACTTAGTTAAACAAAATTGATGCTGATGCACGAGCTGAAAGAGAATCCAACTCGCTTTCCTCGAGACATGTGAGCTAAAGCACTAACAAGTAGGAACATCATCATTTTAATCTATAAGGTCATCAGACGATTTAATAGACACCAGATTTGTGCAGGAAACAAGATATTTTAGCATAACAAGTGTGTTGATCATACAGCTTTTTAACAAATGCTAGAAAGCTGATTGAATTTGGTCAGCTAGGCTTCTGCTTCCAGACTAGCCAGTAATAGCTCATTACATGTTGTTAGGAAGCTTTTCTGCAAATCTGGGGAAATTACATTTGGTATAACATATGGTATAATCTTCAACTCTGTCCTTGGGAAGGGAAGTCTGACTACTCAGTCAATGAATTGCCATATTTTTATCAGCAAAATGGATGTGCAGCTCTGACATACGCTTTTGAGTGATGTAACCTTTAATGTCTTTGGCAAATACTGGCATTAGCAGTCTGTTCCTCTCCATTTACATCTCCTCCAGAAAGTCGTTACCAGCTGAGATTATACTAACACTTTCTGTCATGTAGGTGTTTCCCCCTCTGATGCTATTGAACTGTCAGGGAATAAAATGCCTCATGTTCTCATTTTCCTCCGAGGAGACAGAGAACAGAGCTTGTGCTGCTGCTTGTTGTACAGAGGGAGGGTGGTGAGAAGTGTATGGTGCTGGGTGTTGTGAGTTGGAAGGACATGCTGTGCAGGATTGTTTGCTCCACACCGCCTCCTGCGGCTCCATTTTACTAAACTCGTGGGGGAGGAATATATTGGCTAAATTGTACTTGTAGGCATAATATTACAGTGCTTGAAAGGATGAAGGCAAGTGGTGCTTAACTTTAAACACACAGCACGGCTATTGGAGAAGGGTTCTGATTTCAGCCTCTTGCTCCTTACTGTGCCCATAGTCTCTGCTCAGCTGATTCTTGGAAATGAACAGGATTAGTCCCCAGGGGCTGCACGGCATCGGCAGAGCCAGCCGGAGGGCTGGTTTCCTTTGCTTTTGAGTTCAGTGGGGAATTGGTTCTTACAGGGCTCCCTGGGATCCCTGTCATGCCAGCCCACTCCCACTTGCTGCTTTTTGGTATTTATTGAAACCTCCCTTTCCTAGCTCCTGCTTCCAACAACCAGTCAAAACCAGCAGTCAGGCAAAAACATGCGGGGAAATGTGGGTGGCCTTCAGGGTGCATTCTGTGGCCCAACATGACTTTCCTCGGTGCTGTCTTGTGGTTTTTTGTCTTGATCTCTTGCCTTTATTGACTGTAAAACACCTCAGGAGTATCTTTTGGCAACTGTTGATGAGAATGTTATCTATTCTGAAGATGGGCTTAGGCTTGAAGTCACGCAGGCCCAGAGTCTTAATGGTTTCTGACTCTCGTGGGTTGGAGTAGAAGTTGATACCAAAAGAGCAGTTAAATCTTTGATGGTTGTGACTCTCAGAAAAGTAGGATCTTAAGTAACTTTCTTCCCCTATAATGGGAAATGCCTTTTCCTAATGTGGACTTACTACATCAATTCATAGTCACTGAAAACATTTCCTTTAAGAGAATCACTTGAATTGGATAGCTTGGAGTCCCTCTCTGACGAGTTGAGTTGCTGCCAACCCACATTTGTTCCTGCTCACTAATAGCATTATTACTTTACCTTTAAAGCCTACAGTTATGGAACATAATGATAACCCTTTTACCTCCTGCCACATTAAGACGTGACTACTTAACTCTGAGTGAACACTGATGCTTTACATTTTAATTCCTCTTTTCTACCAAACAAGGAGTGAGCACATCTCTGTTAGGAAAGAAATAGTTTAAACCTGTCACTAGGGAACAACAGTTACTGTAAAAAAGGGGATGTGGTCTGAATTCCCAGGGACAACTGTCTTTAAAAACAGACACACAACCTTCCACCCCCCAAACCTGCCAAATTACCAGGCTGAATTTCCTCACTAGCAGGCTTCACTTGGCTGTCTGGTCTAGGATTATGAGAGAGCATCTCCCTTATCGTTTTGCACATGCTGTACCATCTGTCCAAAATCTCCCTTTACAGGGGTATGGATTCCAAATGACATTTCTTAGGAGATAACAGACATGTCTGAAGAATCTTGCTAGGTATGGCTGTAATGCTATTTATGTTGCAAGATTTTTTTTTCCCCCCTCGTCCTGCAGCCTGAGTGAACTCTGACGAACCTTTCTGGTTTTCTACACCCAGACAGTGAGAAAACATTTTATGCTGTAGTCCCTGGGAAATACAGAGAAAGTCCCCCTGTTCTACTGTGTGTGGTCTGCCTGAAGCAGGTGAAGATGAAATATTACTAAATTCAGACGTTACAAGGACACAAGTTATGCCTTTAATCTTTTATTGTACATTATAAAATGTTTATTGCTCTGTCTCTGTCAGAGGTGTTGACCTCTCCCTCTTGGTGATGGAGGAGTGTGTTCTGGCAAAGGATCCGCTGAAGAGACCTTTGGGGTTGGCCTGCCTTCTGAAACTGGCACAAGGGAAGCCCTTGCTTGTTCACCACCACATCTGCAAGCAGAATTCCAGCGCCTTTCTCCCAAATCAACTGTTTTGGAAAGGCTGGTGACAGTGGAAGAGGAGAGATAGCTGAACTCTGTTACTGTCAGCCTATTTCTTTGCAGGGAGTTTTAAACCAGGCTATCTGAGTGCAGGCCAACCTGTCTTGGTATTTGATGGAACAAGTAGGATCTTGCCTCATCCCCTAGTGCATATGGAGTGGTTCTTGTGGAGTAATTAAATAAATACAGATACCCCATGGCACACTACAAAGAGTAAATCTTTTCCATGTGATGGACTTGCATCTACCAGCTTCCAGAGCACCCGCAATCCCAGGGATCCTGTCAGCTTACAAACGTCAAGCACTTAATAAGAGAGAGAAGTCCAACCCTTTTCCATTTGTCACCACCCTTTTTATGGAGGACTGCCTCCAGCAGATACCTGGCATTACAACGTCACAAAAATAGTGCAGACAGGACGTGTAAGGAGAACCAGACCTTCCCACAGGAACCCTACTAAAAGACGCAATTTAAGAACTTAAGCCCTCAGAGAAAGGTCCCTTAGGCAAGAGCCTTTCACAATAAATAGCTATTGCCACTGGAGACCTTGCATAGCAACCGATATCATGAGTTTTTTCTTTTTTTCTTTTTTTTTTTTTTTTGCTGACTGGCTACATTTTAACGGACCTTTTATCACACTGGTGGTGGACTCAGGCCCCGCTGAAAATACGATGAAGAAAATGGTTGAAATTATCCTGGAAGCTAAATAACAGCTTCTGGTGTCCCCTCACATTGGTCTGTGCCTTAGTGTTTGGTGTGCCCCGATTATCTGAGATGAAGAGCACCAGTGCGAGATAGGAGAGACAGCAATGGTGGAGACATGTGCCGCAGCCTAACTGGAGAACAACCGGGGAGGTTCTTGTAGTAGGAATGGAAACTGGGGTATGCCTTTTCTATTTTTTTTGTTTTGTTTTAAAAACCCACCTGCAAGATGTGTTACACAACACACATCAATGGAACAAAGCAAGCCGAGAGCACACAGCAGCCGAAATCTGGTTGCTAGTCGTGTCTGTGATGAGCTGTCCTCCTTTCTTGCTTGGAGAGGAGTGACAGTGACTGATGCCTGAGCTCAGGTTAATACTGTCAAGATGTAGTGTCAGTGAGACAAAATAAAGATACAACAAAACCTTGTACATTTCCAAAGACAGGAAAATTGTTCCAGAAGACGGAGTGTGAGGGTGGAGAGGAGTGCGTGAGAAGTTGCTCCAGCCCAGGTGATTCATGAGTCCAGTACCGGATCACTGGCAGCAGCTGTCTCACCGATGCTTTTCCATCTTAATTGTTTGTTTGGGTTTCAGGGGTTTTTTGCAGGATTTTTCTTTCTGGCCAGATGTTTTGCAGAACACAGACAAGGAGGTGTATGCCAGCAAGTGACAATCACTAGGTCTCTTTCCAAATTGCTCCAACAATATTCCACCTCCCTCGTCATCAAGGCTCAGAGGCAGAAAGTGAGAGTGAGGAATGGAGTCCATCTATCAGATGGCAGGCTGTCACGCTTCAATGATATTCACTGAGGGCTTGTTTTTTGGAAACTAGAAGAGAAGAGGAGACAAAGGAAGAACAGATGTATAGGAATTGCTAGAGAGAGGACAAAAAACCCCCACATCAGAGGTCAGTGCAGTGTGTTTTTTCTTTTTTTCTTTTTTAAAAGTTCTTGTTCCCATCCCCTTGGGGTAATGAAAAAGGGCCAGAGTTGAGGCTTTAGGGTTGTGTGGTTCATCACAGTCTGTTTCTGAATGAGCATGGATTAGTGGACTATTTCAAATGATAAGTAAATGGGAAGTGGTGGAGATACGTCAGAGTGCAACTTGTGAACAGAAACACAAAAGTTAAATTCATTGAAATAAGTTGGTATAAATTATAGGCTTGAGTCTGCTTACATTCTGGCTACGGCATACCTTTAACATCATGTGTATTACCAGCCATGCTCCTGCTGATCAGCTCTTCAGCTAATTGCAAGAGTAATATCCCCTTTACCACCTCACCTAAGGGCTGCTGTGGCGGTAAGGGCTCAAGCAGCTCAGGGACTGCAGCATCGCTCAGTGCATTTTTCTTCTCAAGATGTTCAGATATTTTAGAAATACAAATTGAAAGCTGTTTTACTGATGGACTTGCAGGCTAATCCAGTGGTGGGAATGAAGTGCTGGTGCCCTGATGCGCCTGGGAGCGCAGACCACTAAGCAAGCCGTGGTACTGGCATGTGTGGATGTCAAGGGGTGTTTCCTTTCTGCATCCCAACTGTATGTTTAACAGGGGCTGCTTTTTGGGTAATTTAGCTGAGGCCCAGCTGGAAGTTGATTGTCTGCCCCGTCCCCCACTGTGTGCCAGCAGCATCTCACCTTGCTGCGGAGGAGCCCTCCGCTCTGGTGCTCGGGAGTGCTGTTCTCTGAGGCGCTCTTGACTTTCTCCTTGCTGTTATTTGGCTCGTTATCTTTGATGATATCGTACTGTCTGCAAAACAGGGCGATCACCCCTAACAGGAAAAAGCATTAGTGATCACACAAATGAGCTCAGCCCCTGGAGCCTGCAGAGATCAGAGATCCCTTGCTTGCCAGCCAGCTTTGTGCCTTTTGGTAGAGATCTCAGCAGCATTCACAATTGTTCCTAAGGTTCATTTTCTAACAGAGCTAGTCACCCTCTGGCTGTTTCCTTCTTGATGCCTAATTCCATGCAAAACCAGTTAGAAGGACAGAAGATTAATTATATTCCAACTTCCCTGTCATTAAATGGGACAAGTGTTTTAAGCCCTACATTTGGATACCGATCAACGCTAACCATGCAGTTAAATGGGATCTTTGCTTCGCAAACGCAGGAGCTCCTGGAATTTCTGGTTACTGATCTTTCTCCTCGGGGGTGAAGAGAAGGAGCTGGAGCTGGCAGATGAGAGGGAGGTACCGTACCTGCCTGCATGTGGCCTTTTGAGCACCAGGACAACATCTGCAAATATGCAACAGTGACGACAGCAAAAGCTGCCAGTGGAAATTTCCTTCCACACACGCAGGCACATGAAGAGAAAAGCAGGGGCAGCCATGACACATAAGAAGACTGCGGATGTCGTTCTCAGAAGCTTTTCTGTGACATTTTGACCAAATAACTTCTCTGCCTGCAGATTCTAAACACGGAGGTTAAGTAGACCCAGGCAGATGCTGCTTCTCCCTTACTGAAAAATATTCCGGCTCCCCTAATAGCATAACATACGTAAAGCTTTCACCAGATCATCACAAACTGCTTTATAAAGCAAGGTGTTGTTATGGCAGCTGCCCCCAGGGTGTTACTGATAAACACAGTGGTCCAAATTCTTTCTTGTGTATGTGAACAAATGGCTAATCCTAGGAGAATAGGTTAACATCTGCCGTAGTCACACCTTCTGTGATTTCTGATGGTAAAACTGAGGCACAGAGAAGCAAAGTGCTGTGAACAATACCAGAAATACAGACAGCACAGGACCTTGGCTCTTGTCTCAGTTCAGAGCCCTGGGCACAGACCAATTCCAGTTCACGTTCGCTAAAGCATTGTCATACGTTCAGGTTATGGCCAGGCCAGGTTAAGAGCTGGAAAGAGGTTTTGTATATGGAGACTTTGTAAAGAACCCACCAGATGTAGAGAGATTTCATCCCACACGCACTTTTGTTTTTAAACATAAGTCATCTGTCTAGAAGGGAAATTGTGGTATTAGCAAATTCTTTGTTCAGATGCTGATCTGAGTTTTAGATTATATTACAGTGGGAGATGAATCAGTTGTTCAGTCGCTTCATGTAATTATTCATGATTGTTTTTACTGGCAGGGCATTTAAATTTGAATGTGCACAGCTAAAACTTGACATAAATGCTGAAAAGATAATGGACTAGAGGTTTTGGAAACCTTTTAATTTAGTTTAGGTTTTCATTTGGTTATCATCTCTAGCAGTAATTGCTGTCCAGTCTCTGGAGATGCAAATAACACATGGTAAACTCAGGACTTTCCAGGGAAAAAAAATGCTGTAGGTGCATCTGATTCTGTGTCACCTGGATTCACTTGTAAGAAACATTGCAGAACTGTACAGGACAGAGTTAATCCCTCCGTCTCCCTCTTTTGTGACAGATCTCAGATCAGTTTCCCCTTCACACCTCTCCCTGGAGGTGTCTCATCTCAGCAGAATCTAGTATAAATGGGCCAAACCCTCTGTTGGAGTAAAGCGATGCAACCCCTATCAGTTCAGGATTGTTACAGTTTACAGCAGCAGAGATGGCAGACCGCCCTCTTTAAAGGACTTAACGTTATGCTCACCACTGAAACTACTAGTTGTCAAAGTCATCAGCCACTCAATACTGTTGTGCTGGGTTTCCTTCTGACCAAGGAAAATTCTCTGTGTGACTGTTTACACCCTCTGCGTGTGGAAAAGTGCTTTGCCTGGACAAGAGGACTAAATGCCGAGTGGCAAAGGTTGTCTTTTATGGATCGTAGATTTACCGTAGTGCTAATTTCCTGGCCTGCCCATTTCCTAGGGTCACCTGAACCATCCTCCCTTGGGCAACGTGCTGTGCGACTCGCAGGGAGCAAATGTTTCATTAATGTTTTACGTTGCAGCAGGAGCAGCAGCTGACTGGCAGCCAGGGGAGGCTGGGGCTCCCAGTAGAAAACAAACATGTGCAAACTTTATTTCCCATTAACTCATGCATGTAATTTCCAAACTGAACAAGCTGAAGGGCTGGCTGCAGCCACTTCAGACATGCTAAGCTGTTGGAACAGGAGTCAGGGCATTTGCCTCTCCCTATTTGCTAGTTTAAAACACACGAGCGAGATGTGCCCTCTGTACAATTTGCTATAAGCTGTATTGAAACGTGGTCCCAAACTCATGTTGGAAAACTCTTCTTTGGAAATTTAATTTATATATTTGTACATATTAGAAAAAGTCATAGGGAGGGATCTTCATACTGAAGGAGCATATTTATCTTGTGCTCCGTTAGAGGCTGCGTTAGTGTATGTGCCTAGCTGTGCCCATCACGTCCTGCAGCAAGGTGGCCCTAGGATGGCGTTACTACAGCTCCCGCAGCGCCGGGTGCTCTGGGTTGCAGCTGGGCATGCAGTCGTGCTTATAAGCTCATATACTACAGTACCATCTTGTAGCAGAGCCTCTGCTTGGATTAAAAGGATTAGTGGCTGCAAGTTGTAAGGAGGAGCAGGGTAGAATTTTTAAAAAATTGCCAAAGGTTTACCTCCAAAGCACCCTTTTGGATCACAGCTTTTGGCTAATGCGAGTCCTTCCTCCTCCCACTGTCCGAAGCTCATGTAGGCTTTTCCTTCCTTTTGGTTAATATGTTTCTGCTAATGTCCCTCCTCTTCCTATTAAATACTATTCTTTGTGTTTTAACAGTGGATGTTGAGACGATCTGGGTTTATTGGTGTTTTGATGTTTGGGGGCCATTTGTTCTTTCAATGCTTCCGTTATTTTAATTGATTTTTAAGTGGGTTTTAGCATATATATAATAGTGGGTGTTGAGAGTGAGACTCTTGAATTTCTGTTTTGCATGAGAGTTGGAGTCATATAATAACCGGATAATTACAGTGACCTGTATCATTTGAAGGGCTCAAAACATCCTGTTGGATGGCTGAGGGCATTTATCATCAGTGCATTCTGGAAAAATTGAGATTACAGGATTAGCCATTGGGAATTAGGCAATTGGTTCATCAAGTCCATTATCTGCTTCCTTCTGGACCAGATCAGACCACTGATTCACCTGGTTTTGGCACTGCCTGGCTTGTGGTGCTGCAGAGGGAACCGAGGTGCCCTTACAGCTGAGTATACAGTACTTGTGATGGGAGGAAGGGTTTCTTTTCAGGTCTTACATGATTACACATGCAAACCAAGCAAGGCAGCAGGCCCTAGCGATATTACGTGCTTTTGACAGAAAGATTGAACTGACCTGCCCACATAAACAACACCACAACAATGATGAGAATTTCCCCTGCTCGCAGCTGTTGGTTTTTCTTCGCCATCTCCTTCATTGTCACCTCATCTGCACAAGGGGAAAGAGAGAGCATGAAACCTAACCGCACGGCTCGGGCTGCACCAGGCACTGGTTTAACAGTGCCCTTGACTCAAATCATCAGTGCGTCGGGGTCAAAGCTAGCAGGGAGAGAGTCCTTGCCCGTCGGTCATGCCAGCAGCACGAGCTGCGCTTTGAACTTGCAGAGCATCAGCTGCTCTGCTGCAACTGCCCTGACAACCTGCAGGAGATGGGGTGAGGGAGGAGCAGTGAGACAGGATCAACGGGGGGTTACCACAAAGGAGCTGCTGTGGGGTAAGTCCACATGTTATCTGGCCCCGTGGTGGCACGCTCTGCTCTGTCTCTGGTCTCTGGTAGTGCCGTCTGTGCCTGTCACAAAGCCTTGCATGCTTCAGCAGTTCCTCTCCCAGCTCAGGAGTGTGGAGCCTGGTGTGATACATTTTTCAGCGGAGCCATGGGATTCAGAGATGAGTAGAGCCTTTTTGCAGGGCGTAATGCGCCTCCTTGGCTTCAAAGCACTAAGAAGATTACAGTTCAGGCCTCCAGGGAGGGAAGCAGTGCTCCTCTTAGTGCTTTCAGATGAACAGCAATTCGGTATTTACAGACACCAAATCATTTTAGCAGAAAGAGTCAAGAACTCACAACATCCTAGGCACCACGGCCAATACCCTGCAACAGGCTGGGTCCTCAGTAGGCAGGCAGCAACCCTTTATATCCCAGACCCCTCTACTCCCTAGCCCTTTTTGTAGCAGAGATTCTTCCTGACAGAAAACCTTCAACAATCTGACTTGGCTTAAGAGGAACAAGTGAAGGAGCTGCTGGTGAGGAAGTGTCTGATTTCCCCCATGGAGATACTGAAAACCCAACTGGACGTGATCCTGGACAACTTGCTCTGCTTGAGCAGGGGTTTGGACTAGGTGATCTCAAGAGGTCCCTGCCAGCCTCAACTTTCTGTGATTCTCTGATTTGGCAGAAATATTTGAAATGTAAGAAATGTGGCAGTCTCTGGGTACGTTTCCCCCTGCTGTCCTGGAATCCAGGCACAGGAGGCTCAGTGAATCCCCCCCGAGTGCCCTGTGAGCACAGAGGTGGTGTGCCCAGTGCCAACCAGGGGTCTGTTTCCACATCAGTTCACAGGCTGCTCAGGAGTTTCCCCTGACATTCTCCACTTGCAAGGTTGCTGGACACACTGCTCCTGGTCTGGAAACCTTCTCCTCCTCACTTAAATCTCATCTGAAAGAGGAGAAATGAACAGCCAGCCTTCGGCAGCATCTCCCTGTTGTTTTGTGCACCCGTCAGCCTTGTCTGCTGGGTACACTCAGGGCATCCCGCTTGTCCACGCGGGGCTGGGAGAGGGCACTCGGCCCTGTGTGTGTTTAACCCAGCTATTCTCATTGCACGGGAGACTGCTGTCCTCTCTGAAGAGCCTACACTGCCTGGGCGTCCCAGGGGCCACATAGGAACTCACCCACACTTGCCTTTATTTTTAGAGGCTAGTTTCTCAGCTTCCCTGGGGGTCTTGAAGAGGACTGGCTCACTGGCAGGGCTCTGGCCTTGGATGCTGATGGACTGGACATGAACAATGTACTCAGTGTCCTCCTCTAGGTCCCAGAGGGCACAGGAGCGGGTGGTGGTGTTCACCTCCTGGATGAAGCGCAGCATCCGCACGTCCTTCTTCTGGAAGCCGAGAGAGGAGAGCACAGAGTGGTGGAGAGGCCTCCCGTGTGCACTGCTGTCATCTAAGACCACTGCTTCCTGCCCTGTCCACCACGGACACGGAGACCGTCGGACCCTTTCCTCTCTGCAGCTACCAATACATGAAGCGCTGCTGCAAAGAGGACGGGAAGCCAAGTCCCCTCCCAGACCACGAGGGACAGGACGAGAAGGAATGGGCTTAAACTGCAGCAAGAGAATTTGGAAACTGAGGGGACCTGGGGTGAAGATGAACAATGACCGAAACTGGGTAACTCGGCACCATACCTGTTGGGAAATTGCAAATCCAATGACAACTTCATCTTCCAGAACATCCCAAGTCACGACGGCTGAGTTGGCTTTCAGGTGTTTGACTGTGACATTTACTGGAGCCGATGGGCTGTCTGGAAGGAGGGAGAGCAGAGCCTTTACTGAGGCAAAGTCACAGCCTCAGGCAGGAGACAGATCAGGGGCAAGGAAGGGAGTGGGGAAGGACTTTGTTCCTGGTCCTTCCCAGATGTGGTTCTGGGTATGAGACCTGGAAACTGCAGGTATTCCATGTCTTAATTACCAGTGAGGAGATCTCTGCTGAGAATGTGAGTTGTGTTAGGCATACGTGAAATATCTGACCCTTGGAAACAGTTTCTTTTGACAACACAGCAGACCACCGAGTAGCTCATTCATCTCATCCTTCCCAGCCACGCACCACGTTTTCTCTGTTGTTTCCTATTACGGTCTGACAGTGACAGCTGGGAGGAAATGCAAAATCTGCCTTGGAAGTATGAAAACTGAATGCTTTGATGAGCACTCTGGAGGTTTGAAATTCAGGAGTAGTAAATGGAAGTGTTTCTTTTGCTTTTCCCTGTTAGTTTGACAGAAAAACTTTTGTCCATGTTTTGCAGCTGATAAGCTGTCTCTCAAATGGTCGGAGGACATCCAGCAACCGCCCGCTTACAGCTAACAGGACAGAACATGCTGGACCACTGTAATGTGAAAAGGGCAGGCCATGAAAGCAGTAGCCCGAGGCTCCGTGTTTAGTGTTTATTCCCAGCTCCAGAGCACAGCTCAGTTTCCAACTGCAGGGTGGATCTGTGTAGCTGCCAGCCTCGCCGAGGCGAACTGGGCTCTGATGTACCAGCTGGGCTTCTGCACACCTTCACCGGGAGCCTCTTCCCAAGGGAGCGACACGACACAGGCTTGGCATCTCGGGGGGAAGGGTTTACCTTGTAGGCTTGGCACAGTCATTCCAGTGCTCTGTGCAGCAGGTTGGACTCCTGTTCCCTCTCCTCTGGTCAAATTTAATTCACAGTCTCCAGCTTGTGCCCCGCACCCAAAGGCAGTAAATACTAACGAGACTGCTAGGACTCCGACTATCCCCAGGAGGTCAGTGGGGTGAGAAAGAGTCATTTTTTCTGACTCTCATCAAAGAATAATTGTTTTGTAACCATTGCACAACACTGCCCTTCTGGGGCTGGGGTCAACAGTGAAAGAAGGATGCACGTGTGCGCGTCTCCAGTAACACTTGTTGGATTTATAGTCTGTCCCAGCCGCCTGAATGTGGCTGAAAATATTCTAGCTGTAGTGTCAGTGTCTCCTAACAACTGACTTCACTGCTGGTGAATGTTCCCCCGGGAACAGAGAAAATAACGTGAGCACAAAATACCCCAGCTGAAGGTCAGTGCTGTTCTACACTGAACAGAGCGATGACCTTACTCCTTTCTCTCCTCCCCAAACACCACCCAGAGTCTGGGCCTCAGAGCTCCCCTTTCCGGTGGGTGGGAGACCCACATCCACCAGTGAGACCCTTCGGAATAGGATGCCTGGACAAGCTGTTTGGACCCAGACTGATTCTAGCGAGTCCTTCAGTGAGCAAAAAGATCACCGAAAGTTGCATGGCTAAGTTTGCGTTAATTTGGGACTTCAGAAGGAGGAGCAGGAAGCAATTGTGGTCTCTGGGATTTCATGGGGAAGGGTGTCCTTCCTCTCTGGAGTACATGACTGAGTCAGTATTGACCCAGAGCACTCTTATCTCTCAGGGGATGGCCTTCATGAAATGAGGCAGTGGTCTCCAGCCAGCTCTCAGAGAACAGAAACATTTATCATCCTGCACTGCAAGGACATGCTGAGCAGGGGAGATGGATCACCCTTCTCAGCCTGAACACCCGTCCCTTCCGGACTCAGCTCCCTGCCGTGACACAAGGAAGGGACGTGGGTCTGCAGCTCCTCACCTTCCCCCGTGACTGAACCCGTGTGCCAACCAGAGTAGCATCTAATTTTAGGAAGGGGCAGTCAGCAGATGGGAATGCGTACAGGGAAGGTCTGTGAGTCATGCCTGATGAATTTGCTAGAACATACGGAGGACATGACGGAGTTGAGAGATGGGAGACAAAACAGTCTCCAGCTGCAGCCAGGCACTTCGCCCTTCTCAAAGTACAGCTGTACAGTTAAATCCCGGCATGGTTGTCTTTCCTGGGTATTTTTAGGAGCTAAATTTTTTTTTTTTTCAGGAGCTACCACTGACTTACCCAGCTTAGTTTGAGGAGGGCTTTGAAAAGAGATGAATTAACCAGGAACAGAGAGCAGAGTATCAGGGAAAAAGCTTTGGGCTGGGAAAAGGGAACGTACAGCACACTCCACTTGGTGCTCAAGTCCCCTTTGAAATTTATGACCTTGAGGGGGGCACAGCATAAAAAGTGTCTAAGTTTCCTCATGACCTAAAATGTGGGGGAGTTGGGAAGACCTAGCAGAGCTGGAGAAGAGCAAACAACCTCTCTGGGAATTGGTGAGAGAGGGTGGGAGGGCTGCAAGGCAGAAGAGAAGCACCCGGCAAAGCTGCAACCCAGGGCTTGGAGCCTGCAAAGCAGAACTCTGAGTGTAGGCTGGGGAGAAATATGCTGGTCTGGATGGTCCAGAGCACTCTAGAAACCCCCTTTGTACTAATACGTGTGAGAGAGGTGGGGTAGTCAAAGTCAGCAGATAATACAGTAAAATCCAGGACAGCAGATCTGAGCATGCCTTTCCTTTCACTACCACAGATTAAGAGTAGCTACACATAAATCAGTGGTGTCAAACCAGTATAAAAGCAATATGAAAAGAGAATTAAGCACAGCGTTTGACAGAAATACAAAGGCAGGAAAATGAGTTTCCTGCTCCCAGAGCCGAGTGAATAATTTGGAACCAAAATTTTAATCCATGAGGATGCTTTTCTCCCTGCTCCCAGGAGATGTGTGATGAGATCATGACTTTCTAAAATCTAATCACTGTTCCAAGATGTTCCACACCGCTTTTGGCACCCTGGGCCAGTTGCGGCTCTTTGTAGTGCCAGCCTGGCTGAGGTCAGGGGAAGATGTAATTTCTGTTTCCCAGCTGGGGGTCAGCACCTCTAGCAGGGCCTTGAGGTGCCAAATCCAAGTGTTTGGTTCCTTCTAGAGTCACGTGCAATTCCTGGAAACTTTGCTTCTGTGCCTGCGGCAGCCAGGGAAGCTGCTGGCGTTCTGGGAGCAGGCACGGAGGGTGGGATGGCCCCAGGGGCGAGTTCCTTCCCTGCTGCGGGGAGGTAGCAAGGAACATGCTGTGCATCAAACCTTTCTCATGCCTGTTTACTCCAGAGACGCTGAGGACAGCACATTCCCTGGCTGGTCTGTAAGGGACCCATATGGTACAAGATTTCTGGTTTAGCAGTTTAGCTTCATCCCAGTGCAGAGGCTGCGATGCCTGCCAGAGCAAATCACACTTTGCAAACTGGCAGAGGATCTGTTTGGCCAAATTTGAAGTGGAGCCATGTGCTCAGATGAAGAGATGCTCTCGTGTTCGTGTCAGCAGAACTTGCAGCCCCCTCTTTAAGGGGGAGCCCCGATTCATTAAGAGGAAATCGTGATGATTTTAAAACATGAATGGCTGCTTCAAAATCGATCATGCTTAAACCATGTCTTGTTTCCTTCCCACAGGGCCCCTTCGTCAGGTGAGTCGCAGTCCTACATCCCCCAGAGCCGTGTGTCCCAGCTCTGCCTTACGCCCTTTTGGCAAGAGCAGGTCAGAACCGCCTCTGCACAGCAAGGAGGCACGAGCAGTGAAGATTACCCTTAATCCCCTCTTAATGCTGAGAACTCCTTCTAGCCTCTCATTAAACGCTTTGTTGATTATTAATGGACTTTTATTTGAGAGAGAGAAAAAAAACCAACCCAACCCACGCTTGCAGCTTTGGGCTGATTACTCCCCGGCTTTTCATTGTCGACGCAGTGGCTGCTGGCACAAGGAAGAGGAAACCACCCGCCTGCCCCTTATGTTGACTCCACCATCGGAGCTGTAACATGCACAAGGCGAGGAGGGAAAATGAGAGGGGAGAAGCTTTGACCCCATCCCGCTGCTGCTGTCATCCGCAAGGGACAAACTGCAGATAGGGGGTGGTGGGGTGAGCAAAGGGGGTGTACGAGTCACCAGGGTGTCTTGCCTGGCACCTCTAGGGTCAGGGAGGTCCCCAGGCCACAAAGGCATCACTGGGTGATGCTCAGAGCTCCTGGCTCCTCTGCTGTGGTCCCTCTCCCTACTGTTGTGTCTCTCTTTTGAGGCCAGTCTCAATTTGTACCTTCTGCCATGAGCCCTTATGGTGGGGCTGGGGGTGAGAGCTGGCTTGCTGCCTGTAGCCATGCAAGCTGCCGGGGCAACCATTGCTTGGAGTAAAAGGATGAATCTGTGGAAATCTCACACCCTCGGAGGTCACCTCTGCCAGCTGAGCCCTGTGGTCAGGCTATAGGTTTGGAATTAGAGCCTGTTCCTGGATTTATCTCCCCAGGCTCCCCCAAATCTGCTCCTTCTGAATCCAACTGTCCTGGAAACTCCCACTGCTTGGAAGTGCCTGGAGTGAAGTGCAGTTGCTTCCTCTGTGGACAAGGCTATGCTGTAGTCACAGCATTTTCCAATTCAGTTAGCTCCTCTCCCACAAGCAGCTCCTTTCCTGCTGTGAGAGGCTCAGCTGGTTCAGAGCCCCCAGGACATGGCCCAGCGAGCAGAGTGCCTGCCGAGGCTCTGGAGCGGCTCCTTCAGTGCTATCCACCTGCGAGCTGCCTGCCCTTTCCTGCGGGAAGCAGTGAATGTCAGCCTTAAATCCCGGTAGCCCTTTGTTCCTGCACCACAACCTTCCCTGCGGGCACAGGGGATGGAAGGACATGACCTGCAAGGGGAAGGAGCACCCCGTAAGTTCCTGTGTGATGTTCTCGGCAAAGCACTGCTGCCCGCTCCCTGAGCGTGGGTACAAAAAGACCTGCTTTCCCTGCCTTTCGGAGCCTTTCTCTGCTCTCCCAGCATGGCTCCCTTCAGTGGATATAATTGCTTGTCAGCTTTATGGGGTATGTAGGGAGGGCTGGCGCGCCGTTCAGCTTCCCCGAGTGCTTTAATGAAGGGAGCCTGCAGGAGAGTGGGAGGGAGCAGGGCCCACCGCTGCCACCCCGCTCCCGGCCGCATGGGAAGCGGGGCTATTTACTGAGCTCTGAGAATTTCAAAGCGCAGAAAGACCAACCAGGGGTTCTGCAGTCTGGGAAAGAGGCAATTATTTCCTGCTGACCGCCCACTCCTCTCTACAAACAGGATATTAATAGGCCAGCCGCCTCCAGTCCCCCCCCCCCGGCTCCTCAGTGAATGGGTGCCCTGACGTATGGGTGCAAATGCTGTCGAGGAGGATGGAGCCTTTTCAGGGAGCACAGAGATGCTCGCTGTGTCCAGCCCAGCCATCAGGAGTTCCTCAGGGCAGGAGGAAGGGGCTTTTCCACTTTGGAGAGTGTCCCATCCTGCCAAAGCTCTGACTCTGAGTCCTGAGGCCGGGCAGGATTCGCTCAGGTCTCACCCGTGCCATGACTTGGGGTTCAATGCTGCCAACCCAGAGCCGCGCCATTGCTGTGGCATGTTTTATCCAGGACCCAAATGTCCGGGCAGGACTGGGTACCACGGTCTTTCCTCGCTCTTCTCAGCCCCCGCCTACATAATATTAGAGAAATAAGAGAGAAATCTGTCAGAGGCAGAGACGGTGAGCAAGCCCCGGAGTTTTCCAGCCAGCTCTGCGCACCAGTACCCATACCTCTCTCGGGAGTTTGCTGACTGGTCCCAGTCCAGCTCTGCACATGAAGATTTGCATGCTTCGTTGCTCAATACATTTCTGCTTTGAACTGAATTATACTTGAGTCAGGCCTTAATTTGGCCTCGGGGTACTATATAAACCAGGAGGGGTTTATGTAACAATAAACGCCAAAAGGGTGAGGCCATATTCAGTCCCAGTACGTGGGTATCACTCCATGAAAGCTGCTTTTGGATCCTGCCGTCCCCCCTGTGCGTGGTTTCCGTGTGTGAGCGTGCCCCTCTCTGGGAGGGATCTCCGTTTTCCACATGTATATTCCCGGCAGGAGACAGTATTTGGAAGAGGATGGCACAACCTTGGCTGCTTTGCACAGCAACATCCCTGCTGAGAGGCCGACACTGAGGTCAGAAACCTCCATATTTCAATTAAATCTCTCCTGAGCTGAATGCAGAAATCAATAAAGCACTTACGCCCTCCGTTAGCTGGCCAGGAATCTCCGTGGCCTCCATGAGATGGGAAGGGGCTGGAGTGGGTTGGTTTGCCATCTCCGAACAGCTGTCAGACCGATCGCTGCTTTCTCGTGTGTGCTGAGCCTACTGCTCACCTCTGGTTTTGATCCTGCCAGACTTCGGGTGAGCTCAGGACCCCCGGCTCGGAGGAGGAGGAGGGGACCATTCCCAGCGAGACACAGGTCAGGGAAGAGCAGCCGCCGTCTGGCTGTCACCTTCGCTTTGCTCCCCTTCCCCCTGCGGCTGGTGGGGCTGTCTGGGAGGTGAGGATGGAGATCCACCTCCGCAGAGGAAGAGGAGCCTGGCTTGCAGAGTGGCTCAGGGCGTGAGAACCCGCAGGAGAGGCACAAGAGCACTGAGGTGCTTTAAATCTGAGCAGCGACCAGAATCCAGGTGGATTTGGCCCCTTTTTGGGCAGTCGAGGTGGAGGAGCTGTTGAGGGGCTTCTTGGAAGGCTGAGAGCTGTGCTGGAGGGTGAAGTTTTCCCTCCGCCGCAGCACTGTGCTGAACTTCATCTCGCAGAAACAAACCTGACTCGAGTTGCTCTACAGGCAGGCACCTTGCGGGGATGCTGTTTGCCCTGGCAAGTTGCAGGGGTCGTGGCCTATTTTGGGGTCTTTCATCATCGTTAGGCAGCATCATCCTGCTGCTCTTACAGCCCTTAACAGCAGCCCTGCACCGCCAAGCCCAGCACAGCTCACCTCCCTTCATTAGCTCTGCCTAACGAGAGGGAGGCTGCTGGCACCCGGGAGCACGCAGGCTGGGCAGAGCAAACACTGTGGCAAAATTAAATTGTATTTCTGACTCGCCAACCATCCCGAATGTTTTCTCAGGGACCCTCTCGAGCAGGCAGCAGGAGGAGTGAGTCAGAGGGGCTTCACCCACCCGGCACTGGTGGGATGCTGGAGGCTATCAAAGAGCGTCAGTGTAGAGGTTATTTCTCAGCTACTTTGTCCTCCCGGTCCTGCTTCCCCCTCTTGCTTACCTTGGCATCGCCTTGCCAAAAGGAAAGGTCCTGACTGGCCACCCCTCCCTTTCAGAACAGGGTCTGTGCTCTGCCGCTCACTTGCCAGCCCTCGCCGCTGCATCAGCGGGGGAATCTGCACTGGTCCGCTCGGGTCCTCTCCCGGGGACAGCAGCTCTCACCTCTCACTACAGTCTTTATTTGAAACCCGCTTGCACGAGCTCTGGGTCCAAAGGGGAGGGACCACCGAGCCCCCATCCCTGCCTGACCCCGCTGGGGATGGTTTCCTCTCCACAGGCGTCCCCAGTGACTCTTGGCTTGCCTGCCTTGGCGGCCACGTGGCCACATCGTTGGGTAGGACCAGGGACACAGAGCTGGTGGTGATGCTGCTGCTACCTCTGTGTGACCTTGGGAAAATCACTCCATACCTTCATTCCTCTTTTCCCTCTTGTAAAAACAGGGAGAGTACAAGTTTGCTGCCTCGCCGGGGTGCGGGGAGAGCACATCACAACCCTCGGTGAAGGAGACCACAGAAAGAGGAGGCAGCGGGGGTGCGTGGCACAGCACCAAGGTCATGCAGCTTCATCAGAGCTGAGAACCGCATCTCCTGCCTCCCCACCGCGTGCCGTCGCCACGAGACAGGGCAGCTATCCCTGTTTACAGAGCTGCCCGGCTCGTAATGTGGCACGGACACCTTACGGTACAGAGACGCTGCCTGTAAGACGGGAGCAGAAGGCGGTTTTGGGCAGGGACACAACTCCATGTTTACTCTCAGGCGCTGACTGAGGTGATTCAAGGATAAGGAAGAGCAGGGGAAGTGGCCTAGTTTACAGAAAATCAGGAGGGCTGTTACAATTGCAGATGCCTCCATTGTGCCACGGTGTTTTCCCCTTTGCTCCCTCCTTTTGGGAGTGTTTCATTAATCTCCCCAGGTCTGTCAGTTGTGAAATGGCAACTTCAGAGTGCCGATGTCTGGCTGAGGACGCGTGTCAGAGCCGAAGGCATTCGGGGGGGTTGCTGCAGCCCTGGCGCAGGCAGGACAGGGGCGAATGTAACTCCAGCAACTCCTGGGGCTGGCTCGGGCGCAGGAATTTCCACTCCCCGGAGCTCTGCATCCCTAATAGTCCCCCCCAGCCTCCTGGAATGCAAGATATTCTGGCAATCAGCGTTTTGCAAATCAAAGCAGCTGTTCCACCAACATCTTGCAGCCAGCGAGGGAGACGAGCCGGGGAGGGTGTCTGGCTTGGGCTGGTGCTGCGTGACGGGGCGAGGGCTCGCAGGGAGCACCCACCAGCACCTGCCGAGACGCGGCACCCGCACGTGGGGTGCTCGAGTGAAGGCTCAGCCCAGCTGATGCAAGGGAGGAGAGGGGATCTGAGCACATCCCTCCAAAATTAGAGCTAACTCATGGGGACCTTTGCCTTCCTGAGAGATCCCCCAGTTCAGAGGACCCGCAGCGCTCAAAGGGGCCTGGTTCGATGTGGCCGGGGTGTGCTGTGCCGTGGGAGAGGCAGTTCCTCTGGGGCAGCAGTGCTGGGCAGTGCCTGGCTGGGCCCTGGGCAGCCTGGCGTTGAGCAGGAGTCGGGGAGGGGGATTGCCCAGGATAACGTGCCGCGGCGTTGGCACAGCAGATCTGGTTTTGCCTCCTCTGCTCTAGTTCGGCTCCAGACATGAGCAGGCACCGCTGCTCCGGGGCAGGAGAGCCTTTTGTCTCCCCTGTGCCTGGCGCTGGGCACGGGGCTCCGTTCGCTCTCCCCAAGCCCCTGTTTTCATGCCACATTTCTATGAGCCGCCTTCCCCAGGGCCGGCTGCAAGCACCCACGCTGGGACACGGTGGGGGCGAGACCTCGGCGCTTCCCGACACCGGTGCCCCGGGGCTGCGTGTCCGAAATCTCCCGTCTCTTCCGAACCCGATTACCGACAAAGTCCCGGACGGCGATGCCCCCAGACTCCGTCCCCTCGGCGCAGCCCTGCCCGGCCGCGCTCCACGCAGCGCCCACGCTTCACCCGCTGCTCCCACCCGTGCGCACCGGGGGACTCCCCCCTCCCCACGCCGAAACCCCCCCCTCCCCGCACCCCGGGCAGCCCCTCCACGGGCCCCGGCGGCCCTTACCTGCCTCCACCGGGCGCAGACCGGCGT
>VXBL01002492.1:23582-41997 GCA_013400195.1 Aramus guarauna | reverse complement strand
CCCCCCGGGGGGATCTCTCCTTGGGTGTGTCCCCGGCAACAACCCTCCTCTCTCCCGGGGTGCCTGATTTGGGGGAAATCCCCTGTAGCCCCCCCCGCCCCGGGAGCATCTCCCCTGGGGGTGCCCAACCACCCTTCCGGAGGTGCCCTCTTTGGGGGGGTGGGGGTGGCACCGCAAACCCCTCCCGGGGCGCTGAGCCCCCCGCAGACTCCCCTCCCAGCGGCCGGAGCTGCCCCGGGCAGTGGGGAGGGGGCACAGCCTCCCGGGCAGCGGGGCTGGGGGTCGTGCCAGCCCTGGGGGTCCCGTCCGGGGACCCCTGAATGGTGTGGGGACACAGAGATCCTCCCTTGGGCTGCTGGAGCTGTGGGGAGGGGTGCTGGAGAGACACCGTGGGGTCCCAGCCCCCTGTAACTGGGAGTGCAGCCCTACTGGGCTGCTCCTCTTGGGGAGTCCTGTCTGCCCCGCAATCCCAAAGGATGGGGGCTCTGCGGGTGCTGGGGCCCCTCCCTACTTTGGGCAAGACGGAGGGTGCTCCAGGCACTGAAGCCCCCCACACCCCGATGAAGCCCCCCCGAGCCCATCCTCTCCNGGGTCCCAGCCCCCTGTAACTGGGAGTGCAGCCCTACTGGGCTGCTCCTCTTGGGGAGTCCTGTCTGCCCCGCAATCCCAAAGGATGGGGGCTCTGCGGGTGCTGGGGCCCCTCCCTACTTTGGGCAAGACGGAGGGTGCTCCAGGCACTGAAGCCCCCCACACCCCGATGAAGCCCCCCCGAGCCCATCCTCTCCCCACACAGGGGTCACAACACAACCTGGGGTGGGGGCGGTGGGTTAAGGTCCCCCCAGATCCCCCAGTGTGGGGACCTGGGGTGTGTAGCCAGATGCTGCGCACCCACCCTGACCTCCTCCCGGCCCCTCTGCGCTCCTCAGGGGTGGCCCCGGCAGGATGGGGGTGCGCTGGATCCCCCAGGCGTGCGGGCACCCCTGAAGTGAGGGTGGGGGGGGGCAGCCTGAGCAGACACCTGCGGCCCCCGGCCCTCCCCAGGGCCCCAGTGCCAGCCGGAGGCATCAAATATTAACGGAGGCAGCGGAGGAGCTGAAAATAACCCTCCCTCCAAGGGAGCTGACCCAGATCCAGCCAGCCCCAAAGCCGGGCTGGACCCAGAGCCCCAGCCAGCCCACCGCCGGGGCTGAATGCGGCCCCTTCCCCGCCTCCAGGCTGCTCTGCCCTCCTGATGCCAGCTATATAGCGCCTATATATTATGCAAATGAGCTATAAGGACTTATTACGCAAAGGCAAGGGGGCTGGCGCTGCCCAGCACTGGGTGGTCCCCGGGGCTGGCCCCGACGGCTCAGAGAGGACGGCGGGGATGGAGGGGGCTGCATCAGCGTCCGCCTGGGTGTCCGGGGGCTGCCAGGGAGCGCTGCCCCATCCCTCTCCCCTCCTGTAGCGCAGAGGAACCCCCCCGAGCCGGGCCAGGCGCCTGTCTCGCTGCAGCACTCGTCCCCCGGGACGGCCGGCGTGTCCCAGCGGCATGGGGAAGCAGAACAGCAAACTGCGCCCCGAGATGCTCCAGGACCTGCGGGAAAACACCGAGTTCTCCGACCTGGAGCTGCAGGGCTGGTACAAGGGCTTCCTGAAGGACTGTCCCTCGGGCATCCTCAACGTGGAGGAGTTTAAGAAGATCTACGCCAACTTCTTCCCCTACGGTGACGCCTCCAAGTTTGCCGAGCACGTCTTCCGCACCTTTGACACCAATGGCGATGGCACCATCGACTTCCGAGAGTTCATCATCGCGCTGAGCGTCACCTCCCGCGGGAAGCTGGAGCAGAAGCTCATGTGGGCCTTCAGCATGTACGACCTGGATGGGAACGGCTACATCAGTCGGGAGGAGATGCTGGAGATCGTGCAGGTACCGGGCCCCCTCGTCCCTCTGCAGCTCCTAGTGTGTGCTCCTGCGTGTCACCCTGGCGTGACGGTGGCCGTCCCCTCCCGGGACGCAGTCAGGCTGGGGACACGCAGCCCACGTTAGCCCTGGCACAGAGCTTGACAGTGCCTGCGATGGAGCCTGTTGTTGCCTGCAGAGCCGCTCGTTGAGCTCTGTGGCTGCAGGGATCTACCCCAGGGCATCCCCTGGTCCTTCCCCATCCTGGGGACATCCCTTTGACACCCTGTCCCAGGACTCTTCCTGCTGGCCCCGCTCGCCGTGCTCCTGGGGAGGGCTGGGTGCGTGCAGCCCTGAGCACCCCGGGGGCAGAGGGACGTGCGGCCAGAGGATGCAGCCATGGACAGGAGATGCTCTCCTTGCCCAGACCCCAGCCCAGTGGCATCAGCATCAGAAGGTGACTCATGAGGGCATCGCGGTGACATCTCAGTGGGATCTCCTCCCTGCAGGAGCAGCTCCCATCTGCCTCCTGCAGCCGGGTTGTCTCCTTGGGGCTGCTGCCGGCATCCTCCCCGGGTGCTGGGAGCTAAAGCTCCCTATAGCCTGATCGCATGGGGAGGGGGTTCAACGCCAGCCCCATTCCCAGGGCAGCGAAGCCCAGAGCTCCGTCCCCTGTCTCAGGTGGGCACTGGCAGGCACCCACCTTGCACCCACCCTCATCCCCATCTCCCTCTCCCAGGCCATCTACAAAATGGTCTCCTCCGTGATGAACATGCCCGAAGATGAATCGACTCCGGAGAAAAGAACGGAAAAAATCTTCCGACAGATGGATACTAATAATGATGGTAAATGAGAGGAGATGGAGGGGATTAAGGGAAAGGTCTCATGACTAAATCCGGGGGTCTTAGAAGGAGCCGCACACGCGCTGATTAAATGGCTCGCATCCGCCGGGGTGGCCGGGGGGAGCTCCGGCAGCCGGAGGGGCTCGGTGTGCTCCCACAGCCCGGGGAGAGGACGCCAGGGGTGCTTGCGGCAGGCGGGTGGGTGTCCGTGGTGTTGGGAGGTCTCCGGTCCCGCACGTGCACTCGGGATGGGGTGGTGGCCGCTGGGCTGAGCCGTGTCCCCCCCACAGGCAAGCTCTCGCTGGAGGAGTTCATCAAAGGCGCCAAGAGCGACCCGTCCATCGTGCGCCTGCTGCAGTGCGACCCCAGCGGCGCCGCACAGCTCTGAGCCCCGTGAACCCCNCCCCCCCCCAGCACCGGGGGCTGGGAGCAGGGGGACAGGCAAGGCTGGCGGCGAAGCCCCCGCTGCATCTGCGGCAGGCGCAGGCACACGGTCCGGGGGACAAAGACCCGGTGGCTCGGGGGCCCCCCAGCACCCCCCCACGCATGCACACACTGCCAAGGCTGCGGGGCCGGGCCAGCCCCTTCCCCACAGCCCCACGGCCGGTGCACGGGTGGGGGCCGCGGGGAGGGGCCGTGCTTCTGGTCTTTTAAAACCTGCAGAATAAAGTTTGTGTCAGTGCAGTCAGTGGTGGGAAAGGGACCATCGATGCCGAGGGGAAAGTGCCTCCCTGCAGGGTCCGGATCCAGCCTGGTCACTTCCCTCACCGCAAGCCCAGGTGACCCGAGGCCATGGGGATGGGCTCACGTGTCTCAGCCGGTGGCGTCCAGGGGACGTGTCCACCCGATAGCCGGGCTGGGGGGCAGCCAGGTCCTGTCACGGGGCTGTGCAGGCGCTGGGACAGGGCTGGGACACATCCGTGGGGTCGACCCTCGGGTGCAGCTCAGAGCCGGGCGGTCTCCACGCTGTCCAGCCTCAGCAAGCCCAGCCACTGCCCGGGGTCGGGGGTCTCCGCGGGGGCTGCCGGCAAGGAAACCTGCAAGCCAGAGAGACCACTGAGAGCGCAACCGGGGGGGCCAAGAGCTTCAAGTCTGCAAATCCCACCCCCGTCCCGGAGGCCCCGAGCCCAGACGGGTCCGTCCCAGCCCTGCATGGAAGCGGGTGAGTGCCGAGCCCGGGGGCCGGGAGTCACCTTCCTTCGGAGCGCCCTGCGGCAGCAGCGGCCGAGGCGGAGGAGATGGAGGGTGAGCAAGAGGCAGCGGATGCCGAAGACAATCTCCATTGAGTTGAGCAGGAGGGAGATGGCCCAGAGGGACAGCGTGGAGCTCTGCGGGACACGGGGCGTCAGGTCCTCGCACATCCCCGCATCCCCAGTGCAGGTACCCGCGGCCCACTGGGGACTCACATAGACACGAGTGGGATCGAAGGGGCACTCGCGGGAGACCGGGGCGAGGGCGACATCGGTGACGGTGCAGGGGGTCAGCAGCACGCGGCCCTGGCTGCCCAGCGTCAGCCCGATGGAGACGGCCAGCCCCAGCAGGCAGGACAGGCAGCCCAGGCTGCTGCTGGTGCTCAGGGCGAAAACCGCCCATTTCTGCAGGAGGGGAGAGAAGAGGCAGCACGGCGACGCAGGGCTGTGCACGGCCGCCCGTCCAGGCTCCCTCCCCGGGGACGGTCCCCGAGCGAGGGGACGCGGGGGCTGCGCACGCTCCACGGGAGGGCTGCAGCCTGATGGGTGCTGGGCGAGGCGCTGCGGGGCCTGGGGTGCTTACTAGGGCGGCGGGGGCGAGGTAGCGGGACAGCATGAGGGCGGCTATTCCACAGGAGATGGTCTGTGAGGAAGTGCGGAGGTCAGCGACACGCGGCACCCGCCTGCCCCAGGGACATCGGTCCCTTTCCCTGTTGACGTTGTCCCTGAGCGCTCATCCAGCCGACTCGGCATCGTGGGGGGCAGTGCTCCATCACCCCCAGCCTCCGCCCAGTAACAAGTCCCTGGGCAATTACCCCCCCTGGTTTTGTGCTAGAAAGTCTTATTTAGAGAGGGAAGGGGAGAAAGAGCACTGCCCATCCTGCACCCTCCTGCTTCCCACCTCCTGCCCACCCTGCACACGTATGCATCCACCCCGGACGCACCCCACGCCCCGCCACGTCCCCCCGTACCCCCATCCCGCGCCCCGCGGTACCAGCAGTGCGGAGACGACGGAGGCGGCATTGGTGACAACGTACTGCAGGGAGATGGCGTCCTGGGGGGTGACGATGAAGCGGAGGACAGTGCCGTGGACGAAGGCGCCGGTGATGAAGTTGAGGTGCCCGATGATGAGGAGGATGAGGCCCGTTTTCATGAGGACCCTTTGGTGGCTGCCGGGATCGAGGTGGCCTGAGCCATTGGGGAGAGGAGGGCTGGGCAAGGAGGCTGCACGGCGCGGGGTGGCCAGCACCCAGCCATCCCTCCCGCCCGCGCTCCGCGCTCAGCACAGCACGGGGCATTTGGGGACAGCCCCGGGGGACATGCCCCGTGCTGGCAGGACGGGGCAGGAGGCGACGCGGTGGCAGCCGCCGGCAGCCCAGGTATGCAAACCACAGCGGGCTGTCCTGGGGCCGGGGCAGCAGCGCAGGGCCAGCGGCCGTGCAGACAGGCGTCCGCGACGGGGCTGGGAAGGGCCGGGGCTGCCCGGAGCGGTGAGGAAGCCCTGGGACAGCAGCTGCCCGTAAATGCTCCAGCGCTGGGGTTTGGCACCCGGCGCTTTGAGGGGTGACCGCAGCAGCAGCCGGGCTGTTCCTCCGTCGGGACCCACCCCGGGGCCGCTCTCCTCGCACACCCGTCTTCACCCAGGTGCTCAGCCCAGCTCCGTCCCTGACCCCGTTCGAGCCCCTCGGCTCTCCTCCCTCCCTGCCTCAGTTTCCCCTGCAGGAGGGCAGTGGTGGAGCCGCGGGCAGGGCTGGGGCACCCTCCCATCACGATCACCGCACCAGACCTGGACTTACCCACTTGACACATCTTCACCGGGCCAGGATGAGGCCATCAGAGTCCCTCAATGGCCCTGGGACCTGCCCTGTCCTCAGCCCCCAGGTTGGCAGACGGATCCATCGGGGTCCCACCGTGCTGGGCAGGACCAGGACTGGCCCCAGGACCAGCACCAGGACCAGGCCACCAGAGCTGCTCGCCTGCTGCACCCCACTGCTACTCCCAATTCCTGTCGGACCAGCTCCCCGGGAGGAACGAAGGGATAACTCCACCTTCATCTGTTTCCGCCCAGGGGAAGCACAGCCTGTCCCCACCCCTGTGCTCCCCTTGCTGCTGAGCCGGCGGCCGTGCAGTGGCACGCCGTGCCAATACGCCATGCCACGCCGATACGCCATGCCACGCCGATACGCCATGCCGCGCCGATACGCCATGCCGCGCCGCCTCATCCCCCTCCCCATCCATCCCCTCCTCCCCGGCACACGCGGGTTGGTCTGCCCTGCAGCGATGGCAGCAGGTTGGGATCCAGCCAGACAGGTCCGAGGCCACGGGCTGAGGGTCCAGGAAGGGGCAGCCCCTCGGGGTGGGATGCTGCCGGACCACGGGGCAGAGACCAGCACCGTCAGGGACCAGGGATCCACCTGCAGAGGGAGAAAAGCAGAGGGGTCAGGGCTGGTGCCGACTTCCCAGAAGGTGACTCAGAGGAGCCGGTTTGGTGGCAATCACCCCAGTAAAGCTTCCAGGGAAATTACTGATAGCAAGAGACTGAGACGGGCTGGGGCCAAGGGCTTGCCGAGGTGGAGATCTCCCTCGCTGGTGGGAGAGGCGTGCTAAGCGATGCTCCCCGCAGCCACGAGGCACCAGCAATTTAATTACAGGGACAGCCCTGGCTCCCGGGACTGGTCTGGGGAAGGGCTCGGTGCAGGCAGAGACTCAAAGGCACTTGTCCCTAACATCCCAGCCCAGATCCCTTACACGCGGCAGCGCTGGGAACGTGGCTCAGCACAGCGTTAGGCCCCGTCCTTCCCCTCTTTTAACCTGTACCCAGCCCTGCTGCACAGGGAGGGAGGAGAAGAGGGACCTCACCCCGCTACAGCTCCAGAGCAAAGCGGGTCCAGCCCCTGCAGCCGCGTGGCACACACGCCGTCCCCAGCACAAGGCTGTCACACCACGCTTTCTAGAGGCAGAAGGGGAGATGCCCCCCTTTGCCCCACGCCTCGGGCTAGGGCAGTGCTTACCAACGCTCGAGCACAGGGCAAAGGCAGCCAGAGGACTTCACTGTACACCTCTGGAAAGGATGAGCTGGATGCGAGTCAAATGACAACCAGAGTCTTTATTCAAATAGTCCCTTAGGATGTTTGCAGACATACAGACACACGTACATATTTACACTCTTACACACCTCACAGAGCTTGAACCAATAAATTAAAACAAAAAGAGGGCGGGGAAATTTTTTTTTTTTTTTTTTCCTTTTTTGTCATGTAAGAAACAGCAACTCCCCGAGGCGAGGCTGGGGAGCCAGCTGGAGAATCGCAAACAGAAGCCAACACGGACACAACCCTGCCCCAAAAGATGCAACGACAGCGCGTGTGCTTTTCAGCAGGAGGCCACTTCATACTCTGGCTTCGATGCACTCCAGTTTGACTATCTCATCCAGCCTGCAGCCCTCGGCTTGGGCACAGTGGCTCAGGTGGGCACTTGGGCTCTCGGCACCTCTCGCTTTGGGGGTCTGTGGGCAGGCTGCTGCAGTCTGAGAGTGGGGGGAGTCGCACTCATCCGAGGTAATGTCTGGCACGTCGTCCGACTGACTGTCGGAGCTCTCCAGGTCGCTCCGTATGCTCTCAGGCTGGGCCAGGGTGATGTCCCAGGTTTTGCTGGCAATGCAGTCCTTTTGCTCACAGCTTTGGTGTTTGCACGTCTGCTCCTGCTCACCATCCTCCTCTTCCTCCTCCTCCTCCTCTTCCTCATTCTCTGCCATTTGGGTGTGGACATGCAGAGAGTCCTCCGTACTGCTGCCGCTGGCCAGCTGGTAGTGACTTGGTTTGGCTTCGATGTCCACCTGGATCTCCATGTTATTGCACTCCCTGCAGAAACAAACGCCCTTATGTTACTGGGTACAGCTACTGGGTTCAACTGGGTCACCACCACGCACTGCATCACTCTTCCCAAACATGAGCAAGGTGCTGCTCATCACCCCACGGCATCTGGGGAACAACACCACTCGCTGCTGTCCTCGAGTCCTCCTGACAGCAGCCCAGATCACCCCCACGAGCCAGGAACCGAACTGGGAAAGCACCGGAGTCCCCGGGAGCAGCCAGGAACAGACCTTGAGGGTCCTGGGCTGCAGCTCCCCTCTTCTCAGCCTCCACATCACCCATGGAGGCTGCTCCCAAATTGTCCCCAGTCCTCCTTCTGTGCGAGGAAAAGGATCAATCCACTTCCCTGCCACAGAAGAGCGGGCTGGTGCAACTGCAGTCGTGCTCCCACCCACAGCAGCACCTCGCAGAGCACAGATTTTTCCAGGACACCCACTACCAACACTCTGCTCACCATCGCGTGTCCTCCTACCTGTCCTGGGGGTTGTAGGAGCTGATGATGGAACCAGCCATGGCTCGAGTGCTGGCGTTGTCGCTGATAGCCCCCAAGCTGACTGAGTCTTTGGGGAAAATCTCCTTCTGGACATCTGCCTGAACTTCCAGCCTGCAGAAGAAAGGAGGATTCCTCAGAAATGTCAGAGATGGTCCCCGAGGGGCACCAAGCCATCACTGTTCCTCATGGGAAAGCAAGAGGCCCTCTGTGCTGGCGCAGGCCGGCATGACAGAGTTTAACCCAAATGGTTCCTCCCATTTAGTCTCATTTTGGCTCCATTTAGGTAAACCCATTCTGTTTTCCATGACGAAGGTAAAAGTTGTGTTTATATCTATGACTCACGCAATTCCCGCGAAGAACAGATTTCCACAGATCTAGCGCACAGCCGTGATTATATCCTGGCTGCCGTATCAACACGTGTCTCTAATTATCCAGCAAACTGACTCACAGGCAAGTTTAGAGGAAAACTGTGATGTAACCTCCTGACTTGGAAAGCACTGGCCCTGCTTGCTATAGGCCATTAGGGAACAGGAAACATCAAAACTTTTAGGCTGGGATAAGAGGACTGGAAGATCTTTAAGCAGGCCACGGAGGCATCTCTGCACTGTTCCCAATTAATCTGAAGCATCAGCTCTGCAGTTTCAAGGAGCTCAGCAGGGACAGAAACTTGTTTGTCTTTTGTTCTTGCAAGAACCAGCCTAGCACTGACTCCAGAAGTAGCCTGGTCTGCTGAGACTGGTTATTCTACAACAGACCAAGAAGTAAAAATACTAGGACGTGACTCCCAAGTCAAAGAAGGAGCACTCACAGTCCTGGAGAGCTCCCCAAAATAAGCCTCCTCAGCCAACGCCGGCCTTGGGAACCTCCACCCCTGTCTTGCCATGCCCACGAGTTCAGTTACCTGCTGTACTTCCCCTTGCCTCCCAAGAGGACACCACCACTCAGGGTACCACCCGAGAGGGCGGCGAAGCTGGCCGTCTCGCTGTAGTTGCCCTGCATCACGCTGAGCCCATCGGTGGGGCTGCCGCTGGTGCTCAGCACACTGGTCAGCCCCTCAATGCTGCTTTCGCCAATGCTGGGGTTCTTCAGGGCTCGCCAGGCATCGGCCACTGTGGGGAAGAACAGCACAGGAACTGGAATCAGCAAGGGAACCGTCCGGCCGCGATGGCGCTGGGGGTCAGACAGCACGTGTTTTGTCTCAGACTGCCTCCCTGCCTCGTCCAGCGCAAGGAAGAGCTGAGAGTTTGCTTTGAGAGCTACGCAGCCGATCACCAGCAGAAGACTGAAGCAAATAACCACTTCTAGCCAAACCCAGGTAAAGAGAGATGGTCAGATTTGGGAACTTTTAAGGCCCCCAACCATTTCATTACAAGAGGCAATGACAGGGTCCTGCTTCAGCCCCTTCCCCAGTTACCTGTGATTGGTCCGTCATCTTCATCAAACTCAATTTTCACGCCCTTTCCATTAGCGGTGCTAACTCCACAGCCACCGCCTCGGCACAGCGAGATCGGCACAACACCATAGACGTAGGCCAGCATGATGGGGACTCCGATACCTGGAGGGCAGGATGCGCTGAGTTAAGAGGAGCTTAAGGCTGAGCTGGCTTGGGCAGACGGAAAGGACTCGTTGGGGTAGGGACTCTGTCAGTTGTATCTGTGCTGCTTTTCACACAGAAAGGTTCTAGTTCACAACTTTGCAGAGAGACAGTGGAGGAGCCCTTCGCTCGTGCTGCTGCTGCGCAGAGTGAGGGAACCCCAAGAGCACAGCCAGCCTCAGCTGAACCCCCGAGACACCCATGGACTGGTCTGGTGGCTGGTAAGAGACAGCTCCGCGTGTCGAGGACTCCACCGTGGGCTGTGGCACAGGCAAGCCCAGTGGTGGCTCCAGGCCAACTCAAGCCCATGAGGACGTGTAGCCTGGATGTGAAACGGAGGGACGTGCCCAGAAGAGCACACAGCAGCAGCCTGCAAAGCGTCCTTTGGCCACCCCCCACCTCACAGGGCTAGGCTACCCAGCTGTGTCGGTGACTACTGGCCCACCAGAAGGGAAAGGGACTGTGCTCACTTACCAACGCTGACAGCAGCGATGACTGGAGAGGCGATGACAGACAAGGTGACCCCACCAGTAATGGCCAAGTTCCTCTTGTGCTTAGAGGTTTTCTTTCCCTCATACCTGCTGTGGATCTGATGGAAGGAGAAGCACCAGGTGAGAACAGAGCCTGGTCATGAGCCACCACCAGCAGAAGACATTAATAATCTTGTGATTTTACAGCCCTGTCAGCTGCATTAGCCCTTAAAGAACTTCATCTTGACCACAGATCTCCTCACAGATCAGATCTAGCAAGTGGGTCTGTGTTTATGAAAGAAGAAGCTACAAATATAGTGCTTACATGCCATTTCTTCCCTCTCAACGCCTCTTTTATCAGCACAGACACGCAACAGCATCACACAGTTTGGGGCAGCAGGTCAGCATCAAAACATGAGTGACTTATGCAAGCCAAAGCCTGATGTTCAGTGTCCATCCACTGTCCCACAGAGCCCATTATCACAGAAAGCGTTAGAAAGGGACCAGGTTTCTCCTTGGGTGTTCCCGGTTCAAGGTAGAGGCATGAGAGCAATGCAAAACGCATTTGAGAGGACTTCAGCCTGAAGGGCTATCAGTCACCACCTTCCCTTTCCCCACACAAAGCCCAAAAGACAAGGTTTAGAAGAGACAGCTGAATTTTGGTTCTATGACAAGATCCACCCTTCGTATCAGCTCTAAATTTC
Source organism: Aramus guarauna (assembly GCA_013400195.1). Taxonomy (NCBI): domain Eukaryota; kingdom Metazoa; phylum Chordata; class Aves; order Gruiformes; family Aramidae; genus Aramus; species Aramus guarauna. Next base: position 30,953 of record VXBL01002492.1, on the reverse strand, counting down.
TTGAGTACAGAGAAGGCCCCCAACCCTTCAGCACCAGCCCTCTGCTCTCCTCACTTACCTTCCTCCCAACATACACAGGGATGCCAATGACCATAGCAGGAATGGCTATGCCGGCGATGAGGGAAATGCCTACAGGAGCACCGATCAATGTGCCAAGCTGCCAGAGAATCTTCTTCTTACGACTCCATGGCTTTTTGCCCCAGAACGTACAGCCGGAGGGGCTTAATGGAAGGAAAAGAAGTGACATTAACACCACAGCAGTTCCCAGGTGTTCCTGAGAACCCCAAGTTCAGCTTCCACGTGAACAAACCCCAAAACTTAGGAACAAGTTTGTGTAGACAACACAAAAAAAGTTTCCCTCTTTTTTCCCCCCATCAAGATTAATTTGCTCATCAAGGTGATTATCACACTACCAGGCCTATGTTTAATATCCAGTATGCCAAGAGCTCTCAAACACAAATGTATCAGGAGGAGCTTTTCTTGGTGTGGAAGAGCATCCTCATACTGTAAATTGGGAAGAAAGTTCAGCTCTGGGGCAGAAAGAAGAAAATTTTGAAGTTCTGCTGACTAATTGGAGAGGCAGGAGGATGAGAGGCCAACACACGAAGTGAACTCCTCCAACCAGCCTCAGAGAAGCGCGTCCCATCGCACCGGCAGGAACCCAGGCGTGCCGCTCCCCTCCTCACCTGAGGTAATGCAGATCCGAGATCTCCTTCATACACAGCCAGCAGAACTCGCAGCCACACACTGCGCACGTCATGTGGTTGCAGCTCCCATCGTTCATCTTGATGATGTACGCACTGCAACGCGGACATGGCTTGATGTCATCAGCTACGGGAGAAAAAGCATGGGATCAAGTTGGGCTCTGTGCTGTGAGTATGAAGAATCAATGAGGGGGTTCTCGTTATGGATTGAAACCCTTGGGTTTTGTGCGGGCAGAACACCTTCACTAATCACAGATAAAGCGGGGATGGTTGCGTCTTTAGCTTATCTCCAGAGCAGGAAGATAACGTTGATGAGGCAGGTGCCACCAAAGCCATTTGTCTGAACAGCAGGACCAAGAACAACACTCACTCATCCTAGCCTCGAACGGGATGTATTCCAGAACACGCTTAAATCCTGGGAACAAGTCTTACCTGCCCCGTGCTAGCCAAGGCAACAGCCTAAGAACAAACCATTACTAAATTGCTCCACTGAGGTGATTCACGGGCCAAGAATGACAGAACACTTGGGAGAACGAGGCATGGGAGAAACTCCGAACCTGCCCTTCAGAAGCAGCCAAAAGGGGAACCGGGTCTGCAGCCGCACACGGCAGTCGGGCACGGAGGCTGTCCAGTCCCCAGTTTGCTGCTGGCAGAGCAGGATAAAGGTCCTTCATCTCTTCCTCAATTCAAGCGTCATCTGATCGCAGTTATGCAATGGCTGTGCGGTGGTTCAGGGCTTTGCTGGCAGCTCCTGCACCACTCGACAATATGAAATCCAGCTGCTGCGATCTGCTCACACCTTATTAATCACTAAACTGAATCCAGCAGGAACGGGGTGGGGAAAAACCACTGTCTCAAGAACCTCCCTTTCAGTGGCTAAGTGCTAAGCTCTTCCTGGCAGGGATCTCCTTTAAAAGGGTGAAAAAAACCCTCAGAAACTATTTTTGCTTGCTGGTATGTGTCGCAGGCTGTGGTAGTATCTGTGCTGTCCATTATCAGGGCCCTCTCACCGGGGCATGTTGAATCTCGACATACCACTAAGCCACCTCTGAACCACCCACGATGGCTCCGTTCTAAGGATGCGTATTAACATTTTAACTCCTGATATAGAAGGAAAAGTAGGGCGTTTTGTTTGGGGGTAGGGCAGGACTTCATGAAATGGCCTTACTGCCCACTTCCAGAGTCAATACAGTTATTTTTAATGAACACTAACTCAGCAGACACAGTAGCTCCTACCAGGCAGCGTAGGAGTCTGTGGGTTGGCATTTTTTCTGTACCCGACATTACTAACAGTGCAGCTAACAGTGCACAGAGCAAGGCTCCCCACACTCAGCTAGGCATGAATGCTACCTTTTACTAGCGCAGCAGACAAATTTGAAGTTGCAAGGCTAAAGAAGTGCCTATTTGTTCAGGGTTTAGATCAGCAAGAAACAAGAACATCCAAGATCAAAACAGCCACAAGCCTAGCTGGGGCGGATGGGGGGAGCTGCCGTGACGTGGAAGGACTTAAAGCACATCGTCACCTACTGATCTGTTTTGCATTCTTGGAGAAGCCCGCCAGATTTGTTCTAACACCTACCAGAAGGGGAAACGACTGAGTTTCACGGCTGTCCTCACCCGTGGCTGCTGGGGACCCTCAGCAGCGTCCCTCGCGGGGCACTAACACCCCCCTGCTTCCACAGGAGGGGGTTTTTGCACGCGGGTGGCTCTGTCTCAGCTTCACATGCAGAACTACAGCATCAAGTAACCAAAAAACCCAAGTGAATCCATACCCGGCCCGGATTCCTGTCCGTAACTGAGGCCCGACGTGTGCTTGGTTCGTACTCGGAGCGTCTGTGCCCTTTGCTGGCGGGCCATGTCGCAGGTTTGGTTGGGATGCCATATCTGTTTGCAGTGGTAGCAGAACTCCGTCTGGCAGCCGTCCCTCTCGCAGGTCAGCTTGGGGCAGCTGGCACAGCCGTAGGCAATAACCGCGTAACTGGAGAAGGAAGACACCGGGTGAATTAGCAAAAGACAAAGTCATCAAGCGACGGTCCGGCGATCCTTTTCATTCAGCCCACCCAGGGGTGGCCCAGGAGGCTGCCGCTGCCTGAGCCATCCCGCTCAAAGCGGCTGGTGGAAGAGCCGCTGCAGAGAGAGCTCAGGACCCCGAGCGACGGGTCCTTTTACCCCGGAGCCCGCGGCAACGCTGCCCCGCGGGGCAGGTCAGCAAAGTGGGGGGTCAGCCCACCGCTCCCATCTCACGTCTTTCCGCAGGGGAAACGACGCTGCCCGCACAGCAGCCCGCACGCCAGACACATTCCTGCTCCCTCCAGTCCTGGGGCTTACGCTGCAGGGCCTGAAATTAAGTAGTGCTAATTGGGTTACTTGGGGCAGACACCTTTTACACAGACAGCTTACAACACTGAATTCTCTCCTCAGTAACTGCTGGCAGTTCTCACTGTCAGTTCGGACAGACCAGCTTCGTCTTGCCCAGCACTCCCTGCTACCCGCCTGCTGCCGCTGATTCGGGCTCCGAGGACGGGCTCATGCTGCTCTCTCCAGGCACCTGTGGCTAAACACATGCACCTCGGTTCCGAGGACAGGCACAGGGCAGATATAACATGGCCCAGAGGAATCTAGGAAAGCTGAGGTTGTCCTGGGCACTTCTATCAACTGAATTATTCTAAAAAAGTGGAAAAACAGCGGTTTGCACGTGCAGCTGTCTCAAGGAGCAAGCTCTTCTTGGTCTCCACAGAATTTCCTTTTTCAACGAGCAGTGAAGAACAATGCTCTGCCTCCGGAGTAAGCCCAAACTTGAGTAAAAACAAGTGAATGTGCAAGAGAGGGAGGCCGGAGCCAGGATGCTCAACCAGCTCACTTTTTCTGGTAGCAGCGTGACACTTCCAGAAGCAGCGTGCTGCGTACACAAGCCTGAGCAGCATCACCAAACGCTGCTGCAGGAAAGCTGACTTAGGATCATCAAGGATGAGGTTGTTCCCACTGGCGAGGGCTGAACCGAGCAATTCCAGAAGTGCCTTCCAGTTCTGCCACACCAGTATGGCAAAGGGTATTTTTGTTGATCACCCTCAGTATTTCTGTTAGCAGTCAGAGGACAGTAACTCCTATTTAAGGTTTTATATTTAGAGCTTGTGTAGCTCAAGTTGTATTGCCTCTTCTCAGAGGCAGCAGCGTGAGAACCACTGAATGTGTCATACCACAATGATTCATATCCCGTGGGAGTTTGAGCAACTTCATCCTGCCCGGGTACGACATAATCGCCAAAGAAACAACATCCCTGCGCCGAGCGCGGGGCCGGCAGGCACGACTACAGGGTCTCCGTGTACATCAACGGCTGTGCGCTCCGGCACGCAAAGCCAATATTGGAGGAGAGATGGGATACAGATGGCCTGGGGGCTTGGGGGGTCAAACTTGACCCACATTGACGCCTGTGCATCTTGTCTAGGGAAGACTCCACTAAGCATCCTTACCGTGTCGCTCTCGTACGGTCGAAGACCTACCCCTGGCAAAAACAAAAGCTTCATCTGACCAGCTGTGTTATGACACGCTGCTATTTCAAACCCTAACAGCAGGCTGGGAAAGCTCAGTGTAATATATTAAGCAATCCCATGCTCCAAATTAACCCCTCACTAGAGATGCAGGGGTGGGGTTTTTTTTAGACATTGGAGCAAATCCTATGCGAAATGAAAATTCCCATCATTTATATTTTATTCCTGGAGCTGAAATGGCAAATATAATGAACAAGCCCCCCAGGTTTGTGGGGAAACAAACTACAGAGTTGTCTGTCAGGGAAAGAAATAACACATCTCCGAATTCAAGGTCAACTAGAAAGATGCTGTTGAAGAGATGTGCCTAGGATTAGCTGGCAGGATCCGGACCAACGCACGTCCCCTCTTCACCTGACCTCGGACACATCGCTGCATTAAACAGCCACTTCCAGGCTCAACCCCAGCAGATGAAAAGGGAAACTCTGACTTTTCTCCAGACAGCAACGACAGCGAGCGTCTTCCCGAGACCCCGGGAACTGCACAGCTCTGCTCCCAGCCCACTCCTTGGATGGCCACGAGTCCTCTCCGTTCCCCCTCCCGCTGCTCCGCAGGAGTCAGAGCCTCACCACGTGCCTCCAGCCTCATTCACCGAGCTCAGCCTACACAGCTCCGTTCCTTTAAAGGTTCTGTTATTCTCCCAAGCTCCTAGGAGAGATGCAGTGTGACGAATACTAGACAGCGATGCCACCTGATTGTAGCGAGGGAAAAAAAAAACAAAACCCCACAAAGCTGCAAACACAGAAAATGATTTGTATTGCGATTGATGGCGCATCAATTGACCAGTGTTGCCATGGCAATGCGCACTGGTGTTGTGTTGGTCCTCCTCCTCCTCCCCGGCAGCACAGCCCAGCTCTTTCATTTACGAAAGACTGCGGTACGCGTGGAAGGCACAGGATGCTGCGCGCCACACGCCCAGGGTTTTGTCCACCACCGGCCAGCAGCCCCTCGGTGCCGTCACCTCGGCGGTGGGTGACACCCAGTGCCGCGCATCACCGTGCCCCCAGCCCTGCGCTCCCGCTCGGTTCACTGGCATTACTACGGTGGGAAAGCCCACCGTAAATAATTCATACCCTGACTTTACATCAGCACAGCGACACAAGCTGGCTGGGAAGAATGAATAGGGTGACTAATTCTTCTCCGTGCCGGAGGGCTGATTCCAACAGCCTTTGTTCGAGTGCTCCAGACACACTAGCGGCTCCGCTCCACGAGAGCTGCCCGGTCTCCGACAGCCCCAGGGTCGCTTCTTGCTTCTGCCGGGCAGCTCAGAGGAGGATGTCCACGCACGTCGCCTGGCTCACCCTGCTAACCGGGGAGGAGGCATTTGCTCGCACGAAGAGCCGCGTGTGACACCAGTCTGCCCAAATTCCCCAAAGCAACGGTCGGATCAGACACAGGCTGGGTTACTATCAAAGAGGCAACGCCCTCGAGGCCACGCTGGGGCCGGCTCCTTCCAGCCAGCCAGCCTTGGTGACGTACGTCGCCTTTACACCTTATCCCGAGCACGGATAAATATCACAGCAGCCAACGAGCTGAGATTCGGTAAGCAGGACCAGGATTTTCTCCAGCTGGCTAACAGCAGGGGCATTCCCTCTGGTATTGCTCTGCAGACAGCATAACCTGCTCTATCTCCCTGATCTCATCCCCGGCGCTACTGAAATATCAAGATCCAGCACTTGATTTTGCTTCCGAAAGGAACAAAGCTGTTGTTCGCTATTAACATCGCCCTCTGAAGAGACAAGCCCTTATACAAGGCTGTGAAATGGGTAACCTGAGCCAGGCTAACCGATTTGCATAGGAAGACTATTACAATGCTCTGATTAAATCTTCACAACCCTCCCTCCCACCACACTTTCCATTGTGACTACAAGTCAGATTTTCCTTTCATGTTCTTGCTACCCAGAACTGCAATCCAAGCCGAGTTCTAGCTAAACTTCACGGCACTTCTCTAAGTTTCCTGAACAAAGCCCTTTTCCAGGCAGCTCTGGCTTATGCTCAAACAGAAACCTAACAGAGCTCATTTGAAGGAAAAGAGAAGAGAAAATGAAAGCAACACGCAGAAAACTATAAAGTCATCGAGCTTGGCTGGGCTGACTTCTGGACAGACAGACATTTCCTCACTTAGGCAATGGACAATGAGTCAACATCACTCCTCTGTGCCATGCACTCACATCCTCACTGGGAAAAAGTGACCGTTTACGGTTCCTTCTTCCCCAGCGTGGAAGCTGCAGGGTGTCCCCATGCACTGTCCCCACAGCTCGCAGCGATACACGCGGCCGGGAAACTCCACGCTTCCTATTTGTGCAGACAAAAAAAAAAAAAAAAAAGCTTTCTTTTAAATCAAGGAAACAATGGCTCCGCTAAAACCCCCTTCAAGTCCTATCGCTCGTACCCGATTTGTCTGTATTTCCACAATCCTCAAGGTCGAATCCTAGCAAGGTAGTAGGGATAGACAGAGTCATTTTGGTAGCCCAGGCCCATCAACGGTCCTGAAGAGACCGCTGGCAGGCAAGTGAGGAACACCGGCAGTGAGGGTTCTCTGTGGAGTGTCTGTCAGCAGCAGCACCCCACGGGGGGTGAGCCACCCCTCCCTGCGCTGTGCTGGGACCCGGCTGGGGACAGGCAGCACCCCAGCAGGACAGCGGGGTCCAGGACCACCCCAGCCCGGACCCCATCCCCAGGACGTGCTGGGCACAGGACCACCCCAGCCCAAACACCATCCCCGGTTGTCCCAGCACCCGGGACAGGACCGGGGCGGGGTCCCCCTTCCCTGAGCCACCCCAGGACGGGGCGGGCAGCACCCCCGGGACACCGACCCCCCCCGTCACTCACCCGCAGTCGGGGGCCGGGCACCAGCGGCAGTCGGGGTCGGCGGCGAGGCAGCGGCGCAGCATGAACTCCTCGTACTTGGCGACGAGGTGCGGGGAATCGCGGAGGAGGCGGCGGATGTCGGCGGGGTTGAGGCGCTCGCTGCACTCGGGGCAGCAGATGTTGACGCGGGACTCGGTGATCTCGATGCGGAGGTACTGCCGCAGGCAGGCCCCGCACGACCGGTGCGGGCACGACAGCAGCCGCGGGGCGTTCTCCGCCGGCTGCCGCACCAGGCACAGCGGGCACTCCAA
>VXBL01002492.1:249-23469 GCA_013400195.1 Aramus guarauna | reverse complement strand
CCACTGCGCAGGCGCCCCGCCCCGCCCCGCCCCGCCCGTCACAGGGCGCTGCCGCCGGTGCCGCCATTTTGGTTGCGGGCAGCGCCCCCAGGCAGGCCTGAGGGCCGCGGGCCCCGTTCCCGTTCCCGTTCCGCGGCAGCGGGGCCTAAGTGGCTCTGAACTACCTTGGCGGCGTGGGGTAGCGCGGTACCGCTGCGCTCCCCTTTGCGAAGGCTGGCTCCCCTCAGCACCGAAGGGGCCGCGGGGCTTGCCCGGAGCATCGCTGCCCGCCCGGAGTGGGCCATCCCGGCCTGCTGGCCTCGCCCGGCCCGGGGCTGCGCTGCGACCCGGGCCTGGCACCCACGGAGGGTTGTGAAGGGGCCTGGTGCTCCCCTGGGCATGGGGGGCTGTGCCCCCTGGGCAGGTCGCTTTTTAAGGGGTCTGTTGGTGCAGAGGGGGGTCTGTCCCCACTGGAGTCCCCTCGGAGCGCCTTCATCCTGCTGGGGCATCGTGTGCGTCGCTGCCTGGCCGTCCTTCGTAGCGTTTGTGAAGAGTCGTGGGGATGTGCTCACCCGTGAACCCTTCCCCGAGTGCGGGGTTTGGCCTCTCTCATACAGAGGCGCTGACGCTACGACCCACGTTCTGGCTGCAATCATGCAGAAATTTAAAAGCCTCCGTTCCCGTCCAGGGTTCCCCTGTGCCCGCGGGGGTCTGCCAGCCTCGTCTCTCGTTCAGGGGCAGATAAGCTCACGGGAAGGACACTGCCTCTTGCTATGCAGGGGAGGCGAAGCAGAAAGACCTGCTGTGCCTGTGAAGTGCGCGTTCCGTCGGCACAGAAGGGGCTGCTTTCCCTGTAGACTCTCAGCTCCTGACTGGACAGACTGTAGTTATTCATGTGACGAGACAAGTGTGGCTTCATCACTGTCTTCCAGCTATCGCCATTCCTGACATCATTTCTCTCAGCAAAGCCTATTTGCATAGTTCTACCAGGCTCCTTCTGGGCTGCAGAGGGCCCTGCTCCGTGCCTCTGGGATGGAGAACACGGTTTAGCAAACCCAGCCCAGGCCAACAGCCAAAAGCACCTGGTCTCTGCGCTCGCACTGCCTGACTTGCTGTAGGCGAAGACCCCGTGCCTGTCAGTGCAGCAGAGATAATGATGACACTTCCCCATTTGATGGATGGGTGAATGAAGGCACAGAGGAGTAAATCACCTGCATAAGAGCACCCAAATGAAGCTTCCTCCTCTCCAAGCACCGTTCAGCTCTCATTACCTTCCCTATGCTTTTCTTCATTAATTCTGTGCCTGCCATACACCCGCACTTAGTGCTTATCCCGAGATGCCTGCTGCGCCCGAGTCCTTCCTTAGAGCTCACGTTCCCCAGACGTTTATCAGCTCTCCCTCACCTCTGCTGCGCTCCGGCATTCCTGCCACAACACACGCTCACGGCTTTGGCCCAGCTGCAAGTTTTGGCCCACACTTAGAATTGGTCTCAGAGTGTTAAATTTCTGCCTGGGATCAAGACCCTTGTTATCGGCAAGCTCGTTTAGCCAGGGAGCCAAACAGTTCTGCTCCAAGAGAGGCAGGGATGCTACAAGGGTGTCTGCGGAGCGTGTTGCCCCTGAACGGTGTGAGTTGCTGAGCTCCGGTCCCTGGCAGGTCATGGGCAGGCGTGAAGATGCTTAGCATTTCTCTGACACCTTTCGTTTGGAGCCCCCGGAATGCACCAACACACAAAAGGATCCTCTCCCAATTTCACTAGTGGGAAAGGAAGGCCAGAGAAAGAAAGGAGAAATGTACTGGTACAAAACAAGATTATATTGAAATTAGCTATTCCTGTCTGAAACAGGCAAGGTATGAGGCATCTTTAAATGGCTGTCGCTACCCATCTGTAGCAGAGACTGTCTTGGTTTGATGATTTCACTAGAAAAATTACACTCCTGACTGAAATAGAGAAACCTGAACAGGACTTGTGTGTGGGACGGATCTCCCAGACAGCGCTCTGACAGCTCAGCCTTACGTCCTTTGCAGCGCAAGAGCACAGACTGTAACTAATTGTGGGAAGGTTTCATCTCAAAAGCTAATGTGAGCCAGGCCTGAATTTCCAGTAGTGCAGACGCAGAGAGACAGAGATCAAAACCATCTGGAGTCCCTGGGAAAGGCATCAGCTCGCAACGTGCTGATGGGGCAGAAGTGACTCTTCATTCCCTCGTATGAGGAATCATGATACAAACAAAGCTGGGGGAGACCAGGGTAAATCCAAGGGGCTCACGCTGACTTCAGAGCCGTCTGTCCTGCTCCCAAGCTGTGCAGACCTCGTGCCAGTCTTTATATGTTTAAGGGAATTCAGTGCTTTTATGCAGCTCGGAGATAGACTTCTAACTGTCCTGACCCTGCCATGGTCCAGACATACCATCTACTTGAAAACAAGTTCTCCGTGGCCGAGGTGTTTCTCCGTGGTGAGTTTCCGTAGCCCTTGCCAGAAGCAGAGGCTCCTGCTCAGCACGTTCCTGACTAGGGAGCAGTTTGAACCCAGTAGTTTGTTTTGATTCAAACTGGGGAAAAAAAACCCACAACAATCAAACCCAGCCAGGAGCTGGGGCTGGGAAGGACGGGGCACGGAAGTGGGCTGCCGGGGAGGGGAGGGAAGAGGCTGGTTGGAAAGTCACCGGATTGGGAGTGAGACCAGCTCAGCTCCTCCCTGGAGCTGCAGGGAAACGGTCACCAGTCTGACCGTTTAACTAAGGGATATTTGAAAAGATTAAAAAAAAAACAACAACAAAAACAAACAAAAAGGGAGAGAATTCAAACGCTTCAGTGAACTGCTCTGCAAATCCCAGCTCTGATAGGCAAATTTGCTCTTGCTTACGCTGGCAGAAAGCTGGAAGACTGCTGACTTCCAACCCCGCTGCTTAAATCAGGGCAGGATTTGGCACAGGCGACTTTTAAAACTGCCTGAAAGTGCCGTATCTCCCAGGAAAGCTTCCAGCAGCCGTGTGGGGCATGCTTTGTCCAGGCACCACGGTGCCCTTCCCAGCCTGGACAGAGCAGCAGGCGAGGCTGAGCTGGGCTGAACTTCCTTTGGGAGGCACAGGCCACTTTCCAGAGAAATACCCCAGCCACCCACACCCCAAAAAGCCCCGCAAAGCAGAGTGACAGCTCTGTCACTGGCTTCAAGGAGGAAGAGCCTCTGGTGACGTAATGAAAACTCCCCTTCGTAATTCAGAGAGTGAAAGCAGAGGCTGGCTGCCGGGAAGGGATTGTGAAACCCAGCTCTCAGACTGGGAGTATTTGCATGGAGGGACCGGGGTGAGCCATGGCCGGGAATATTGCTGTGGTGGGGTGCTGGCAGGCAGGCGTGCTGGCTTTGGTTTGCAGCCGATAAAATAGAAACTCTGGCTCTTACCACGTCCCTTTTGCCTGCCCTCCCTTTCCTGGTTACTCAGATAGCACAGCGATGGTAAATAGCTGCCTGTTGCTCTTGTCCCTGGCCCGCAGGATGCAGGGGGACGTTGAAACAGGTATTTCGGGGGATGCACAGAGTCGATCTGCCTGAAACCTCCAGGTCATTCTGGCACTGAGGTGTGAACCCTCCCTGGGACAGTGTTTTCTCTAGAAGTACGTGGGTCTCCGCGGGGTTTCTCCCTCTTTACCCAGGCAGGGACGGGTGGTTATTCATGGGTTGTGTTTCAGAGCAGATGGAGTTTAGAGAAAATCCAGCTCATGCTGCTGCTTTCTGAAATAGCCACAGACAGGATGAAATGGGGGAAGGAGGGAAACGGCTTTACACCAGGAATTCTTCGTTGTTGTGCCAGACGGAGGCACTCTGGAATGACTCAGCTCCAGTCTTGCTGGGCAGGTTGAGACCTTTGGTCCTGCTTGGGTGGAGCAGCCAGAGCTGTTAAAGGGATCCGGATGCAGGAGGATTCACCAGTGCCAAAATGCAGATGACAGTTTCAAGGGTCCGTCTCCTGAGGATCCGCCACGGGGCACAGCCAGGCAGGTGCTGTGACACCCTGCAGACAAACCCGAGAGGTTGCTGTGGTCACAGCATCTAGACGGAGGTGAGAGGGACAGACAGACCCCAGTAGCACAAAGGTACTTTTAAACCTCTCAGAGGTGCAGTGGGGGGTTCTCGTCCTGGCTCCCTGCCCTGAAAAGTCGTGCCAGGAGCACGCGGGCTTCCCTTCCTCCTCCCCGCGGCCCCAGCTCCCCTGTGTGCAGAGCAGGGACGGCAGTCGTGGTCTGTCGCAGGGGCTCGGTGAAGCTTAACCCTGAGAGCTTTGCGATCTGTGGTGAGGGATGCTTTGCATTGACGAGGTAGCAGCTGTGTATTCAAGAACTGAATCTCATTGGGGTCATTTTCTGCCAGGGCCCTGGGGAAACGCTGGTTTGTAATGACATGCACTCTGATCGTTTCTCAGATGGAGATGTCATTAACGGCCGTTTATGCCTCTCCAGGGAAGACACCAGTGGCTGGGGAGGGCTCTCCCCAGTGTGCATATCTGCACACACTTTCTGGGTTGATCTAGTTAGTTCATGTTTTGTTTGCTTCTCGTGGTCCCCTGAGATGTGTTCAGGGATGGAAGAGATGATTCTGCCTGACACCCTTCTTCTCTGCTGGACTTAACAAGGACTGACATTCTTTTAAATGAAGAGCAAAAGGCAGGAGATGGGAGCCCTGGGATCAGAAATTCAAGGCTCTTCCAAGAGGATCGTTCTGGTTTACTCTGCAGTTACACCTCCTCTCCCCTCCATCTCCCCACCCCACTCTGCTCCCTCCTAACACCCACACGCACAGCACAGCAATCTTCCACTCCCTGCTGTGACTTTCCGGGAAAGATGCTGTCATGTGAAATCCTGGGAGAGAGATACCACATGGAGCTCTCTGAAAGCATCGCGCGTCCCTTGCAGAACAGGCCTGCAGACGGAGGAACACTGCGCTCCCCCTCCTCGAAATTCTGAATGCTTTCATGGATGGAGGTGGGAGGGAGTGGGGAATCGTCTTGTAAGCTTGGGAGCCGCCTACACACATGGCAAGTCTTGTCAGCAGCTGATAAAAGAGTGGGAGGTGAGGAGATTTTGAGGGGGAAGAACTTGGAGGTTCGCGTGCCCACCTAGCTCACCATCCTGTCTCCTCCAGCCAGGAGGGCCATGGGCTCGGCCCCGTCGCTGACACACGTGCAGTGAAAGGAGACCTCGAGCAGGGACGCAGCGATAACTACCGTCTACTTCAGCAATGACGTAAAGGTAGGGACTGTTAAGCAATAACTTATAATAGTAATCTGACATGCTTTTTCCCCTCTACAAAAGCAGCATTTCCTTTTGTAATGAAAGCACAGGCTGTTCTGATTTCTTTACACACCTGCTGTCCTGCACACTCACTGTACAGCTTTGGCGATACAAGTACCAATGATCCCCGCTCTCGATTCACTCTTACTGGTGACCTGCTGTCCTTAATGACAGGGGATTTACGACTGAGAAGGTTTAGCACAGTAGGGAGCTGCCATCAGGAAAGTGCTGGTCTGATCCCTGCAGTACGAGGAAGCAGCCAGACTCCCTCCTCACCCGAGTTGTTAAACAGACAATTATGTGTTTGGTGTTGGCATAAACACAGGCAAATTAGTCACTGGAGAAAACCCCAGTGCCTGTGACAGCTGGTTGCGGCTAGGAGAAGGTGGGGGTGACAAACACCTCTGATAGCAGCAGGCAGCTGCCTGTCCAGGGCACACTGTGCCGGGGCAGCGGTGGCCGGGCACTCAGTGGGGAGAGCCAGGTGCCACCAGCAAGAGGCACGGAGATGGCGTGACGGGGCAGGAACGTAGCGCTGGCTCTGGAGGCTGTCCTCTCTCCTCACTGCCTGATGGCAGGGGGTTTTTTTGGGGTGCTCAGCTTCTTGCAGGAGCATCTTGTGAGCAAACCTGGCCGTGGGAGAGGCAGCAAGGATCAAGGTGAAATCTCCAGGAGGACCATTTGCGGAGGACTGAGGAAGGGTTCATTCTGCCCTCAAGAGAGCAGATGCAGAGAAGCTAGAGCACTGGCATGGGGCTCAATTTCTGCAAGGAGAACAGAGTGAGGCACTGGCCTGGTTTCCAGGAAAGGAGAACAGTGTGTCACAGAGAACGCATTGAAAAGACCTGAGGCTTCTGCCTCAGCTTTCTGTCTCACTCCTGCAGACACGTGGGTGCTTGGGAGTTCAAAAGGCTGAACTGGAGGCTGTCCTGCAGCTGGCGCAGGACAGGAAGCTGTGGGCTTCTCCAGCAGAGCTGTTACGGGGACAGAGACCACAAAGGGTGTCCCTGTCTCTGCTGGGGGTCCCTGCATGGATCAGCATCTTTCTCCCCACTGTGCTGACCCTTGCAGCGAGAGTGTGGGAAGCAGAGCTGGGTGGGAAGGTTTGGTATGAGGCACTAGCTCTAGTGCCCAGACCCCCAGAGAGGCACTGGCAGCTCTTCAGCAGCATCTCCAAACCTCACAGCATCTCTGACACCCTTCCCAGCTGGTGCATCCTACAAACACAGGTAGGGCTGGGCGCACCACACGCTTCCTCCACCCGCCCCACCCATTTCCTATTTTCTGCAGACATGACAACTAGTGAGTTAATCCTGCAGGCCATAAACTAAGCTGTATTAGCAGACACCATCTGTCCTTTTTCATTTGCTGATGCACGACCTATTTTGCTGTGTAGTGGAGCAGGCGCTGCAGTTTTGGGGCCTGCATGTTGCAGTGTCCGTGTTGCCAGGGTATAATCCTTTGCTCGCAGTGACCTGCTAATGGGAGAAGGCTCCAGTAAACTGAGCACCAGAGGGACCCGCCTTCATGGACAGGTGGTGGCTGAAGCCTGTCCCTGTGGTTCCTTGGCTTCAGAGGAGGTTTGAGCCTCCATCCCACAAAGCACCAGTTAACACCTGGGAAGAGAAAGGTCTCGGTGGAACTTCCAAGGACAAGAGCATAACTCCTCTCAGCGGGGTCTCTCCTTACGTGGAGCCCCTTCAGCAACGGCCACGGGTAGGTCACTGTGAAAGAACATCCTCTTAGAGCCACCACCCAACCTTCACGGCCCTGCACTGGGGCTGAGGACAGTAAAAGCAAAATAAGAAAAACGAAAAGGAACTGTTTTCATCTTGGCAGCGGAAGAGAAACATCCACACTCCCCCGCTTGCCAGGAGGTTGCTGCCACTGTGGGGAGAGACCCGAATCTCTCGGGTGTCTTCAGAACCATCTGGGAGAACATTAGCATGGGACCTAACCCCTGCGCTGCTCCTGAGGGCACAGATGTTGTACTTCTTTCCCCTGAGTAACACTCTGCCTCGGAGGCAAAGTTTCCAAGACACCACCTCGGCACCTCCAGAAGTGCTGTAACACAGAGATCGTTCTCATACCCCAGGGGGGTCATGGGGACAGGCCGTGTGGGGTACTCAGTGCTCCAGCCACGCTGCTCTGGCCAGGGGGAATTCCTGCGCTTTACAAAAACCGAGCAATGGCAATTACGACAAGATGGGGAAGGACAGGAAGAGAATTCTTTCCTTATCCCCCTACAGGGATCCAGTCATGTCTTGGAGCGGCCTGGTGACCCTTGTCTGGGTACAGAAGTACAGACTTTACTAAAGGTCGTAAAACCATTGGGATATTTCCAAGCCAGTTGTCGTATTTGGCTTAATCAACTCAAAACAATTCCAAAGGTTAGCACCTTGCTGCGTAAAGCCACATTTCCTCCTGAATTTACCAACTTTTTATTTAACTCAGTGCTGGTGGCAGAAATTTTCCCTGAGCTCTGAAATAAAGAGCAAGGAAATTTTGTTGTCGTGTGCCATTAGGAGCGAGGTAGGGAACTGAGTGCAGGGAACTCATCAGTTACTCAGAACCAGGGCGGCCGCCTGCTCTCCGGCCTCTGCCTGGGGTCCCGGGGAGTTTTCAGCTTCCTGCCTCACCGCACAACAAAACTGGAAGAGAGAGGGGAAGGAGTTATTCAGACTGACCTTAGCATTTGCCAGACAACTTCTTTCTGAATTAGCTCAGTTGCACCATTTGGGCTTTCCAAGGAACTCTCAACCTGCTGGGTAGGACGTGGCCTGAATCCACCCTGTTCCGTGCCGTCAGCATCCTCTGAGTAGCCAAGGCTGGCTGCTGCAGGGCCGGCGCAAGTAAGCTGGCATGGAGTCATTTCCCTTTCCTGCTAGTTCTCCTCTTTTCTCTCAGAAACTGGCTTAAGCTCTGAACCCTGGGGTTTCCTACCTTGCTGCAACTGCAAGGTAACTTCTGCATAGTCTCGCTGCCTGCAAAGATGCTGGACTCCTTTGCAAATCTTGCTAAGCTTTGGATGCCCACAGCTTCCAGTAGCGATAAGCCCTGCTGCCTCCTTCCTGTCTGTGCTGAGCTTTGCCCTGTGTTCCCTTGTCCACACTGTGGACACTCATTTGGCCTCCGCATCAGATGTGACAAGAAATAATGGCTTTCCTGCCAGATGCCACGGTGTGCCGCTGTCCTGCAAGGTGTGATCTCCATCATGCGCTGTGGGGAGAAGGGACGGTGGCTGGTGTCGGCATCTTTCTGCTAGGAACAAGGTTTCCTTGCAGACTGACAGCTTGGGGTATAAACCCCCGCAGCAGGACTGCTCACAGTGATTCTCATTTCTTTCTTTGTGCTTTGGGAAGAGGATTGGCTCAAGAATTGTATTTATCCGAGGCCAAGGAACAAACATCCCACCCTTCACAGGCCATGGGCCTCTCCTGTGCGCCACGTGAGGAAGAGGAGCAGGGAAGGGCAGTGCTTCACCAAGACTAGAATCTACCCAAATCCGTGACTGCTGTCAGGAGGTGGGAAGAGGAATAAACGGCCCATGCGGTCAGCCCTGGAAAGGGCAGTTCCTGCCGAGAACTGGCTGGGGAACATTCCCGATTTCATAACCAGCACCAGCTGTGAAAAGGGGAAAGAAGAGTGATTCTGGACCCTGCCAGCAGCACCTCCTGCCCGCAGCCGGGCCGGGAGAGCAGCAGAGTGCTCCCAGAACAGCCCTCTGGCCCCGCAGCAAGGAAAACGGGTGTCATTTTCCAGAGAGCTGAGCCAGCACTAACCAGGTGGGAAATGTATGAGCGTCTCGCTTTGAAAATCAGCTTGATCCGGGTTCCCTCGGCTCACATGTTCTTTCCCCAGGCTGAGCCTGGGTTTCCAAGCCCCTGCGCTCAGCCCCGTTCAGTCCAGGGCTGCTCCCCCAGGGCTCTGGTCTCTCTGCGGCAGAAAGAGGAGGGCAAGGGGAGAGGGGAGCTGTAGTTTGGTGTGTCCTTCATTCCTGGGCCAGCATGGAAAGGGGAACGGGATTTGTTCTGCCTGGGTTTGCCGCTGACCCACCCCTTCCTCCCCCCGGCCTGATGCCATGACCACAAGCCCGTTCTCTCTAACTTCTCTTCCAGCAGAGCCCACCTTTACTGCAGCCAGGAAATTCCTCTTCTTCCTCCCTCCTCTCCCTCACCCCTCCACCACCATGAGAAACCCTCTTCCCTCTCTGGGGCTGATCTCATCTGTGGGTTGCCTTAGCCAGTGTTTACGCAAACTAGCCCCTGTGCTGAGGAGGCTGGACTGTGCACAGCAGAAAACTGAGTAGGAGGTTTCTGGGGCGACCAGTGCCCACTGAGCCCTCAAATGCTTCTCTGAAATCAGGCCCTGCTGTTTGTTCCACAGCATCCTTCTAATGGAGGCTGCAGCTCTGACCACCTCTCATCTGCCCAGCCCTGCCCTCTCTGACCCAGGCTGCCATCCCCAGTTCTCCTGAGCACCCGAAAAAGTGCAGTAGCTGCCAAGTGCCTCACAGCTGTCTCCGAGTTACAGGATTCCTCCCTGGCGTAAGCCCTGCAGTCTCTCAGGGGGCAGCTGTTGCCAATAACAGCCCTATTTAAACAAAGCAGAGAGTGCCTGACTTTCCACGGCCTCCCTCTGCCCTTCCCTGCAGCCCTACGCATTTGGGGAAAAGCCTCTCAAGGCAGCGCTGACTCCTGCGCTTCCCACTGTACGTGCAGCTCAGCAACATGCTGGGGATCACATAACTCTGGGTCCTGTTCCAGCTATTCCCACCCATTTTCCACAGATCTCCTGCAGGATTCACAGCCCAGCACCCAGGGGTGCTGCCCATCCCCAGACATGTAAGAACAGTGTTCTCAGCATGGGATGAGCACCAATATTTCTGGAGAACCTGGCAGTAGACGTGGAGCAGAGCCCTGTCCCCGGGCTGAGGACCAAGAACGCCTCTTTCCCATCCAACAAGCCAAGGCTTTGAGCTCTGCCAAACCCCAGTGTTTGTTCCTGCGTTTGGCAAGTGCGAGATGGCAACAAAAGCATGTGCGAGGCAGAAAGAGGAGCTCCAATGAAGGAGGGAAGTGGGTTTCTCTTGGGTCTCTGTGACCTTTTCTGGTTTGGAAATAACAGAGATGCGCAGAGATGCTAACAATGCACAGCAAGGGTGTTTCATCAACTGCCCCAGCAGCAGAACAAACCCTGTGGCCTCCTTCAGTCAGAGGAAACTGGAGCCCAGAGCCACAGCCCAGCCTTTGGCTGCCCAGGATGGAACCAGTTGAAATCCCGCTCCAGGGAGTTGGTGCCTTTGCCTGTTTGCAGGGAAAATTTATTTGCAGCCATGGAGCCTTTCTGTGGGCACCCTGTCTCCCAGCCCTGCTTCTCTGGGATACGGGTCCTGCTGTGTGATGGGAACAGTTCTACTTCTGCTGACAGCGGCTGAGCCAAGTTCTCCCGGAGCCCGTGGACTGGGAGTTATATCAGCAATGCCCTTGGCCACGAAGATCCCATTGACTCGGTCCTCACCGCCCACCTCGGAGAAGCGAGCACCGAGAATGAGCTGTTGGGGCAGAGCCAAGAGAGGGGCTGAGACCGAAGAGATTCAAACAGCTCCAGCAATTTCTCCGTGTGCTTCCAGCCCTTCTTGCTTAACCTCAGAGTGAAAAAGCGATGCTGGCAGGAAGCAAGAAAAGGAGCAGGGTTCTGCGCAGGTAGGTTGGGAATGCATCTAGATCCCCCCAGAGCTGAGAGATAAGGCCGGGTTTATAACAAAGATAGAAATGCTGATTTGGCTAAAGGGATAATATTTCTGTTAGAAACCAGACAACTATTGATTACTCAAGTAACCTCAGCTATTAAACAAATGGCTGCCTCAGCAGAAGGAAATTTCAGCCTGGGTTTAGGGAGAGGATAGAGGGGACTGCAGGGTGGCCCAGGCAGCACGGGAACACCCCAGCCTGCTCTCCTTGACTCAGCTGCAGCGCTGCCTGCTCTCAGCAGCACCAGATAAGGCGTGAAAACAAACACAAGGTAGGCGCCAGCAAGTGCCTGTGTGCCCCCCACCAAAGGAACTGGAAAACATCCATTGCAGCGGAGCCATGGGTGAGACAGACTGTGGAATAGGAAGGATTCAAGTGTCCCACAGGACCTGGCTCAGCTCCCAGGGCCCTCTCTGGGCACTGGCACAAGGGCAGTGGGTGCCCCGACCTCTGCAGAGGCTGGCAGCTCCACAGCCCTTTCTTCCCAGAAGGGTTTGTGTGGCAGGCTGGGGCCAACACCCAGCACAGCACAAGCTCCCATTTACTGTATTTTTATATTACTGTATGTCTAGCAGTGATAGACTACGGTAGGGACCAAAAGGCGCAGGTAATCCAGCATGGCTGTGGAACGGAACCACATGAAGGCCCTAGGAGCGTGTCAGAGGCTCAGCTGACGTGCAGATGCCAGGCTGTGTAATCTTCACATGATCATCCCTTTTGCAGTGTAGGCAAGTACAGGGGAACAGCAAGGAGAGCCAGCTGAGCAGTGGAGAAGGTCAAGAACTAGGAGGGTTGACTTGGCCTTTCTGCTTGTAGGAGGTCCTGGTGCCCCTTGCCCACTAAATTTTGAATAATCTTGAAAAAAGTCAAGTTGAAATATGACTTAGGAGCAGTCCTAGTGGCGTTAGCTGCTGGCCATACAGAACTGCAACCTCAGCGACTGAAGCTGCAGAAAAGCAGCACTAACTCCTCCCCGCGCCCTTCCCAAACTGCTCCCGGGAGCCTGGTTCAGGCCGTGCCTGGCAAAGTCTCATTTGGGAGTGCCTGGGCCCATCCGGAGCTGGCTCCCTCCCGCCACAGCTGCCCTGAGCAGCACTGAGGGCTGGCACAGAGAGCTGCGAGCAGGTCCTCTCCTCTCCTCCCCTGCCCGCCCACGTCACGGCATGAAACGCAGCTGGCCACACAGCCACCTGCCTGACACCGCCACAGCCGGCTCCGACCCACTGCACCCACAGAAGTCCCACACAGCACCCACACACTCTGTGCCAGCACAAGCCGATGCTGTTTGCAGAGTTACCATAAAACAAGCAGCAGTACGGCCACCCCGGGCCACTCCTGAACGCTCCCTATAGACCCAGCGTCTGTGCCTTCATGGGGGAGGATCACGCATCTTGCAGCAATAGCCTTCCCTAATTACAGCATATTTATGCTCTTTACTGCAATTCTGCTCTCTCATGTACGCTCAAGCATTCCTGACCACATTTCTCCGTGGCCCCAGTGCTGCCTCCAGCCCTTTCAATGACATGCGAAACACAGGAAACGTGAAAGTTATTTCAACAAAACGGCTGTGACAGGAGCATTGGCCTCTCCCTGGTCCTGGATTTCAGACAAGGTTTCTTCAGCCCTACTGAGTTTCTGCTTTGTGCTTCTTTCATCTCCACCCTAGTACTGGTTTCTGACACCCGCAGGGGTACCAGCACCAGGCTTCTGACCCCAGGTGTACTTTCCTCAGTCAGATACACATTGAGGATCCTGAGGGGCAAGAGGCAGGTTAGCACGGATTGAGTGGGTGCTAATGAACTCGCTTTCTAGTTTGCTACCATACTGCAGGGCACTGCTGCCTAGCCTGCGTGTAGGTGTAAAGTGTCTGCTGTGGAATCGGAGCTGTAAACCCACCAGCTTTTTAAAGAATGAGCCCAGCTTTTGGATTAGGGAGATGAAATTCACCCCAGGGCCACGGGCCAGCACAGCACATCGGTACCACTGGGATGCTGCGGGGCACAGAGGTGACCCCCACCCCTTGTTCTCTCCGCTAGCAGATTGGATCCCGTTATGCAACTGTTACGCTAAAAGGCAATACGACATCCAGAGTCGTTTTCAAGGACTTCTGTTATTTTGCCTTCCAGGTCTGCAGATCCCCAGGATCCACATCCAGAGAACTCCCAGCAGTAATTCTGCACCTGGGTGCCTTCCCCAGAACTACTGCTTCCTGCACAGGCAGGGTAAGTGCCGAGGCTGCTGGAGATGTGTAGTTTAGGATTCCTACCCCAAACGAACACTGCTGGGCTCGGTCCCAGTGCACCAGCTCTGCTTACAGACTCCTATTAGCTAGATGCAGCTCAGTGGGACCAGGTCCCCAAACTTCTAATTCATTTCATCAGTGATTTGTGCTCTAATCCCAAAAGGGAACTCTGGCCCCCTTCTCCCTTTAGCCCATCCTGGAATTTCAGGTACTCCTGGATCTTCCCAGCACAGTCAGTGACACACACTGCTATCCTGGGGGAAAGCATTTGCAGCTTCTGCACCAGCCAGCCAGGCTCTGACCCTGTCTCACTGTCCCAAGAACCAAGCCCTGCTGTGCCAGGCTGTTGTATAATATTGCTGCTGCCCAAGAGCCATCCCACGTCAGCACGTTAGCCAGAAAGACGCCAAGGCAGACTCTGATCCCGCAGCTGCTCGCAGAGCCCACCCTGACCCCTGCCGCATCTCTTACCTCACCCTGGAGCCCACTCCCGATGCAGCTCTCTTCCCTCCGCAGTCTCCCTGGCTCTCCCTTTCCCACTCCCCTTCCCTCCGCGCCACCTCCCCGGCGTGATGTCAGCGCAGCCCTGCCTCCGCAGCCTCCCCATCACACCCCTCCACGCCACACAGCCTCCCCATCACACCCCGCCGCTTCCCTTCCCAACGGTTGCCACAGCAACAGGAGGGGGAATCCCACCCTCTGGTCCTCCACCTCCCAGGGCCTTGCTTGGTATCGCCCACTGCAGCTCTTCCCGAAGAGCCCAGAGACGGCGGGAAGGACAGGGCGACAGCAGGGAATGGCGGCAGGCAAAGGCCAGGGATACCAGTACAGCCTTGGGGGAAGCCGTGGCTCAACGTACCTGGAAGGGAGAGCAGAGGCAGTCATGGGGAGCAGGCTCAGACTAAAGGCACTCACCTTCTCCGCAGCAGTTACCACCCGTGTCCCCAGCGCTCTTCCCACCTTTCCACCCCCTCCATTCATCGCTCCCAGCCAGTTCTTTGTTCCGCAGCCCCATGTGCTCTTTCCGTTTCAGGGCCGTGCACATGGGTACTGTGACTGTACAGACTCTCTGCCGACACGGGATTTGTGCTACTTGCCCGCAGCAGACACACTGTAGTGCCTGCTCCTCGCTCCCAGGTCAAGGTCAGAGAGCAGGTATCGATCAGAAACTTAAGACCAGCTCCAAACCAGACCACGAGGAGTCAGCGGACTCATTAATAACCGCAAATCCACAGTGAAAGGCTTTACTGCAATCTTTCCTTCGCAGATGGTTTCATCAGGAAGGGAGAAGGGCAGATACTATATTTTTAGGACTGCAGCACATTTTTAATGGAAAGAGATGGCCAAGGGCTTTTCATCCCTCCCCTCCCCCCCCAAGATGCTGTTTCTTTTCAGCAGAAATATTGCTGCATTAGAGAACAGGTCACTTCCTCTATCAGTGAGAATTCAGTGTCCTATTTGATGCTGGTCTTTGTGCTATAAATAGGAACTTTCCCCTTTTATAGTTGCTGAATAATTGTGTGTATGAAATATGAATACAGTTTTCAAAAGAGTGCCTGATAAGCAGCTTGCTGGAGTGAAATTGTTGGACAGAAGGAATTTACAGCACCTGCAGAGCATCACGTGCTGCGGAAAACATTCAAGGTCAACGTGACAGAGACAGGTCACGGAACAGATCCAACTACAAAGGACGTAGGCTCAGAGCTAACCAGCCCCCCCCAGCAGCCTTTCCCACAGCACCCCAACAATTCATTTCATGCTCCACACCTAGGTGAGGATCAAATGGAATAAGCCCTGCTCAGAGGAGCCAAGACTTCTCCGTCCCATATACTAGAAAGCCAGGAGAAGCAGGCAGAACAGGTTTTTAAAACAGCAGGCAAGTAGCAGAGGACACAATCCCAAACAATGAGGAAGAGCATGGTTTAACATCCATCATCAAAAGAAATAAGGGAAGAGCACCACAAATGCCAGGGAGGCACAAGCTTGCCTTCAAAAGAGAGGGAATGCTAATCGGAAGTACAGAGAGGTAATAAAACCACCAGAGGACAGAGACTGAATGGCGGAGGAGCCCAATTATGCTGAAGAAAGCAGTCATTTCTGGAGGAAATGGGCACATGCAGCCTGACCCTTTCTGGTGCCTGTCCACAGTGCCTAAAGCAAAGCCTGGGACACAAGCAGGGCTGCAAGGGGGGTACCAAGGGCATTGTGGAAAAACAGCGACTCAGCTCATCAAGAACAGCCTTCCTCTGAGACAGCTCAGAGGGTCAGAGTCCCCATGGAGGCAGGGGAAGGGGAGCCCAGGAAATGCTCTCATTTCTTGGGTTAAGAGATTTCTTTGCCCTGTGTAGCTAGAGAGAGGCACCAGTGGAGGGAAAGGGAGAGGGATGTGACAAGGTACAAGAGGCAGAAAGCAACTAAGCAGAACAAAAGACACAACATGGGGCTTCCAGTTACTGCAGAAGGAGAGAAGGAAATAACATCAGCTCCTCTGCACACCAGCGATGCAGAGGGAGGGGGGTAAGGCTGGGAATTAGGTAAGTTAAATACCTGAAAGGAGCTCTGACCAGGGTCAGGACACACTGGGGCTCAGTGCTTTCAGCATCATGCATGAAGAAACAGGAGAGAGAAAAGCAGCAAGAGACACCATTGCTATGGTGATATAAAGCAGTGGAACACACTCAGCGAGGAAAAGAGATAAAAGGAATTACAAGCCATGTTTTCAACTGCACAGAACAACATCCTTGAGATAGGATCAGGCCCGAGGATCCACCCAGCTCAATTGTTAGTCAGCTCTGCTGTCATCTGCCTCCTCTCGTCTTCCACGCTGTCTGCAGGTTAAAGAGGACACAGCAACAGATACAAAATGTAAAGGGGTTATTTTATTATTGATTCAGAGGTTAGACAAGGCACCATTTGATCTAAAAAAGAAATGCAAAAAAACCCAATTAAGTGTTATTTTTGCAGTCAATTAAAAAAGTCTCTTTTGCATTTCTTCAGAATTGTGTGAATTCCAGCTTGGTCAAGATCACAGAAAAGCCACCCTGTTGCCAAGTAAGGCAGGCTTGGACTAGAGACGCAGCCCTGCTGTTCCGCAGCAGAGAAACCTTGAGAAGTCTCTATGCCAGGGTTTAGGAATGCAGCAGGACAAATCAATAAAACTTCCAGGAAAAGACCATGGCATCTTTTTTTCCTTTCCGTTTCAGAAATGATGAGTCATTTGTTCATTTTGGTCCTTGCTGACAGGAAACAACTTTAGAAAAAAATCACAGCAAACCTTGCAGTGGCCTCAGAGTAGTAAGAGCCCATGAGAGAAGCCCTGAAAGTCCTGGAGAAGCCTGGAACAGCATGTAGCCCTACCTTCCTAAAAGGTCAAGGACCCCTGCCTGATCGCTGGCAGAGATATTTCACTCTGTAGTTGTTTTGCCTCCCCAAACTGTGATTTCTAAGGAGAAGACCATCTCCTCTTCACAATGATTCTCCTGAATAAGAAATCCAAACAAAACCCAACCAAATCAGCCCCCAAGCCCCTTGTCTACCACCTCCTTATTCCCCTCCCATCAATCGGAACCCCCTCCCAGCTGCCCTCCCTGCCTCCCCTGCACCCAGGGGAGGGCTGCAATGGGTGATGTAGCAGAGCGTGCAGCATTTGGTGGTCTCTCATCTGGTTCACGGAGTCACTCGGCTGGAATAAATGGGAACAAAGAAAAAAATAGATTTAGGGGAAAAAAGCAACCAAAATTAATCCTTGTTTATGGCAGAAAAAGGCTGGTGAGATGGATGTAAAGCGAGCACAAAGGGGAAAAGGAATGGAGAGTGGAAGAACACATTGTTCCTGCTGTGGAGCAAAACCTTGACCAAATCCAGGAACACCGGCTGGCCAGGAACCCCTCCTGTCATTACGGCAGCACTTAGGGGGCTGCAGCTGTCCTTTAACTCTCTCAGGATGCCAAGATAAAAGCTACTTCCACTCAGAATTCCTTTACAGTCATCGAGATGCCGTGACAGCTCCAACACACTTTCCTCTCCACTACCCTGGAGCACGGCAGTCCCATGCTAAGCACTATCCTGACCTCCCTGCTCACGCCACGTGCCGGGGGCTGCCCTTTCACGGAAAAGCCAGAGACAATCAACAAGGCAACAGCCATCTGGGGGATCTCAGGGGACTGCAGGCTGCTGACGAAACCAGCACCGTTTACTTTCGAACCCTCTCTCCCCGCAGTCACGTGCTTTCAAGAGCAACAAGTCAACTGCTTTCAGTTCCTGGTGTTATTTCCAGTTTGCTAGTACAGAAGAGGTTGTTTCCCTGGAAAGGATGTACAAGGACACAGAGTTATTTTCAGACTAAAGAGAAATTACCAAGAAAAAGAGCAAGGGATTCCTGAGAATTAGGCATCTGCTCTGGACACACAGCCCACAGCAGCTCAGTGCGCAGGAAAGAGAAAGGCCATCTCCTCCAAAGAGGAGGGTACTCAACAACACTAAATCGGTAAACATACATGCGAGGCCAAAGGACAAAGTTTCATCTGGGCCAACCTGCGTTTACACCAGTGTCCTCAAGGAAGGACTGGAATCCCACGTGAGCAAAGGTCATCACCAGCCATGCAGGGTCACCATACAGCAGCGTAACGGCCCCGCGAAGCTGGGGCACTAACCGCACTGCACATGGTGTCCTCAGACAGCCTGACAGAGCTGTTTGATTTGCTCAAGAAACAAGTACATTTCCATGATCTCATAATGAAGGTCGTTGGCTCAAGGGCATGTGAAGCCAGTGGTTAATAATGCTGTCTCTCAGGCCTTGAAAAATCATTTGTTTTGCAATAAGGCTTTATTTAGACTCTGGGAAAAGAAGCTCAACACACCTTCATCTCCTTGGCCAAAGCCAAGGCAAGAGTGAAGAGATAAAACCCAAGTCCTTTCCTTGTCCTCAGGAGATCCCAACTTGCCACACACAGTGACTGTCAGACTCTTGATTAGAAACTTCATGTTATTAAAAAAAAAGCAAAAAGGATCTCACTAATATTTGCTGTATTGGGGGCCAAAAATTGAGTGGCTGAAAACCCCCAGCTCTCAGCCACCCTCTGTCTGCCCCACAAGCCCCATGAGAACAGAAGACAGGCTGTGCTCTCGGGTAACCTGCCATCCCACACATGTACGACCAGAACAAGTTCTCACCGAGCCCTGAGCAGCAGTGCACAGCTGAGCCATCCCTCCCACAGCTGCTTCCCAGGTGACACACACGCAGCCCTTCACATGCTTCCCACAAGCAACCCCGTGTTTCGTTTCCTGCAGCCAGAGAGCATCACTTCTCTGGCACCCTGTGAAAGTCCTTCCTCCCCACTGCTCAGCCCTGATCTCCAACCTTCTGCTAATCCCCTGTGGAGCAGCCAGGAGGAGCTGAAAGTACAACTCCTTCCGGGGAGCTACAGCTCTAGAATGAAACAAAAGGTTTTTGACCCAAAGGGGTGCAAACTCCATCTCCGGCAGCGGGTGCTCTGGCTCGCTGCGACCTCTAGGGGTGAAATCTCCGGCATCCGCAGACAGACCGACATTCACATATACTGAGATAGAGACCGTTAACAGCTTGTTTAATAGAGAATTAGCACAGCCCTGCCCTGGGCTGCATCGTCTAGTCCCCTCCTCTTCTACGCTGCTGAGCTCTTCACCCTCCCTATCCCCAAAGAGACAGAGATAGAGATGGAGAGACAGAGAAGGAAGGGAGAGCTCCGTCCTGGGAGGGACAGAGCCCTAAATGAACATAACCAGGTCTTTACATGTTGCTCTCGAGAAGGCTGCCAGGATGCTAGCAAACACCACATCGGGAGACTGGGAGGCATCCACCGCCGTATGGATCCCTCGCTTGCTGTAGTAGGACACCAGGGGAGAGGTCTGCGTGTGATAGGCCTTCAGGCGGGTTTTCAAGGCTGTTTCGTTATCGTCCGATCGGCGGATCAGGGGCTCTCCAGTGACCTGGGAGAAGCAAGGGGACAGTCTCCAGCTAGCTGCAGCCTGGCAAGCTCCCCCCCTTCTCTCCGCAGCTATGACAACCCCTGCTCCCTCCTCTGGGACGGGCTACAACGCGGAGCTGCAGAGGCAAGTCCCCAGGTCTGCACAGGAGAGCGGGCAAACCCAGGAGCTGCACCAAGTCCCAGAGCAGTCACTGAAGAGAGAAGGATTCAGCTCGTGGTCTTTCCCCCACGCACCACTCTGCTTGCTAAAAGGAGCCTCGAGAACAGACACCAGCTACAGTTGCTTCCCCAGGAGGGAAACCAGTTGCAACCCACTGCAACTTCAGCTATGGACAGAGTCCAACAAGGTCTGAGGCTGGCAGAGTCCAAGCCGGCTCCACAGAACGGCCATGCCCTTCACTCATCCCTCCAGGCCTCGCTCCCCACGGTGCCGCCAGCTCAGGCTGCCCAGGCAGTTCCCCACGCTCCCCAGAAAGCCAGGACAGAAGGTACGAGAGAAGGAAAGAAAGGAGGTTTTCCAGGGATGCTGCAAATCATCAGCTAAACCCAAAACAACGTAAGCTGCGGCCTCAGGAGCTCACATACATCGTCCTTCATGTGCTCTTTCGGGGGTCTGAACTCCTCGTGATAAGAGCGGCCACTCGCTGGGTGAATCAGCCTAAGACAGAAAGCAAGTGTCAGCAAAGTAGCCTGATGTCAGGACAAGGTCTCCTGAACCTGCCACTCAGCAGCACAGAAACATCTGCAATAGCAACCCAATTAGACTCTCTCTATTAAGAAAAATCTTTCAGCTATTTCTGTACCAAGGGCCTCTTTAAACACTTGAAAAAAGCAGCTGCGCTAGAAGATAGAGAAGGGATTTTTACTTTATGCTTTACTGGGGAAGGGGGCTAGCTCCTGGAGGTGTGACAGTGCAACAGCAAACAGCGGGAGACGCCCGCGTGCCTGCACAGCCACGACTGACCCGGGTCAGGATGTTCAGCAGTGCCCAGACACATATGCGATGTCTCACGTAAGGGAGCAGTAACAGCTCCAGAGAAGCGAGAGCACAAAGACATTAGCTGTCAGACACCAGGCTTAAAGGCTGAGCTGGGTCATCAAGGACACTGACCATATCAGCAACCTCTATTTATAGGGCAAGGAAGGGGCTCTGGTCAAGGCTGGCTGAGGCACGGGAGAGCAGGCCAGGGATCAGGGCAGGAAGGCTCAAACAGAGCAGAAGTCTGATACAGACCAGCATCACAGCTAGCCCTAAACACTGTGAGAATGACACAAGGATCCAAAATTAGGATGGTCTCCCCTGGACTAGGAAATCCCACTCCATGCACTGAGTGTTTGGGAGACAATAATTACCGTCCAGTGATTCTCCGGATGAGCAAGGAGTCAGGGATGCTGAACTCAATGACGGAGTCCAGCTTCTCTCTCCTCTTCTCCAGGAGCTCATCAAGCTGCAACAGAAAACACCCAGCTGAGAGGGACAGAGGCACAGCCGAGGGACCTGTCTCCAGGGAAGGAGGAGATGCCAGAGCGGTCCCAAAGAAGAGCTCGCGTACCATTTCGGCCTGCTTCACCGTGCGTGGGAAGCCATCCAGGAGGAAGCCATTCTTGCAGGGAGGGGAGTCGAGGTTGTTTTCAATCAGCTCCACCACCATCTCGTCGCTCACCTGTGGAGAGGAGAGACGGGCATGCGGTCAGGAGGGACACCCCGATTTTACACACCGCTGCCTCCAGACCTGCTGTACCCGTGCCAGCTCCCGGGCTGCATCAGACCCTTTTTACAGCTGCTCCTGGTCCCAGAGGCAGCAGCCACAGTGCAGGGCACTGCTGTTAACAGGGTGAAAACTGCCTGTCCAGACCTGCCCACGTCAGGGAAGCACTCCCTGCCACGGCTGTCAACACCGAGACGTGGCTCATGAGACATTTCACGCCAGGGACGCTCCAGCCTGTGCAGGGACTTGGACCAGTGCCATAACCTCACTGTTACAAAGGTTGCTGTATTTCAAGGGTGACTGTCAGCTTGAAGACAAACTCCCTAGATTTTTTTTTTTTCTTCAAACCAATTCACAACAGAAAATATCGACATAACCTTTATTTCCTGTTACTTTGTACCTTCACCCACACATCCCCCTCAGTAAGCAGGCCTGGCAGGAAGGGCAAAGCAGGAGAATTGCTCATTGACTCTTGTAAAACTTGTGTGAAGGTAAATGCCCAAGAGTTGCTGACAAGCTCTGGCCTCATTGGATGTTTCCCCCCCCCCATCACCATCTCAGCATACCACTGGGATTAGTGCCTTTTCTACACTGCAGCACTTGGAAAGTGCTAACAGATGCTGAGAGTAGCTCTCCTCAGCAGCACTGTTTTCTCCAGTGCATACAGCAGAGACCCAGCAGGATTGGGGATCAGACTGGCACAGCACACGTAAACAAGAGCCTCGGAGCAGGAAGCGTACAGGCACGAGGCAGTTTGGGTGAAACAACAAGTCACTTCTGTGCTTTCCTGATTACCCGTTTCAGAGAAAGTGGTTCTGCTTTGTAATTGGGCGTAAAAACCCATCCCAGGCTCTGAACGCTGCTGGGCTCCCAGCCGGGTTATCTTGGAGCCAGAGCACGCTGCCAGGATATACCTGCGGAGCAGCCCGGTGCCGGCTGCCGCACACACGTGGCAGATACCAGCAGCCTTGCCAGATAACGTCCCTATCTTTCATAACCAGCTGGGATATTGCAGACTCGGTGTTGCAATGCAAGCTTTGAGCGAAGGCTGGAGATAAGTCACGCCGCTCTTCCCACCCGTGGCCTGCAGATTCTCTGTGGGGTGTTACGAGCCTGTGACAGCCAGCAGCGATGCCCAAGATCTGCTCCACACCGCTTAGCTCTGCGGCAAGTCACTGCAATTTGCTGTCCTTCAAGTTTCCCCAAGATCTTTCAGTTACTTTGGTAAGATATTTAAATCCTCAGAAAACGAATGCGTCAGAGATCCTAGCTCTTGTCTCTGGGGGATCCAAAGTGACTCTTTCACACAGCATTGCACAGCACCCACTGCAACTACCACAGCAACACCCTCAAGTCCATTTTCACCTTACAGTTACAAGCAAGCGGCATTTATGCAAGAGCTGGGATGTAAAAGAACCCTCTGAACAAACTCTTCCACCCCACAGGAGTCCAGGCGTGATGTGAAGGGACACAGGAGCCGCAAAGCGTGGCTGTGCCATGCTGCACCTCCAAGGATACGCTTTCACCTCAACTACCGCTCAGGAGCCACGACCCAGACTGTACCCCGCAAACATAAAGGCACCATGGCAGAAAGAACCAGCCCAGGGACAGAGAGGCTGCTGGTAAGCAAGGAGCAATTCTGAACAGCAGCAATGTTTTTATAGGATGTATCTCCTGCAAGATAAGGAGAGGGAAACCCCGCACCTCCTCCTCCACTAATTGTGTTTTGTCACTAATTAAGAGGTGGATTTTGACTGCTCTCATCCCAGGTGCTGCCAGGCCATCTCCCCTCCCAGCACATCTCCCGCTACCCACCAGCTTCCCCGCGTCCATCGTCTCTTTGAGCCGCTTGCCCAGCTCGGACCCCGAGGCCACCATGGCCCGCAGCATGTCCCCGGTTGCCAGGTGGCAGACGCAGTAGGTCTCGGCCAGTTTCGGAGCCTGCGGGAGAGGACAGACGCGAGGTGAGCTCGCCGGGAGGGCAGCGCCTCGGGGGCTGAGGCCCAGCCGCGGGTCGGGCCCCGCTCGCAGCAGCGGGACGGGCTGTGACCGGCCAGCACGTGGCAGGGCCCGGCACACGGCCCTGGGGGCCCGGAGCCCCGGGAGCGGGGCCCAGGCGGCCGGACCTAGAGAGCGGGCCCGGGACAGAGGGCCCGGCACCCTGACACAGGACACACCGTGGGCCTGAGCCCCCGGGGGAAAGGAGGTCCGGGGCCCTCCGGAGCGGGGCAAGGCCGCGCGCCCCAGTCCCTCGGCGGGGGAAGGGGGGGGGACGGGGACC
>VXBL01002490.1:114863-127224 GCA_013400195.1 Aramus guarauna | reverse complement strand
CAGAGCCAGGACAATAAGAAATCCAAGCAGTTCCTGGAATGTGTTAACNAGGTGGCCTTGGAGGAGTACAGAGTAACTGTTCAAGCAATCAGGGATCATGTTAGGAAAGCCAAAGCCCTGACAGAATTAAATCTGGCCATGCACATCAAGGGCAAATAGAAAAGCTTCTATAGGTATGTTAGTAATAAAAGGAGGTTGAGGGAAAATGTGGGCTGCCTCCGGAATGAAACAGACGACCTGGTTACCCAGGATATAGAGAAGGCTGAAGTACTCAACCGCTTCTTTGCCTCAGTCTTCGCTGGCAAGTGCTTGAGCCTCACTGCCCAAGCCTTATAAGGCAAAGGCAGGGACTGGGAGAATGAAGAATCAACCACTGTAGCAGAAGATCAGGTTTGAGAATAGGGAACGTGAAGGCGCACAATTCCATGGGATTGATGAGATGCATCCGTCTTGGTGAATGAACTTGCTAAGGCATTCTCCATTATATTTGAGAAATTGTGGCAATCCAGTGAAGTTCTCACTGACTGGAAAAGGGGAAACATAAGCCCCATTTTTAAAAAGGGAAAAAAAGAAGATGCGAGGAACTATAGAGTGGTCAGTCTCACCTCTGTGCCCAGCAAGATCATGGAGCAGATCCTCTTGGAAAGTATTCTCAGGCACATGGAAAATAAGGAGGTGATTGGTGAGAGCCAACATGGCTTCACTATGGGTAGATCGTGCCTGAAAAATTTGGTGGCCTTCTATGATGGGCTTACAGTGTTGATGGATAAATGAAGAGTGACTGACATCATCTACCTGGATATTGACACTGTCCTTCATGACATCCTTGTCTCTAAGTTGGAGAGACATGGATTTGAGGGATGGACCACTCGGTGGATAAGGAATTGGCTGGATGGTTGCACTCAAAGAGTTGCGGTCAATGGTTCGATCTCCAAGTGTTCCTCAGGGGTCAGTACTGGGACCAGTGCCGTTTAACATCTTTGTTGGCAACATGGACAGTGGGATTGAGTGCACCCTCAGCAGGTTTGCTGACAACACCAAGCTGTGTCGCGTGATCAACAAGCTCAAGGGAAGGGATGCCATCCAGAGGGACCTTGACAGGCTCGAGAGGTGGGCCCATGGGAACCGCATGAAGTTCAACAAGGCCATGTACAAGGTCCTGCATGTGGGTTGGGGCAATTACAATCACAACTGCAGGCCGGGTGATGAGTGGACTGAGAGCAACTCTGAGGAGAAGAACTTAGGGGTGTTGACTGATGAAAAGCTCAGTGTGAACTGTCAACGTACACTTGCAGCCTAGAGGGCCAACCAAGTCCTGGGCTGCATCAAAAGAAGTATGACCAGCAGGTCAAGGTAGATGATTGTCCCCTTCTATTCTGCTCTTGTGAGACCCCCCTGCAGTACTGCATCCAGCTCTGGGGTCCCCAGTACAAGAAAGACATGGAGCTGTTGGAGAGAGTCCAGAGGAGGCCATGGAGATGATCTGAAGGCTGGAGCACCTCTCGTATGAAGACATGCTGAGATGCTTGGGGTTGTTCAGCCTGGAGAAAAGAAGGCTCCATGGTGAACTTATAGCACCCATTCAGTACCTGAACGGGCTAAAGAAAAGCTGGCGAGGGACTGTTTTTCAGGGAGTGTAGTGATAGGGCAAGGGGGAATGGGTTTAAACTGAAAGAGGGGAGATTTAGATTAGACGTTAGGAAGAAATTCTTTACTTTGAGGATAGTGAGGCACTGGAAGAGGTTTCATAGAGAATGCCGCATCCCTGGAAGTGTTCAAGGCCAGGTTGGATGGAGCTTTGGACAACCTGGTCTAGAGGAGGGTGTCTCTGCCCATGGCAGGGGGTTGGAACTAGATGATATTTAGGGTCCCTTCCAGCTCAGGCCGTGCTATGATTCTATGATTCTATCACTGTGAACTCTCCCACCCTTCATAAGACATTAGATCAAGGAATTCTTCTGTCAGATATAATAATTTCAGGTGTATATAATGTCATCTCTAAAATAAATTGGAGATTGAATAAGGACATTATAATTAGTTGAAAACCTTCTGTTTCAATATATCTTTTTCGATAAACCTCTAGTCCTTTTTCGCTTATCCATGAAGAACTAAGTATTAGTGATGAGATTTTTCCTACCCATATTTTAATAATCATGCCTGTGGAAATTGCAGAGGATGACTGTACAAATTCCTTAAACTCAGACGACTGGGCAGCCCAAGGTCTATCACTAATATTAAAGACTGAGGCAAAAAAAGGATTGAATGCCTCCACCTTTTCTTCATCTCTATTTGTCAGATGGCTATCTTTATCAAGTATCAGTCCAGTATTTTCCTTAGATCTCCTACTCCTACTCACTGAAAAAGCCTTTCTTGTTGTCTCACTCAACACTGGCCAGCTACCACTCTAGTTGAGCTTTGGCCTTTCATCTTGTCTCCTGACACATGCAAACCACAGCTCTGTAATCTTCTTGCAAAGCCTAACCCTGCCTCCGGAGATCATACAATTTCTTCTTCTGTCTGAGCTCGAAGATGTCGTGGTTTTGTCCCAGCCAGCAGCTAAGCACCAGGCAGCCATTTGCTCACTCCTCCCCTCTACAATGGATGAGGAGGAGAATGGAAAAACAAACCCATAGGTTGAGATAAAGACAGTTTAATAGGATAACAAAGGAAGATAATACTAATACTAATTACAACAATGACAATTATATAAGTGATGCACAAGGGCAATCACTTACTACATGTGAAAGGAAAATAAAACAATTCAACACCCAGTCTGCTTCTGAGCAGTGAATCTGCTTCCCGCCCAGCTCCCCCAGTTATGTACGGAGCGTGACGTCCTATGGCAGGGAATATCCCTTTGGCCAGCCTGGGCAAGCTGTCCTGGCTCTGCTCTCCAGCTTCTTCTGCACCTGGCAGGGCGTGAGAAGCTGAAAAGTCCTTGGCTTAGTATAGACACTACAACTACCCAGCAACAACTGCAAACATCAGTGTGTTATCAACTATATTCTCATACTAAATTCAAAACACAGCACTATACAGGCTACTAGAAAAATTAACTCTATCTCAGTTGAAACCAGGACGCAAGAGGCGTTCCATGTTCAGCCAGGCTGGTCTTGTGCCCCACTTGCTTGACTTTCAATACAATGGGATTGCTTGCTCCTGTGCTTTTAAAAGGTCATTCTTAAAAACTGACTGGCTCTCATGGACCCCTAAGCCCTCAACAGCAGAAGCAGTAATTTCAGTTCCTCTTAACTTCATTCTAAAAACAAATTATGTTAATAACAGCAAATATTATATGTAACATATATGATTTCAAATAATTTTGCATTTTAATGATTATTACTTAAAACTTTAAAAATTCTCTTACAAT
The DNA here is from genome assembly GCA_013400195.1 of Aramus guarauna. Lineage (NCBI taxonomy): Eukaryota > Metazoa > Chordata > Aves > Gruiformes > Aramidae > Aramus > Aramus guarauna. The sequence goes on along the minus strand of VXBL01002490.1, from coordinate 123,854 downwards.
GTAGATGATCATAATTACTACATTGTAGCTCATGAATCCCATTGATGAGTTTAATTCCACTCTTCTGAACCCCTTCAAGTTTAGAAAAATAAACAAAAAGATACAAAGCTTGCTGTTTACAAGTGGAGTTTACATCACAGTAAGTAGAACCTATCCTCACTGCAGCATAGTAATTAGCACAGCTGCCTTTAAATGCACTACAGTAATATACTTATGAACATCACACTGTAAATTTTCTCCATATTGAAGGTCAGATTCCAGTCCTCCTGAAATGAGTAGAGATCTTTCTGTCACTGTTGCTGTCCTTCTGATATGGTCTTAAATATATAAGTAACACTCAGTCTTTTCAGAAAAAAGAAAAAAAATCTTGAAGATAATAATCTTTTTTTATTCATTTATTTCTTATTCCTTTCTCAAGGATGGTAAAAATAAATATGTGCAAGAAAGTGGCTGTGCATTGTGTCTAATAATTAGTGCTTTGGAAAATCATATCCATAAAAGACAAATGCAGTATAAGTAGCACATGTTTAAACAAATATATGCATAGATGAGTAAGTTATTTCATGTACAAATGGAAGAATCAAATTATTTAGATCACTAGTGTACCACATGCACTTGGAAAGAATGCAAAGAAAAATGGAAAAAGTATCTTTAGTGGTCTTGATCTAACCACTGCTGAGTCTGCGTAGTTGGTACAGGTCCATAAATCAGTACTTTTTGTTAAAGTAGAACTGAATTTTAAGTGTTTGCAACTTGTCTGATTGAAAACTTTTCCAGCAGTATTTCTTTCTTGCTAGGTGTCTGCCACCAATTAAATCTTCTGTAAGATTTTTAATGAAATCTGTGTAGTCATATATCAACTTAATATGTAGTTTAGAAATACAGTAAAATGGGAGAAAGAAGTTTGTCCAAGTTTGCAAAATCCACGTCACTGTTTCATTAAGAAGCTAGCATGCTCTATTGCCTGTATTGTTTTTTAACTAGGATCTAGAAATGTTGCAATCAATGAAATGTCCCTCCATATCATCAAAAAAACCCCACCTCTGAAGCATGAACCCAAATGTGGTCAGGTTACAAGGATGGGGGAAACCTCACTTCGTGGAACAAAAACTTAATCTTTGGCAGCTAAGTTTTCTGAGACCATAACTGTTATGAGCATTCAGTATTCCGAAGTTATAAGAGCTAATTTATTTTAAGTTTCAGTAGGAATGCAATTCCTGCATTTCTGAAGAGTTCCTACCCTTCCTGGTCACTGGTGGCTATGGTCTATTCTACAATATAGCTGAACCCACTGTTGGACCACTCTTGTTGGTGGGACGTGCAACATGCAGCATGCTATAAATTGAAAAAATGTTTGTTTTGGGGTATTGGGTTGCTGAGCTTTTGATCACTTTTAGCTTTCATTTCTGTGCTTCAGTTTCCATTCATAAAATGAAAGGAGTTTCCTCAAGCACTTTTGGAAGAAAAGACAGTTTTAACATTTGCCAAATGAATTACAGCACAGTCACAATAAACAATTAATTGATATTTGATGGAACAGTTTGGTAATGTTTTTCATAAAGAAATAAGGACTCTCAACAGAAATAAAGATTAAGCATTTTTCTCATCAGTGAATGCAGCAAACATGTAGGAGAAGTAAATGATAAAATATTTAAAGACTATATCAGATGTATGTGCAAAAGAGGGACAAATGGTGTTGTCCAATTACCTTAGCATTGGATTTCCTAAATTTGACACATGTGATTCATATTGATTTAGACTGTATTATGGCATTTACAATGGTACCAAATTTTCTATTGCTTTCACGGAATTAATTCTTTCTCTATAGGTGTAGTGTTACAGAATTTGTCCCATAACTTAGAATGTAGTTCCTATTCTAACTGGTTTTTACTTGGCCTGATTAAGGAACCACTTTATGTCCAGCTTATAGACATCCAGACAAATAGAGTACACTAATGTTCAATAAAAAATGCTGACTTAATTTTTCGTGACCCTTATTAAAGTTAAGAGTGAAAGGAAGGAAATCACAGCTTTATATTGTTCACAGCTTGGTATTGATGATATTATCCAAAGTTTTAGAACCTTTCTACCTTTCACTGCATCTTCCGCACATTCTGTGAATAAGTAGAAAAGATGTGCCAAATGCTAAAGGAAGAGAGGTTTTGTAATAAATACCTGCTGGGAGACTCCTTTGGACACTTCATCAGGAGTTTACAAATCATTATTGGCAAGTGTTCTCATTCTATTGCTCACACTTTTTCTGCCTTGATTTTCCTTCTCTGTGACTGCAGGGGCACATATATGTAAACACACCCACCCATCCTTATTGGATGTGGGTATTGATGGTGTTTCATGACAATGCCTCTTGCTTGAGAATCAATTTTTCCTCCTCCTGGAAATCTACATCTCCTTTCTTTGATATGGACCATTGTAAGAGTATATTCTGTATTCTGCAAAATGAAACTGATTAAGATAAGACATCTAACATACTCAGTAGCATTGTTTAATGAATAAAAATCAGATGGATTCCCTGCTAGAATACATTAGAAATGCACCCAGTAGAACTGACTGCATAATTCAGTGCTTCATAACAGAACAGAGCAAAGCCTTAAGAGAGCCTTAAAAAGGCATTCCAAGTAAGGCATTGCAGGGTTTTTGTTTGCTTGTTTGTTTGGTTTTTTTGTTGTTTGTTTGGGATTTTGTCTGTTTGTTTGTTTGTTTTGTTTTGGTGGGGTTTTTTTGTTTGTTTGGGTTTTTTGTGAGGTTTGTTTATTTTTGTTTGGGGTTTTTGCTTTGCTTTGTTTTCTTTTTTTAATTGAGAGGTAAAGAAAAAACAATAAGTGTTTAAGAAGATGCACTTTAAATATTATCTATTCTCTTTACCTCTTGATGAGGTTGGCAGAAGAGTCATTCAGAAGAATCTGTCACCAACTAATTAGAATTCATCTACAGCAATACAGTACCAAAAAACCTGCAATAAATTAGAAAACAGTTACTTTGCAGCATCCTTTTTCATTTCACAATATAGTACCCATGGGAATAATTAATTTATATTATAGTGTATAATAAAAGTATTAATATATAATAAAATATTATTCTTTTTATTTGGGGCCTAATACTAGATACAATAACTGCAGTTGTATGGCAAGTTAATCATTTTATAACTACGTATTATTTTGCAAGTCATGACTGCTTAATTAACAATGTATGCAGAAAAGCATGAAAAACTTGCCACCTTCTTTTAAATTAGCAGTGTGGACCAGCTACTCCATAAGGGAAGGTGAGCTGGGAGCTGACGGGGAACCCTTTACTGGAGCTGGGGGGGTCCCCTTTGGCTCCCATAGCTGGCAAGTCAGAGGCCCTGTGAGAAAGATCATCCCATGGTGCCAGAGTGAGGCAAGAGGCTGTGGCCAGGTACAAATCATATGGCAATATCATGGTGATGTGGCAAGTCATAGTTCAAGCTATAGGTCAGGGTTAGGAACAGGTACAGTGATTATTGGACAAGTCCATAGTGACAAGGAAAAGGCTGAGATCAACCCAGGAGGTCAATCTATAGGGTGAAGTGGCACAGACACATCTGTGGTTGAGCTGAAGACCAGCACTCCTCCAGCATAGTTCAGGCACAGACTGAAATCTGAGGCTCTTGGGCCCATGGGTATAGATCCAAGGTGAGCCTGGTCATGGGCATTAAGGCTCAATAGTGCCCTCAGGGCTCTGACAGGAGCATCACTTCCTAGCAATGGGTGTCCTGACACCCAGCAAAGATCTGGACTCAAAGGGGCTTGCCATAGAGTGATTTAATTGCTGTGATTTGTCAGTGGGCTATCTCAGGAGACAAAGCCACACAACCAAGCGACAGTTTGGAAGGAACACCTGAAAGAAAGGGACACATCATGAAATGTGTGATTGCCCCTAACAAGCCCTGGAGTCTGGATTGGCCTAGGAGGAATAAGAGGGAGTTGGGCTATCTCTGGATGAGGCAGGCAAGCATGAAGGAGAAAGAAGGGTCTGGGCTACACCTGTAGTACTGGGAGGTTGGTTTAGGAGCCTGTGGTTGGGTAAAGAGTTAGGACTGTGGGGAGATCAGAGCCCATTAATTATCTTAAGGGAGAATAGTCTTACAAGATGAGAAATCAAGTCACAGAATAAAACAGTCCAGTTAAGCTTAGCTGAGTCACTGCTCAAGCTCTGTCAGAACTTGAAATACAGCCCAGTGTGATTTATCCAGATTAAATTTCCCCTGTCCCACTGCTTTTCAAATATTTAAATCCCTGGAAAAATATTGTATTTAGCTATATTGCTGGGTGGTCAGTCAATGCAAGAGCAACAGTTGATACTGTAAAAAATAATTTTAAAGGTCTCATAAAATTAAGATTTGTGAATAGATAAACATTTAACAAATGGAAAATAAATCATCTATCTGAAGGCTTGACAAAGACTCTTAAAGGCTGGTGTAAGCAGAATAAAACTTTATAATAAAATAATTATGAAAACCAGACCTTTCACACCAAATGCAAAGAAAACACCAATTTTAATCTGATCCATGATAGAAATATAGGACAATCGTGATTTAGGTTTGAGCAATAGAAGCAACAGAAAGGACACACCAATAACAAACAAACAAACAAACAAACAAAAAGTATTAAACCATTTCTGGAATGAAGTGTAAACAAAATAGCTAATAAGTGTGCAAATGATGTTCAGCATGGGAAAAGTCAGATATGTAAATCAAGCTCAAAGCACCAGACTTCTGACATTAATGTATTTTTCCAAGACAGGATCCCTGAGATGACTGTAAAAGAACCTTTGATTAACTTCACTTTCTAAAAATAGCAGCAGAGATTAATACTGCTTTGCAAGTGTCTTCAGGCTAATCAGCAGGCAGGAGCATAGGGGATTGGTAGCTACTGTATAAATACCAACTAGAGCTGTGTCTGAAGTGTACGACATCTATGAGTCACACAGCTAGCAGTCAACCAGTATGGTCTTTGTAAGCCACCGTATTTTATATTTGAAAGAATCAGCAGCAGTCTTTGATGCTAGATTTTTTACTTGTTTGCTTTGTTACAAAATAGCTCCTAAGCACTGGGTGATATAGGAGCTTAATCTATCAAATTTCCTGTTATCAAAGATGATAAACTTCTGTGCTATACCTGACAAACACCTTTACTGATTCTGCATGACACTCACTGTTCACACCCACCAAGCCCGCAGCTACTATTTGAGGGTCAGGTCTTCATGAGATGTAAATCAAAACTTATAGATAGTTTCAATTACTATGTATCTAATACTCCATTGATCTCTATGATATTTCAGTGTTTATGATGTGACCTGAAAATAACCTTGATAAACCATATGATTACAATACCTCCATACCTCACAACCATAACCTGTCTCACTATCCTGGGTCTGAAACAGTTCTGCTGGAATTAAAAGGATTCTTTACATCTATTTCAAAATTAATTGTGTCAGATACCACTACTGCAAAGTTAGTTTTAAAATGCTGAACACATTTTTCTAATTGTGTTCAGATGGATAAATGCTTTTAAACATTTTTTTAGAAGTTGTCAGTCTCAACTAAAGGTTCAGTGTTGACCTGTTGGCAGACATACTGCTCTTCTTGTCTGATTAGGTCTATGAGCCACAAACATTTATAAGGAAGAAGATTGTCCTGTCACCTTCTTCATTGCTTTCCACTGCTTTTGAGGTGACTTGTCCATAGCCCTACTTTGCACATAAATGAAAAGGCTAGCCTAAGTGCCCCTCCTGCAGTCTGGCAAATACATGTCTGCCTGTCTGATGGAATACTTGCATCAATTTATTACAAGATATTATCTGTCTCTTGCTTTTCACAGATTTTTGGTTTGTTTTGTTTTCACTGGACACACACATGGGTGTGTTAGAGGCTGTATCATGTGCTACTGTTTATAAGTTTCAGATAATTGTAAGGCAGTGTATCAGTGTTGCAAATAAGCTAGAAAGATGTTTGTTCCAGTTTCTCCTCAATATCCAAACCTGTTGTGGTGGCAACTTGAACATCCTAGCTGGCTGTTATCAGATGGAACAGCAGAGGTTGGCAGCCTGTGCTTTCTATTGGCCCCAGAGGGAAGTGATAAATGAAGATAACTGGGTAAAACACTGAAGCCACAGGCAAGAAACATCATGTTTCTAGGCTGGGTTTCCTTTCTCCTTGTTTCAGACAAAGCAGCATAAACCGTACAACTTACTCCATTTCAGCATGCAAGAACAAGGTTAGATGACAAGGGAAGATACCTGGGAAGAGAAAAGGTTTCAGAGTAACTAGCTGGCATGGTTAGAGTAGAAACAAAGTTTAAATTAGTATCATATATATGCATATATATATATATATATGCATGCATAGAGAACTGCAAAGATTCTGCAAAGAACTAACTTTAGGGTGAATCTTTAGGAACCACTGAAATATTTGTATTCTCTGCTTTTGAGCAGTTTCAAAGAGACTTGTGGATACAAATGGTTGGCTGAGTAAATTTTAATGAAATGAACACTCTGGGTCTGGAAGAAATTAGTAGCTGTCATGCAAGAAAAGCAGTAAACAGCTTCCTGGCATTAAGAGTTATGTTTATCCAACAAAGCCATAAATAGTTTGCTCTTATATACAGCTTTTTCTCATAATTAGATGAGTAGTTCAAGAAGAAAAGCATATTGTTTTTGGGGGTGGGGAGAGAAAATGGTTGAAGGATGACAAGCAATTAGTTGTTGCGTGCCATACATGGTAAAGACATGGCTTACTCCTACATTCCCAACAGCGTGTAACACTGAACTTGTGATAATAAGGTTCATGCCTATCATCTAAGCTGGTTAAATATAACCAGAAAAATTAGTATTTTCTTGAAAATTTTCTTGCACATGGCAGGTAGCAGTATTCCAAATATGTGAGCATTTTAAATCTCAGATTGCGTCAAAAGACCTTCCAAAGACAGAGAGGTTAAGCACTCAAAGAGAAATAAAACACAAAGAAAGCAAAGTAAGGAATATCAGTGGCTTAAAACCCATCCAATTTCAATTTTTCTTTTTTTCCTCATTCTACTGAAGACAATGCTGCTTTGCCATATCTGAATTCAGATGAGGAAGACTAGCTGGGAACAGTACAGGACAGGTCAGGCAATACCACTGTGCCAATGCAGGTTATAATACTACTAAATTTAAAAAAAAGCCCAAACCTGGAATTGTGCTTGTGTTAATAACTTATATCCAACCCCAAGGAAAAGTTCCTAACATATTTAAACCTAGGACACTTACACTCACTGCTATTTTACATAATGCATGCAATTTAAACACTTAGCTTAAAAAGCTAACTACAGAGATAGCTTAAAATGATCTTGACTTGGTTTTCTTTAGAAAATACATTCTTCTCTAAATTGAAGGAAATATGTTGATTTGGATGACCATTTTATGAAAATAATTTGTAGTTATTGCTTGGAGTTGCTTAACTGAAACTGAAAATTTTGTAGTGAAAATTTTGCCTTCACAATGTTTAAAATCTTTAATTCTGACAGACAAAGTAATGATTTTATTATGGAACTTTGACTTGTGTAGACGTATATATACATTTATAAATATTTAAATATCAAAGTCAATCTTATTCATATTTGATAGTCTAAACCAATAGGATGCGTTATTTTTTACACATTAATGTCCCAAATCTGGGTTCTTCATGTGGTGTGCAAGGAGCCAATCACACACGGAGTCGAGAGATTTGTTTGTTTCAATTCTGGCCAGAATAGGGTGCTGGGCATCTCACACCAGCTGGCACACTGAGTACATCAAGAGTGCCTTTTTTATAATAACAAGATGTAGCTGATTGCTCTTAAACTTCCTTAACCTCCTTTTACATGCCTTCGCCATGCATAAGCATTTTATTTATGTTTCAAACACTTTGTAGGGGGGGGTCTTCTAATTAGCATGCTCATTATTCACAGAGGTGTACATTTTAGTGTTAAAATCAATACGGGTGTGTTGAGGATACAGTATTTCTCAATACTCTTCCAAGGCTAGATGTATTCTGTACACACTTACAATAAGGACAGAGTACCTTGAAAGGTCCTATTTTTCTAAACTCCTAGCCCACTGAGAAATCATAATACCTATTGTTTTAAATCCTTGGTCCATCAAGAGATCCTATCCTGGTTACTATAGTTTCAGGACATACTGTTAAAGATATTTAAAGTGGTATGTACTTTATACAGTCTTAACCCATGTTTTCCCTCCATCATTAATATAATTTTCCTTTTGAGAAAGAAATAATCTGGTGTTTCTTAAGTGAAATTTATTGGAATTTCTATTGGATATAAAACCTAATTATTTCATATAATTAATTAATTAAAATTTTGATATTTCCAACTTTCCTACAGGACACACATTCTGCCACTGGCTCAGCATCAACAAGACATTGTAAACATGCAGCAGCTGTCCAGTCCAGCACATTATGCAGTATCAGAGGGAGGTTAACCGTAGCTGTGGTGCTATACAAAACTAATGGTCTCGGAACATTTACAGAAATTCTTGTCTTCTTCAAAAACCCAGATATCAGACAAAAGAATGTACTCTGTACCTTGAAAATACTGAAATCAAAATTCCCTGAAAATATTTGAGATTTAGTTCAAGTTACTTTCTAACAAGGGGATAAATGTGAGGGAAGTTATTTTCTTCCCCTGTGACCTCATTTATTCTTGCCCATATGGCTTTTGATTTGAGGAGCACTTCAGCTATTTTGTAAATTGATGATAATTTTGTTTTCCCTTTGCCTTCAGAATTGCTCATAGCCTGCAGGAGCTGTGGACAGTGCTCTTTGGTTGTACTCTGGTGGTGACTGCTGACTTCAGCTTCAGGCTTTAAAGTGGAGACAGTATACACTCTGCTTACCTTTTTTTCTAGCGTGGTGGTGCAGTCCCCCTGTGTGCTATCTGTTTCCCCCCCCCCCCCCCCCCCCCCCCCCCCGCCCCCCCC
>VXBL01002490.1:74713-113808 GCA_013400195.1 Aramus guarauna | reverse complement strand
CTCCGCGACCACAGCAGGCTGTGTGACCCAGGATCTCCCCTGAGCTGGGACGTCTCTCAGGAGATTTCACCAGGACTCAAAGATTGTCCGTCAAAGGCTTGATTTCATGAGATTCACCAACTGTCCATTGACAAATGCCGCACATGAAAGTGAGTGATTCATGACACTTACGAAAAGGGAAATTTTAATCATAGGTTAACCTGTATGTGTGTGTGCGCGCGTGTGTGTGTGCATGTGGGCACAATTTGGTTCAGAACTCTTTGCTTTTCTGTCTGTCTGTGTGTAATTTGATTGTTTGTCTGCCTGGTTGCACGCAAGATTTGATTTAACCTCCACCTATGCGTGCAACCCTGCTGTAAGTTTGGGGTGACCTATGCCATTCTTGAATCTTTAACTAAGTGGCTATTTTGATTGTAATAAATTCCGTTGAATTGCTCTGGTAAATTGGCTGATGATTAAGTGCAGTTAATAATTGCAGAAACCTAATCTTGTGATCTGTCTCAAAAATACTAATAAATCCTAAATTGCTGCTAAAGCAAAGCTGTGTAAGAAAATATCATTTGTGATGGCTGGGTACTAGCAAAAATGTTCAGGTTGAGACTTTTTTTTAAGTGTTTGAAATCTACCATCTTCGGAAAATAAGAGGCCCACAATAAATCAATTTTCTCTGGTTTGCTAATGTGAATGACATGATTTTAAAATTACCTGTTATATTTTGCTTTTAAGTGTCTGAAAACATGTTTTTTCAATTCAACTCATGAGGAGTTAGTGCCAATAATTACTGATAAATCTATGTCAAAAGCCAGTAACCAATTAACATTAGTGAATTTGCACAATATTTTCTTTAATCAATACCACTTTTTTTTCCTATAATCACATATATAACATTACTGAAACTTCCAATAATATCCTGAGTAATGACTTGGACAGTAAAACTACTGCAGCTTTTGACAACAGAACCTAATTTAAATATTTGATGTCTTATACATTCATTTAAAATTTATTATAATTTATATAATATAGACTATATATATAAAATATCCCTTCCAACCCAAACCATTCTATGATTCTATGATTCTATAATAGTTACCTCAGAAAACAAGAGGCAAAGACTACAATCTGCTTTTTAATCTGTCTACAAAGTCTAATATAAATTGACAAGGCATTTGTTTATAAGTTACTTAAAACAGTCTCTGATAACTTAAGAGATCTGCCTTCTGCCAAGAAAAGTGAGAGACAAAAAGCAGGCCATTAATTTGAGTGAAAACAGAAATGAAACTTGGGTGTGCATTACCCTCCCATCTAAAAAAAAAAAAAAAAAATCCTAACAATCTGCTTACTCTACTCAGATTTATTGTGTTTTTAAATATTCCAGTCATATCTAAGAAATAATTGAAAAGGCAGATTCAATTGNGATTAATATCTCCAAACCTATTGTTCAGTTTGGTAGGGACTGTACATGGAACATAGCAACACTGTACCTTGCCATGGTCAGTTAGTTCCATTACTTATTACTAATTATCTCAAACTGGTTCTATAGCTTTTGTTTCACGGCCTCTATCCTACGCTTACAGGATCACTGCACTTTTTGCAAGAAGTGCACTTCTAATTAGACTAAGTATTCTGGTTATTTCATCAACCTTTTAAAGCTCTAGGAAAAACAGCTTCAGTGAACCAGAGAGAGTTAGGTATCTCTTCTTGGAGGCAGCTATCAGTGTCAGGTACATATTAAATGTATCTGAGTATCTTCATTAATTTTATTATTACTTCTGGCACAGTTTAGATGGAATTAATTTTAGCATGTGTCTGCTGCTTTAAAACAGATGAAGATGGGTTTTTAACATAACTGTATGACTTGGAACAATCTTAAAAATGACAGATTGCAGCACTGCCTAGGAGCATGGCTGTAACCAAGGGTTTGTCAAACTCCTAATGATAAAAGAAAAAATTCTCTCAGATCTGAAATTTGGCAGAGACAATCTATGTCCAGGAACAATTTCTTTTTTAATTCATATTGCCTTTTAAGGATGCAAGACTCATGCAATAATTCTTCTCTAATTCTTTTTACATCAATCCACTTCAGGAAACATCAATCTGCTTGTGGAAACTTAGGTTACAGAATGAAGAACAATCTACTGAACTAAAGCTAGGGATGATAAGAAAGACTTTAGATGAAGAGAATATATTTACCTAGGATGAAATTAGAGAACACCATAATAACTTACTATGTGAAAAACAATCTTCTGAAGCTGTTATAAACTTCTGCCATAATAACAGTCCTCAAGTTTTCATTGACCGATTGTGTGCTGCCAGAGTGGAGTATAACCTGGACTCGCTCATCTTTTGCAGCCCTGCACATAGATCATAGTCTTGAGGCAGGAAGATAATGGAGACTCCTTATAATGGCTGTGTGGTTTGGGTTTTTTTTCATATCTTTGCATCACCTCAATGGTAAATAAGGAGGAGGTGGAGTCAGGAAATGCCTACCTGATACTGCTGTGTTTGCTTTGTCAGGATTCTGCTGAACCTCTTCTTGTTCTTTACTGGCATGCTGTTAGAATAAGCTGATATAAAGTTCCATCTGCTTGCTTTCTAAAGCCTCTTGAAAAAATATTTTGGCAGTTTTTTATTGCATGAGAACTGTTTGACAGGGATTCATACTCAACCACCAACTAATCTGTGTTTTTCTATATATTGTACTAATATTGCATCATTTCCCCCTCCCTGCCCTTTGCACACACACATGTCACTACAATGGAATTTGGAAAGGTGTTGATACATTTTCCTTAGAAGAACTAAGAGGACAAAAGTCATCAGAGAATTCTGACATCTCTTCACAGGTTATTTCTGTAACAGATGGAAATATTTAATTTAATTTCCATATTTCAATGATTTATATATTTGCTTCAGTAAGTGAGCAATATTACACAGGTTCACAGACTGGCTGGGGTTGGAAGGGACCTCTGGAGGTCATCTAGTCCAAACACCTTGCTAGAGCAGGATCACCTAGAGCAGGTTGCACAGGATCATATCCAGGCAGGTTTTGAATCTCTCCAGAGAAGGAGACTCCACAACTTCTCTGGGCAGCCTGTCCCAGTGCTCGGTCACCCTCAAAGTGAACCTTATGTTGCAGGTTTCCTTGGATTCTGCCCTAACTATCAACACATTCTTTTGCACACATGCACCTAATGATAGTTTTGGTTAAAGAACTTAGGCATAGCTTACAAATTGCATTATTTATACTTGGATGACACTGTGTCTTTGATGTCCTGTTGCTCTAGGCCAGGGAGCAGGGAGGAACTCATCCGTTCAATGGACACATCTTCCATCAGAATAGATGAATGTAGGTATTGAAGTTACTGAACTGGATAGGTAATTACTAACTTTCATGTTAGAGTATTTACTCCTTAGTCAATCAAAACTCCATGTTGGAGATGGATTAAAGGATAAAGAAACACATCAAAGAAATAACTTTTGGTTTCCTGATGAAAATACACTCTCCTCTTAATTAATTACTGCATTAAAATTTTACGAGAATTTGTAAGATGAGATGGGAGCAGACAGACTCAATGTAAGCATCATGAACGTGGTAGCACTTCTACTGTGAACTGTTTCATGTGAGATGGCTGTTTTCCTCCTGCCTCTCAGCTCCTAAGAACAAATTCTACAGGCATTTGCCTTTGCCTAAGAAACTCACCCTCGCAGTTTTATTGCCTAATCCTTCTTAGAAAGCAGACTTAATACAGACTGAGGCATATAAGAAAGTAGATCCAGATAAGGATATTGGGCAGTTGTTGAGTGGGCTGGTCAATAGGACATAGACATAAGCAACAAAAGCACGAATATGTTACCCTGTCTCCTAAGAAGTGGTTCGACCAACCTGACATGGCCCCAACCCTATATCTATCAGATACTCACCAGCTTGACCAGCCAGTCATTAACCTGATCTTGAGACATTTCTGTATTGCTCATGCAGAGGCCCAATGGCACCTCGTAGCTTAGTGGCTGAACAGGGGACCCCAAGCAACACAATGTATTTTCTCACAGAAAATCTACTTGTGGATACATAGCTGTGGGAGAAGGTTTAGTCCTGGCCAAGCTTTTGATGTGGTGGCACATCTTTACACAGCAAGTTTCACATTGTATTCCACTGTAGTGTACGGGGCATTCATCCATCTGTAGCTTATGAGAAGAATGAACAGCCTAATGATATAGCAAACTGTGAGGTATCAAAGCTTTTGAGGAAATAAAACAGACATGGAGGCTTGTGGTCATAATATTCAATATTCAATATGTCTGTTTTTCTACCCTGCATTGTGTGATATGGCTGCTTGACTGAAGGTGGTGCAAATGGTGGGACAGTGATAGCTGTGGGTGACTGTTTTGCAAGGGATAGAAGGCCCCAGCTTGCTGACATGAGCTGTCACCTAGGGAGGTTTCCTGTTTTTTTTAGCTTGATCCTGACAGGGAGAAGGAAGGATCCTGCAGGTCAACATCTGATTCCCAGCTGGTGTGGGCAGCAGGGTTTTGCCTTTCTATGACTATGGGACCTTCTCTGAGGATCCAGGATTGCTTGGAAAAAATGAAATCCACCTGACTAAGCAGAGCAAATGCATCTTTGCCAAGAGAAAGGCTTCCCTGTTAAGAAAAGCTTTAAACCAGGAATGGCAGAGGAGGGAGTGAATGACCAACAATAAAGGGAGGAAATGATTAACCTGGTTGGCAAGCAAAGTGTGTGAGGTGATGTGAGAAGAAGGGACCATATAATCACCCAAACAGAGCTAATGTGGGGTTACTCCAAGTCTGTGCATATAAATAAGGAAGGGCCTACCAGAGAGAACTACAGGAAAAGCTCCAATACCCTTTCTGAAACATCAGTATGACTAGGCATATCTCTGAACTGCCTATACACCGATGCATGCAGCATGGAGAACAAACAGGAGGAATTAAGAGTACGTGCATCATGTCTTGATCTCATAATTATGCTTTCTTTGGGAACATGGGGATGTAGAAGGATAACTCATGACTGGAGTGTTGCAGGAAATGAATATGGACTCTTTAGGACGGATGGCAAATTTCATTAGTGTATACAAATATCTGAAAGGAGGGTGCAAATAACGAGCCAGGCTCTTTTCAGTGGTGACCAGTGACAGGACCAGAGGGAATGGGAACAAACTAAAACACAGAAGGTTCACTCTGAACATGAGGAAACACCTTTTTACTCTGAGAGTGACAGAATACTGGGCAAGTTGCCCAGAGAGGTTGTGGAGTCTCTGTCTTTGAAGGTATCCAAAAGCTGTCGGGACATGGTCCTAGGCAATGGGCTCTAGGTGGCCCCATTTGGACAAGATGACCTTCATAAGTCCCTTTCAACCTCAACCAGTCTGCAATTCTGTGATTCCGGCAGGCTGTGAAGGTGAGCAGAGGGAATGACCCTTTATGGAGAGAGCAGCTGAAACGCATGGAGCCTTGGGACAAATTGCAAGCCATTTGAGGGCTCATGAGTAACGATTAGAGGGCAGATAAGATGCGCACTGTTGTTGTGGATGTCAGTTACTGTGACTGTCTGATCAGGGAGAAGTACATGAGGCCTTCTTCAGACAACTGGAATAAACCTCATGTTCACAGGCCCTGAACCTAATGGTGGACTGTGACTACCCCAATAGCAGCAGGCAGGACAACACAGCTGGTCATAATTAATCCAGGAGGCTTCTGGAAAACATTAATTACAGTTTCCTAACATGGGTGATCAAGCAGTCAACAAGGTGAGGTAATCTACTTCATGTGATTTTCACAAACAAGGAAGAACTAGTCAGGTATATAAAGGCTGAGGGTGATCTTGGCTGAAGAGACCATATGATGGTGGGGTTCAAGATCCTAAGAGTGGAGAACATGACTAATAGTATGATCACTAGATTTTGAGAGAGCAGACTGACCTCCCTGGGGATCCTGCTTGGAAGAGTCCCACGGAAGACCATCTTGGAAAGAAGAGGGTTCAAAGACAGTTGGTTGATTTTCAATGACCACCAAGTAGGGTAAAAAGCAACAGTGGCAGGAGGCCTGAATAGATGAAAAAATAGCTCCTGAAAAAACTTAAGCTCAAAAAGGAATTATAGAACAGATGGAAGCAGGGATAGGTGATCTGTGAGAGACAGAAAGAAAGGTTGCTGAAAGTACATGAGCAGCAAAAGGAAGACTAGGTAAACTGTGGGCCCACTGCTGAGGGCAGGAGATTTGGTGACACAGGACATGGAAAAGACTGAGGTACTGAATACCTTCTTTGACTTTGACTTTACTCGTGATACTGGCCTTAAGGAATCCCTGAAACCAGTGGAGAAGTCCAGTGCAAGGAAGACTTGGAGGAGGATCACATCAGGAAATATTTAAGCTGTACATGAACAAGTCCATGGGCCCTGATGGGATGAAATCCATGAGTGCTGAGGGAACTGACTGGTGTTACTGTGAATCCACTCTCAGTTGTCTTTGAAAGGTGTCCTAGGATAGTGTTAATTTTTACCAGAAGCTGGGATGGGACAGTGAGGACAGTGACCCAAACTAGCCAAAGGGGTATTCCATACCATGTGATCTCATGCTCAGCATAAAAGGGGACTAGTTGGGGATGGTCTGACTTTGGAACGGGTCTGAGTGTGCGGTCTGAGTTGTATGGTTGTTGGGTGAGAAACTGCATTGTGTATCACCAGTTTCGTATATTCTAAGTACTGTTGTTCTTATTTCCCTCTCCCTTTGGTGTCCCAGTACACTGCTCTTATCCCAACCCAGCAATTTTACCTTTGTCTTTCCCATTCTCCTCCCCATCCCACTGAGGGGGAGGGGTGAGCAAGCAGCCGCATGGTGCTCAGCTGCTGCCTGGGGCTAAACCACGACAAAAGGTTGTGGCCATTGGGGAAAGTTCAAAATGCCTAGAAAAGTGCAAATTTCACTCCTATCTTCAAAAAGGGAAAGAAGAGGTTCCAGGGAACTACAGGCTGATCGGCCCCACTGTGATCCATGGGAAGCTGATGGAGCAAATAATCATGGAAACCATTCCCCAACCCAGAAAATGATTGTGAATGCTCAGCATGGCTTTACAAAAGCATAGTGTGCCTAACCAACCTGATATCCTTCTACAACAAACTGACTAGACTGGTTGAGGTGAGAGCAGTGCATATTGTTTACTTCAACTTGAGTAAGATGCTGTCTCCCACTGCATCCTGATAGGCAAGCTGATGAAGTACAGGCTAGGTAACTGGACTGTGAGGTGGATTCAAAAACTAGCTTAACTGCCAGGCTCCAGTGGTTGTGATCAGCAACAATGAAGTCCATCTGGAGGCCAGTCACTAACTGTATATCTCAGGAGTTGACACTGCATCCTATACTCTTTAATATCCTCATTAATGGTCAGAACAATGCAATAAAGTACACCCTCAGCAAGTCTGCAGATCATACAAATCTGGGAGGAGTAGTTGATACAAGAGATGGTTGTGCTGTCATTCTGAGGAACCTCAACAGGCTGGAGAAAGGGACAAAGAGGAACTCCATGAAGTTCAATAAGGGCAAATGCAGCACCTGAGGAGGAACAACCCCATGCACTACTACAGGCAGGGAGTCAAGTGGTGGGAAAGTAGTTTTGCAGAGAAAGACCTGGGGGTCCTGGTGGACCAGAAGTTGAACACCAGACAGCAACGTGCCCATATGGCAAAGATGGCCAGCAATATCATAGGCTGCATAGTCAACAGGTTGAGGGAGGTGATTCTTCCTCTGATTGGCACTGGTGAAGTCACATTTGCCCAGTTCTGAGCTCCCCAGTACAAGAAAAGTATGAATATACTGGAGTGAGTCCAGTGAAGATGGTGAGTCCACTGATTAAGAGACTAAAGCATCTGTCACATGAGGAGAGACTGACAGAGGTGAGATTATTCAGCCCAGAGAAGAGAAGGCTTGGGGGAATCTTATCAATGTGTATAAATATCTGATGAAGGAGTGTATACAAGTCATACTGTTCTCAGTGGCTGCCATTGACAAGACAAGTGGCAGGAACTGACATACAGCGAATACCATTTAAACTTAAGAAAGACATTTTTTACTGAGGGGATGGTTTAACACTAGAACAAGTCACTCACAAAGGTTCTGGAATCTCCAGTCTTGGAGATATGCAGAATCTGACTGGACATGATCTTGAGCAATCTGTTTTAGCTAGCCCTGCTTTGAGCATGGGGGAGGCAGACTGAATCTCCAGGGGTGTCTTTCAATACCAACTGTACTATGATTCCATTATTTCCACTAGGAAAAAATAGAGCAGAGCATAACATTGAACTAGAATTTGTTAACAGTGGAATACTTCAATACAGACTCACAGTACTGTCTTTTCCCCAAAAAGTGTCTCATTCACATAAACAGTTTTAATATTTTAGTCCTTTAAATGCCTAAATTGTGCATTCAAGCAATTAATTGTATCAACATTACTCATAAGCACAGTAATTGCAAAAGTAATTTTACATTTCCATTTATTATTGCATGCAGAAACAGTGATAGAATGCAGTTAAGATTGGACCTAAAATTAGACAAAGGCTATTTGTATTTCTAGAAACAGATGTGAAAATCAAAATAGATAAATCTGTATCATTGACATAACGGTTTTCCAAGTAGAGTTTCCATATTCTGGTATATTTTATTTCAACTTGTATCTTCCTATTGAACTGGAGAGAAAGCTTTGCAGATTTAAAAAAAAAATAATTACAAAATGAAAATGATCTTTTGACAAGAAAGAGTACTTAGGAAAAATAAGGTGAATATACTGCAAAATTGAGACTGAGTGTCTTTTATATTAAAAATACAATCATTATGTCAACAGTATACCTCCTCTGAGAAAAGTCCTCATCCTAATCCTTTGTGGAAACAATAGAAAAATGTTCTTGCTAAATAATCCTGTGGTTGAGGGTTAACATAGTGATTTGAGAGATTTCAAAATCACTGCAAGACCACAGAAAATCTTTAAATGATGATGTCTGATAATTCTTTTAGTTCCTCAAGACTTTTATTTGGTCTATGTTACAATGCATATTTGAACACATCCATATTCACAATAATCCAACTAGCAAGATTCTTGGTACCATTTTCATGCCATATCCTCTTTGGTTCCTATGTGTTTTGCACCAGGAGATGCTGGTCTGTTACGATCCCAGGAAGAAAGGCACTCAGACACTGTAAGGTGTCATTCACAATAGTACTGATTAGAGCTAACACTATGAGAAGAGAATAACAAATAATCTTACATCCCTTTAAATGATGGGAGCCCTGAGTGGTGTAACATTGAACAGGACTCTGATCACTGTGCAGCACCCCATGCAGACCCCATCCACAGCGGGGACTCTCCCCTTTAGGTCATTTGAGCTATGATAGGATTTTCTTACAAGAAAAAACGTGCTGCAAAAATCCCTTGGCTGCAGGATGAACTCATCTGGCTCGCTGTAACAGAGCAGCGTGCAGGCAGTTCCCACTAGCTACCAGCAAGTACACCACTTGCATGGCCATGACTTTACCTAAATGTGCAGCAAGAAGTCCTCATGAGAAGACCATTTCTGTTTTGACTGTAGAAGTGATAGAGTTGTTTTCTTGTATAATAATGGTACCTAAGGTATGGCAGATGTGAGACTTAAAAAAAACAACAAACAAACAAACAAACAAAACAAAACAAAACAAAAAACAAAAAACAAAAAAACAAACAAACAAAAAAAAGCAAACAAAAAAAAAACAAACCACCAAACAAAAAAAACCAACCACAGAAGACTGCCTCTGATTAAGCCAGGGGAAATCTGCATGATCTCAAGACATCCTGCTGAGTGTCTACTCCAACATTTCCTGAAAGTTTCTTGAATAAAAGGCAAGAAAAATGTTCAAGAATTAGAAGAAAGGTCCTGGACATTATCTTTTTTGGGGGCTGCACACGAGTAGATTGAGACTCACCTAAGTTAATGTTCTATTTAAGAACATACGCAGTACACAAAACCCAAAAACATCAGCATTAGCAAACTAAATTTCCAGGGCATAAGATATTTTATAGAACCTAAACAGAGGAACAAACTTCATCTTCCCACCCATAGGTGGGAAATGCAATGTGTACAAGTCAGTTTGACTGAGGTGGAGGGAGAGGGTTATAGAATATGATCCTTCCCCTCTGCCAAACAAATTCCCATGTGCCTCGGAATGCCTCAGATACTGCCACTGTTGCAGTATCGCAACCTTGAAGTACTTATCCTGGGAAAAAAAGGGAGACAGGGAACAGCCATGGGTTGGATGGATTATCCTAAGAAGAGGCATATTACCTGTACCTGTAGGTAGGATAACCAGTGTACATTTGTGTAGAAGAAATAGAACAAGTGACCCTGTTCTTTGGACAGAGATAAGGATTGGTTAACCCTTAGAAGTGACATTGCCTCCTCTTTAGATGTCTGTTGCTCTTAAGCCTTAGTGACTGCCATGGAGCACACTGACAGAGGAACTACACTTTGATAAGTGAGAGTACTTATCCCTGTAGATAGTCAATAGGAAAAAAAAAAAAAGTAGAAGGCAGGAAGATGTTGTGAAACACATGTACAACATTTACTTTTTTACATGATAGAAAATAAAAATAAGTTTTCAGCAGCCAGGATTTTTTGTCTGGCCATAAGAATTAAGAACTCAGATTTCCAGCTGTAAATTTAAATAACTTATTTCTACTTCTTCAAGTGAAACCTTGTGGTAGTAAAAGTACTTGGCTGGAGGTGTGCACCCAGATGAAATGTTGTTAATAGGCCTAAAGAAGGCATTCTCTTCACTTGGTTACAGACAATAAAAATGGATTTTATAACAATGAAATTAGTGTGTCATGAAAATGAAGAAAATAGACTTGCATCAAACAAAATAACTTGCAGCAATTGTGAATAAGCCACCTGCTTCCTATGATAAAGTGATTACAGGATGTAGTAGACAATCCAGTGTACTCAATGTGAAAGGAATTTTATGCATTACAAGATCCTTTCCAGAGACACTCCATCTGACTTTACCTACAGTATATTAAGAAACATTGCACCAGAGAGTTATCTTCACAATACCAGTATGCTTTATGGAGTCAATTGTAAATCCTGGATTGCTGTGGTGGGCTGACCCTGGCTGGAGGCCAGGTCCACAGCAAAGCTGCTCTATCACTCCCCCTCCTCAGCTGGACAGGGGAGAGAAAATGTAATGAAAGGCTCGTGGGTCAAGATAAGGACGGGGAGAGATCACTCACCAATTACCANTGTGGGTCCCTCATGGGGTCACAAGTCCTGCAACCAAACCTGCTCTGGCCTGGGCTCCTCTCTCCATGGGTCCACAGGTCCTGCCAGGAGTATGCTCAGGTGTGGGTGTCCCACGGAGTCACAGCCTCCTTCGGGCATCCACCTGCTCTAGCACGTGGTTCTTCATGGGCTACAGGTGGATATCTGCTGCACTGTGGACCTCCATGGGCAGCAGGGGGGCAGCCTGCCTCACCATGGTCTGCACCATGGTCTGCAGGGGAGTGTCTGCCTGGAACACCTTCTCCTCCCCCTTCTTCACTGACCTTGGTGCCTGCAAAGTATTTCCTCTCGCATATTCTTACTCCTCTCTCTGGCTGCAGCTCCCACAGCAGTTTTTTTTTATCCCTTCTTAAAGATGTTAACACATGATTGGCTTGGCCTTGGCCAGCAGCAGTTCCGTCTTGGAGTCAGCTGGCATTGGCTCTATTAGACTTAAGGAAGTTTCTAGCAGGTTTTCACAGAAGCCACTTTTGAGGCCCTCCTGCTACCAAAAACTTGCCACACAAAGCCAGTAGAATCACTTATCCAACATTTGCACAAGGTCTTTTCATACAGGAAAAGAATTCAATGTGCAGATGCTGAGACACTGCCATGCACAGACCGGTATAGGCCATGGAAATTGCAGTTTAGAATTTCAAACACTGCACTTTGGGGAAAAGGACAACACCCCTGAGTTTGTCTAAAGGCTACAGAATAAGGACCAAAGTAATGAAAGGGAAAATAAATTGTATATCAAATTGCTTCTGGATTCCTCAAAGAAAGAGTTGTCCTGCCTGTGAGCAAGAGATCCCATTGGAATACAAGACTTCAGAACAAGATAAGACATCTAAGGAGAACCAGAGGTGTGATGAAAACTGCTGAAGAGCAGAAGTATGGTTTGTGGTCTAGCTGGGTCATATGCAAACTGTTTGTACTTACTTAGGAGTTGCAGAGCTATCAAGACTCAAGTAAGATAATTCTGTCCAAAAAAAGGTATAATGAAAATGAAATATAATCAGCATCAATGCTGGAGTCAGAAGGGAGACTCAGGATGTAACACTGCCTTCATCTAGATAACTGTTTCAGCGATACTGTATTAGCTCAAAATCATGTAGGTAAAACTGAAATTTGAGTATGCATATAACAGAATTGGTACCAATGAGTAAAAGAGTAATTAGGAGTGTGTTGTTTATTTGGGAGGAGTTTGGGAAAAGGTGGGATGGAATGTAAAAAGAAGGGTTATGGAAAAGAAAACATGGGGAATAAGGTATAAAATCAGGTGGAGAACAAAAAGTGGAGGAGTGTTGTGATGCTAAGAGTGCTGATGCCTACAGATGGTGGTGAAGCTGTCTCCATGAGTTCTGTGTAGACTACTACATGCAGAAGGGATGGCATCTTAAGGAATTGCAACTCAGTAGTGCGTACATGCAGGATTTATACTTTCTTTCTAGTAATGTAAACAGGTACCAATACTAATACTAAGCAATAAAATTGTAACTCAATATTACTTTCAGTAATATAATTGTGTACAAATATTACTAATAACTAGCCAATTAAGGTATCATTAGGATTTTTTTAAAGGGGTATTGCTTCATCAGTAAATGTTATAACCATCTCAATCACTTATGTCTCAAGCCTCCAAAATAAAGCTGGAGAATTGGACTTAGGAAGTAACACTGTCACAGCCTAAAAACTCAGTCAAGTCTCTATAGACTGAATGGTCTTTTAAAAAAAAAAATAAAAATTGTTATAATGTACCTACTAGGGAAAAAGCACTTTGTAACACCCTTTTCTTTCGTATAATGCAAAAAGGATACTCGGACATGGACTCTCTATAACAAGTGGGAAATTCAGAATGGAGACTTACATATTTATAGACAATGGAAATATATCCTTTAATGTAAGCACTATAAGCACTGCAGTGTGAAAACCTCTGTAAACTCAATACAAACCACTTACAACATTCATCAACTTTGCAATTCATTTTCTAATTCATTAAGGAAAACTGTTGTGTAAATACAAGTGCAGGATGATCTGATAAAGCACATTCTGAAATCATTCTTATCAAAGATGTAACTGTGCAATATATGAAACCCTGCTTACTAGAGGGATTACACACATAATGAAATAGATAAAATATATGGCACAGCACACATATTCAAATGTTAAATTTCATTTTTCTTTTGTTCTTTTGTTTAACCAAGGTTTTCTTTCCCATTAAGTCACAGATGTGTAAATTCTATCCAAAAAGACAAGAAAAAGAGTGTACTTGAAGATTTTTCTTTCCATTTCTTTCCAATATTTAGTTCTTTGTAAAACTAAAGTATTTATTGGCTACATGGGCATATGAAAAGAAAATAATTTAGTACTAAGTAGTCATGATCCTGTCTGCTCCTCTTCTGAATCATAGAGCAGTAGGTACCAGCTATGGCCATATTGGTTACAAGGCTTTACAGTAGCTTTGCCAGGACGTTCTGTCCTTTCCCCACTGCTGCAGGGAAGGGGAAGAGATGGTGGGGGATATCTGTCATTCTTGCTTCCTTGCTAAGGAATCTGATGTTCCAAAGCATAGCTGACTCCCACAGTGACTAATTTGTATCATAACTTGTCCCTTGGAGTGTGCATGGTCAGAATCTAAATTAGTAAAAGATTCTGAAATCCTCTACATTTATGCCATTTCTCCTGAGGTTGGAAAGGTTTGTATTTTCCAGTTCTTCTGAACTCTGTTTATTTCAGCAAGTTGATTTCACACTCCTCAGGAAAAAAAAAAAAAAAAAAGTTGAATTTCAGCCAAATGGCTCACAGCATCCCAGAAACTGATTTTGTCTTAATTTCCACTTTGTAGGTGTCTACCTATTCTAATGAAATCCTATAGAAAAATCATAATTGCAGTACGAGATAAAGTTGACTGAGTTTCATGCAGCTGTTGCATATATCACTTACAGGAAATATATGTCTTTGGAATTTTTCCTTTGTGAACATTATTTGTGAAACAATCAAAGAATGATCACACACAAATGAGTTTGCCTAAAATGCCTGGAGTATGTCTGCCAATAACACTTTGATAATATGTACTTCCAAATTGCCTGAGCACAAGAGAATTCAAAGTGGTACAAGTTATTCTAGGACTGAATTCCAATTTTGTAGAAGTCATCATAATCTGCAAGTGTTCCTTCACTAGACCTTGCAGTTGCACATTGCCCATTGCCCATCTTCACTGGGAGTACACGTATCAGTAAGGATGACATCCTGCAGCAAAACTTGTTCAATTAGTGCCTAAATTTTAACAGTCTTATTGTGTCCTCAAACTTTTCTCGGAAAACATACTTTTTACAGAAATAAGTCATCCCCTCTTTTTTTTTTTTTTTCCCTTCTCTCCCACCCATGCTTTTTATTATTGATAAAATAAACTAACAAACTCCTACTAACAGCAAAACAAAAACAGTTCTCTGGATGTGCTCCCTCTGTTTTAGTGTATGGCAGTCTAGCAGTACAGTTCACATCCCTTAAAAGTTTGCAATTATCTATTTTAGTGAAGAACACAGTAATACTATGTCAACTTCTTCTTAGTAAATGCTCTTTTCATTTATGAGAAATATTCAGCTACCTATATTTAGCTCATCAATGTAATGCTCAATTACATTAGTTAGAATGTTAGAATCATATACCTATTCTGCCACTTCTCCACTGTGTTCATATTTGTCCATTATTGATAAATATGGATTTGACAAAGCTTCTGATTTATAGTTTCAGAAAATTGTAACTTCAGAAATTGAAAATGAAGGAACAAATAGTAATGACATAGAGCTAAAAACCGGTACCAAATCTAACCAAATATAACAAAATTACTATAACACAACCTTGGAATTATCAATGTTCTGAAGTTATCAGAAGTGTTAGGGAGAAAGGGAGAGAAAAGAAAGATGCAAAGTAATGGTTTTGTCCTCATTTTACATTTATGAGTATAACTGAACCAGAACGTAAAGTAGGAATTTATGCTTTTCCCATTTAATATAGCTGAGGAGTATAAATGGACAGCCATCATGTAAATAAAGAAGAAATTAATCTCTGCAGAGATTTGACTAACTGAAGCTAAGATTTGAAAAAGAAGGATGAAGTAATCAGTGAACACATTCTATATTGCTAAGCTTGAAAGCAATTTTTTTCTCCTCTGCAGTTTAATGATGCTTAGAAACATACTAACTCTCATGACATAATCTTGGACCTCACATATTAGTAATGAATAAACGGCATACAGCAAATTCACTGGGGTTAGTAACAGTTTGCCCATTTCATAGAACCATAAAATGACCCAGGCTGGAAGGGAGTTTGAAAGATCATGTGGTCTAACCTTTATGGAAAATGGAGCCTAGGTGAGTCTAATAACTATAAGAAATTATAGCAATTAATTGTTAATCACTCGCGTATGTGGAGATGAGTTTCTCAGAAATAACTGAATGTTGTCATGGCTTGTCTTGAATCATTTAAAAGACAGTTCCCCACCCTGCTCCAGTCTACATGCAAGGCTGATGAAGTAAGAAGTCATAGTAGAATATGGGTAATAGGAATTATTTTATACTTAATGGCAATAAATTAAATTATTAAAGATGAAGCTACCTAAATTTACAATAAATGGTCAACATTGATTATGTTTCATATCTTAATATTGCCCGGTATGGTTAATGTGCTTGATATTTGTCAAAATGGACAATTTGAACAGGGTGATGCTACTTGCTCAGTTTTAGAGAACCTTAATTTCCATTATTACATCTTTAAATCTAAAGTATTGTTTATCCAGCTTTCACAGTATTTTCTGTCAAGTTACACTTATTTCATTGCACCCTAATATTAAGATAGTTAATTTCTGATGGAATGAAACTAATCAGAGATCTTAGACACATTATGACAATTTGATGCTGAATATAACTTGTTTTGACAGGTGTAAGATTTTGTTTTGAGATCACATGAAGTATTTGAGATAAAGTAACAATGCACCAAATTTTCCTTTTATAAAATTTATAAATGTTTGAGTAACTATATCTTGCATGTTTTTCAAGTTTATATATTTCTATAAATTTAAACAAAATACCAGAAGTACTTGCTATATCTTTGGGGTCAAAACAATTTTTTAAAGGTCAGAACAGGAAGCACTGAATATCTTATGAAGAAATCTGTTCTCTTAAGGTCGAAAGGGGGATTTATGCTGAGAAACAAAAGATTCAAATAATATTTAATAAGAGTTTTTTGTAAGTTGCTGGAAGTGTTGAGGTTCTTCCTAAATATAAAACCATCCTCAAAAACTCCAAATTATATTCCAAGTACTTGTGATAACAGATCAATCACTTGGTCAATCTATGCATATTGGAAGGAATACCCAGCGCTGAACTGAACCTGGCCAGCAGGCAAGCACCTCACTTTCCCCTGCAGCTGGATGGGAGAGAGAGTAGGAAGAGCAAAAATGAGAAAACTCATGGATCAAGATAAAAACAGTTTAATAAGTGAAAGAAAGAGGGGAAAAAAACCCAAGTGACTCAAACGCAATCACCCACCACCTCCCAGAATCAGACTGACGCCCAGCCAGTCTCCTAGGAACGGCTACTTGTCTGACCAACCCTCTTTCCTGCTTGGATTTTATTTCTGAACATGACACTATATGGCATGGAATATCCTTTTGGTCAATTTGGGGTCAGTTGTCTGGGTTGTGTCTCCTCCCAACTTCTTGGCCACCCCTAGCCTTCTCACTGCAGGGCAGAATGGCAAAAAGAGAAGCCCTTGACACAGTGCAGGCACTATTCAGCAATAGCCAAAGCATTGGTGTATTGCCAGCATTGGTTTAGTTACAAATCCAAAACATAGCATCATATGAAGATAATTAACTCTATCCCTTCCACAAGGCATTTCATATTTTTACTCTTATACACAGTGTGACCATAAGGACATTACGCTGTATCTCTGTATGTGTACCCACAAAGGTACATGTATGTTTCTGTTGTGTATGTTCAAAACAGACCCTCACTCCAAGGTACTCTCCATCAACTACTGCAAATTAATAAGAAACACTTTTCCTTAGCATTTATCTTGGTTTTGTTTACTTGGTTTGCTTCATTATTTTGATTGCTTTTTAAGAGGACTATAGTCAATGTGAAAGGAGCACTTCAGATAAACATGTCATTGAATTTCCTAATAAAGTTATACTATTTCCCACATTGTTTTCTATTCTCATTTTAACATCAGTTTCCAACTTATTTGACTTTTCAACTAATCCTGTATATTGGAAGTCCCTCCAATGAAGTCCTGTCCTGTGGAATGTGGTTGTTTTTTCTTGACCAGTTGCAAATACTTCAGCTTATACATTTTGCAAGTTGCTTGAATTGCAGATCTCAGTATATTTATTTATGTTCATTACGTTGTGCCATCCAATCTTCTTGCTACTCTGTGTTCATTTGTGGTGGCTCTTAAAAAATTGAATGCTTAGCCAAGAGTAAAAAGCAGAAGACTGATATCAACCATAAAAATAGTCTAAATAGTTACCCAGGGCTACAAGAATGCTGCAAATCATTCATTGCTGTTGTTTACACCTTTGCTATGTCATTGATAAGTACACCTATTCTTCAAGAATCTCTTATAGGAATCCAATTTTTCCCTAGATATAAAATTTACTGAAAATTCCTGACAACCATTAAAGTATTTTTTCAGAGAAAATGCATATCAATCTACCTCTCTGCTTTCCTAGTCATAATATATGTGGTCTTAATAGAGATGAGAATCACAGCTCACTAGTCTAGGAAAAACACCTTGGCATTTTAACAGTCACTTATGATAAGTGTGGCAAAACTTTATTCATGTTTTCTTTTTCCAGGCAGCAGTCCTCCCACCCACATTTGTCTTAAAGTTCCTTAGGTGGCAGCAATAGAACTGCTATTTTATTCTTTGTATATATCTGGCTTCATAACAGACAGCTGTTCTGCTCATAATCGAGTTTCATGGATAGAACGCATAGTAACCTGAATCCAAACCCCTTGAAACATATCTGTTCTTAGGTTGTTCTATGCAGAGTGAAAGCAATGTGTATTATTTGGTTTATAGAATCATAGAATAACTTAGGTTGGAAAAGATCCTCAAGATCATCAAGTCCAACCATTAACCTAGCACTGCCAAGCCCACCACTGAACCATGTCCCCAAGCACCACATCTACATGTCTTTTAAATACCTCCAGGAATGCTGATTCAACTACTTCCCTGGGCAGCCTGTTCCAGCGAGTGACAACCCTTTTAATGAAGAATTATTTTTTTTTAATATACAATCTAAACCTCCCCTAGTGAAACTTGAGGCTGTTTCCTTTCTTCCTGTCACTTGTTACTTGGGAGAAGAGACCAACCCCCACCTGGCTACAACCTCCTTTCAGGTAATTGTAGAGAGTGATGAGGTCTCCCCTGAATCTCCTCTTCTCCAGGCTAAACACCCCCAGTTCCCTCAGCCGCTCCTCATCAGACTTGTGCTCCACACCCTTCACCACTCTGATCTCCTTCTCTGGACACGCTCCAGCACCTCAATGTCCTTCTTGGAGTGAGGGGCCCAAAACTGAACTGAGCACTTGACGTGCGGCCTCACCAGTGCCGAGTAGAGGGGGACGGTCACTGCCCTGGTCCTGCTGGCCACGCTAGTTCTGGTACAAGCCAGGATGCTGTTGGCCTTGTTGGCCACCTGGGCACACTGCTGGCTCATGTTCAGCCAACTGTCGACCAACACTCCCAGGTCCTTTTCTGGAACAGCACTCTTCCCCAAGCCTGTAGCATTGCATGGGATTGTTATGACCCAAGGGCAGGATGCTAGCTCATAATTTCTAGTGCCCAAAGCCTCATTTTTAGGGCCAAAAGCCTCATTTTTATGGTCCAAACCTGTCTCTTATTACCCATAGTCTTTTTTTAGGGCCCACAGTTTCATTTTTATGGTCTAAACCCTTTTTTTAGGTGCAGAAAGCTTCATTTTGATAGTCCAAATACTCATTTTTAGGGCTCAAAGCCCCATGTTAGGGTCCAAAGTCCTAATTTAGGGTACAATGCCTCATTTTTTTAATGTCCAGAGCCTCACTTTGAGCATTCAAAGACCCATTTTTAGGTTCAAATCCTTTTTTTTTGGAACCAAAGCATCATTTATGGCACAAAACCTAATTTCAGAGTTTTAAACCTCTATTTCATTCCATTTTCTCTCGTGGAAATATACCTACTGTGCTCAGGAGTGTTCTCCTCAAATTCAGGGAATTTAGGTTTGTAATAAATGTAAAAATTAAATTAGATTACATTAGCCCCGATACTTTTGTATCCATGCAAACAAACACTTATCCAAGCAGCCCTGATCTATGCGCAGAGTCCTGGTGAGGTTCAACAATCCTGTCAGAATGAGGGGGGTTGATCAGGAAGGAGATTCTAGTCAGGCCTCACACTCCCTTGTGAGTCAAAATATGTGTGCAGGACTTGGTAAGGAAGGAAGGTACCACATAAATCAAAGACAGTTTCACCAATCATCAGGGAATTAACAGGGAATTAATAAAATCCTCAGGCTAAATTTTAATTCCCTTTTATTCACAATCATGGAGCACCTAGACTTCCTGAAGTCTAGTGACTTCCAATGTTGCATTGTGTTTATACGTGATCTGTCTAATCATCCTGATTGGTCCATTTTGTGGAGCAACTGTTCCCTCACTCTATAAATTATGGGACACGATATCAATTTGAAGTTACTCATCACAGAGAAGAGCATAGGAATGTCACTCTGACATATCAGTAGGGCTGTAATTTTCCTGGCTGTTTCAAAATGAATGCTTTGGATAAAGGCGACACAACTATGCACAACGAATTTTCTCTAAGTGGTCAAGAAGAGACACAAACTAGTAACTCCTAATAATCTGTTCATAGAAGTTGATTAACACAGGGGAAGGGAGCAATCCTGAGATCTACTACGGTTTCTGCACTACTGAAACACCAGACATAGAAATGAATCAAGCTCTCCAAATACTCCTTTTCTAGTTTCTTTATATCAAAACACAAACCTGAGCTTTATCAAAGTCCTCGCTGGCAATAAAGGTATCTGCTCAGAGTTTTGTTGGCATCCAAGTACCATCCCCATAGCAAACCTGGTGTTTCATGAAAAGATCATCTGAAAATACATCAGTGTGCAAACAGGATCTTCTGAAGCCCAACCAAAGGGTCTGGCTGAAAGAAATTTAAAAAGGGATTGGCCCTTTCAGGCTGGCACACAGGTATCTCTGACTCCAAAATACCATTTTCACATTCTGTGCTCACCAAAATTAAAGCAATCCTACAAAAGTAAAAGAAAATACATCTGTAGAGGGAAGGAGAATTCAGTTAGTGAACTTTTTAGCTAACCTCACAGAGTATTCCCCTCTATGTCTTTAATGAAGTACTGGATGAAAAGAGCTTCAGTGGAGAAGAGAGCAAGCTCAAGATTGAGTGGAATGTTTCCTGTTCAGATGGCATTTTTAAATCAATCATTTGGTTAACAGGGATTAGCTGATGCTCTGGATCTAGTAGGACTAAACTGTATATTTAAAATAAATAAAAAAGTTTATCAGATGAGGAACTCTGCTTCTAAAAGAAAAATGAAGGCAAATAAATCTTATTTTTCAGGAGTGATTTAAACTGTGCCATACAGTACTGACACAGGAGAAAGCATGAAGCAGCCTTAAAAAGGGAGCAGGTATATTTCAAAGTTCCACCCATTAACTGTAAGTTCTTCCAATGTATCTCAACATGGAAAGACTTCTGCTTTCATTTTTCTAGGTTCTCTTTTTTTTTTTTCTCTTTTAAACAAAATCTCATCAATATTATTGTAACTAATTAAAAAGAATTTTAAAGGAACTGCAAAGCAGTGAAGCAAACTTTCACTGTTAAAGAGAATCAGACTATGCAGTAATGTTAGAGCTCTTTGATGAAACACAGCAAGGTCAGAATTTGTTCTGTGTTTTTAAACATTAAAATGCCCATTTTGAAGAGTCTGGGGTTTGTTTGGTTCTTTGGGGTTTGTTTGTTTTGCCTTTTTTTTTTTTTTTTTTTGTTAATAAGGGATGATTGGTTCTAAGGCTTGGTTTTGTTAAAAGGGTTGGTTATGGTCACTTGGCAGGACTGCACTTACAGACACATAAATGTATCTCAAGACTCTATTGTATAGACAGTCAGAGAAAGATTGTTCATTTAAAAAAACAAAAAATCTTCCACCTAACTGATTGGGATCTTTGCATAAGGGAATGTGCATATGGAGAGCTGAGTCTCTCAAACAGGATGGTCAGTTGTGTTCAGAATGCAATGGGATGCTGAAAAGCAAGGTTCCTTGCAATGATGCCTATAGCTAGATTGAGTGGGCTTCCTTGAATAATCCACCTGGCCCATGGTCCTACATGACCACTCCAGCGCACTCATGATCCTTTGCTATTGATTATCTTAAATTGTGTATAAAACGTCTCCTGACCATCTAAATATTTGCAAAAGACTGCAAACATTTTTGAATCTGTGGAAACAATTTCTACTGAAGTGTTTTATCTCTGTACGGTTTGGTCAATTCTATAGCTGGATCTGACTGTGGGTGCTTCTGGAATGGCTAACTTCTCCAACTAGATGTTAAACAAGACACTGGAGCATATAACAAGTGCCTATGGCTTTGTGTATGCACAGCAGCTTCTGCCCTGGGTGGGAATCTCTAGGACTGTCCAAAATTCTCACCTGGAGAGCTCTAGGACTAGTGAAATGATTTGTTGTGAGCATGTATTAGAGTTCAGTCAGTTACCTTGTTTTGTATCGGGCTGTTATCTCGTTTGTGCAGGTACCAAGCTAGGACTACCCGGGGAGCTATTGACTAAGTGCACTGTGGATGCACACAGGCACAACTGATACTTATTTAAATAAAACACTATTGTAAATGCAGAATCATAGAATCATTTTGGTTGGAAAAGACCTTTAAGATCATCAAGGCTTCTGAACCTATGAGAACTTCTCCACCTGAACTACTCATGCTTCCATGGTCCTTGTCTTGGCATGCTCAGTTTTACAATGAGCTTCATTCCACTTCTGTCCTCTCCCCCAGTGCTGGCTGCCCATGAATATGTGAAACTATACTGGAGGGAAGAATGTCCTCTGAAACATGAAGGAGCAGCACAGGAGTGGGACTGAATAAGACCATCCAGGAATAAGTTCATATGCAACATGGTCTCAGCCATAAGGTATTGATGCTGTGGAGACAACCTGGTTTCGGCACTGAGTTACTCAAGCAGACTAATAATCATAGAAAGTCTCTCTATTATGGACATAATTTTGCTGCCTGTATTAGTTTGCAAATGTAAAGTGCTGCCTGTGTTTCCTTACAGGTTGCCTTGCTCTATGCTCATTTCCCCAGAAAGGAAAAAGATTTCAGTGGGAGATTTAAACAGAGAAGGATCCTGGAGTAAGGTCACATTCCTTGTATCTAAGCACGGCATTTTCAGAGGTAGTTTTCTTTTAGAATAAAAATGCTAGCAAAGTTTAATCTGAATTTAAAATATACACTTTGTTCACTTGTGAGTTGCTGAAGAACTGAACAATATAATCTTTCCAAATGAGGATATAATACAAGTTCACAACTGAAGAAAATAAAGGAAATAATGCTTTAAGAATTTTTTTCTTCACTCTGGATAAGATAATATTCCCTATCTAGAAAGTGAACTTTAACTGCTGGATATAATGTTCTGCAATTTTCTGAACCTTTTGGCAGAAACTGTCCTCAGGCTGTGATGATGTAATTAGTCCTTGTGTTCATAAGGTTATCCACTGAAACTCCTTAATAAGGAGAGTAAGAACAGCCTAGTATAAAGCCTTTTGCCTTATTTTTTATTTTTTTCTCAGTTTAATCTCCTTCATGATTTCTAGGACTCTTCCAGTGAAAAGGAAAAACAGAGGAGACATTTTTTAAAGTCTGTATTGAGGAAAAAAAAAAATCTGTTTTACCTGATCCCTGGGGTTAAGTGTGTGGAATAGCAAAATATGCACTCACAGCCAGTTTTAGTAAGGCTGGCCATTCATTGTCACTCATTTAAGAATCAGGCAGTCATGACCTTTTGTTGTTTCTGTAGGTTTTAATTTCTAGCTTGCTACTAACTGACAATAAACAATCACCAAACTGTCACTTTTTCTTTAATACTATTGGGGCCAGAACTGATGTCTACATAAATTATCTCTTTTCTCATCCATATATTCTGTGGGCTATCTGCAGAAAAATCAAATTTAAAAAATTGTAATTGGGTAACAATACAGAGAAACAGGGTTTACAAGGGAAAGTTTACTAGGAGTTTTTTCCCCTGTCTTTCATTCCTTCCTCTTTCCTTTGACATTGCCTCTGTTTTCATTCAGGTGGCTTGAAATGGGCTTATAAGAGGATTTGTTTTCAGCAGCTATATTTTGAAATGGTTGGGGATTATCTGAGACACTGATTGGTGTGTGAAAATATGATAGTTTTAACTATTACAAATTTTAATTGGCAATGCTGCTTTTTGGTTATATATATAGCTCTAGAATTGTGAATAATCTTTCTTCACGTGCCTCTGAATTTTAAGCAGCTCTGTCTTACACTGGACCCCAACTGGTGCTTCCTGTTGCTTTTTATTTCCATTAGATATAATTTGTTTGAGGTAACCCTTTATTTCCTTCCAAACAATCCCTGAAAAACAGCCCTGTGGCAGAATTTGGTTTTTCAGAGTGCTGTAGAATGCATGACACTGAAAAGGATGTCGTGAGGATCTGTGCAGAGTGCACTGCACAAGCTTGTGCCTGTGAGCACCAGGAGGAGCTTAGATTGAATAGGAACTGTAATGCAGCAGACACATAAATGACTACTCTCATAGCAAAGCAGGAATGGCAGGAACATGTCATTGCCACACAGGTAAAGTCCATTTACTTCAGAATGAAGGACTTGTTCTGTCAGTCGCAGAAGAAATGTCTCTGTGTGGGCAGTAACCAGGGGCTGCTGTGCCATAGCTGGGTGATCATTGCTACAGCTTTGGTGGGACAGAGTAACATGTGATTCTCATTGAAAATGAAATTAATGCAAATCAAGGTAAAGAATTTTGGAGCAGACACTCAACATCAGACTCTGTCAATGGCCATCGATGTTTTAAAAAAGTGAGTGAAATTGAAATATTAATGATCATCAATGTCTTGGCATAAATATGAAGTGGCACAGGAAATTATGGACTGGTTACTACTATTAAGCTGCCGTAAGTTTACTGAAAACAGTAGAACTGCTGAACTATTTTAGAGTTAGATCATTTTAGCCAATAGTGAATCTGTCACTTTTTTTTTGTCTCTATTCACAAAAAGGGTGCATAATTTATGTAGTCTTACAATAAAATAATGTTAGTATGAAAGCAAATTTATAGTCAGACCAAAAGTTCATAATAGAACTTATGAATATCTTTATAAAAGAAGTGAAAATACTGCAAATGTAAAGTGTGCTCTCTTGTTCATAATTCCAATTCTAACTTCCCAGTTGAATAATGGGATTTTATTTATTTATTTATTTATTTATTTAAGTGAGAGTGGAATTAAGAACAGGTAAAAATTAAGAACCTATTTAAGAAAAAACCCTATCTTTTATAACATTTCATTGATGAAATAACTTTTAATCTCACACTTCTATTTGTTTTTTTAGACCAATTGTCCACTTCTCATGTAAAGATGCCATGAAGATTAAAGCATTAAATAAATGTATTCAGTGTCTTTCTCCTCAGATGGACTATATCAGTGAGCAGCAGTTTTTTCACCTCCTTGGCTCTGGGATGTTCATATGAGACCCAGTGCCTTTGAATCCCTCTGATCATTCTCATTTGCCTGCCACATGGGACGCACTGTAAATGAGTTTCAACCACTCATGACACTACTCAAATTCCTGACAGGACATGTTATTTCTGATATTAATTTGAGCAGTGTTTTAGTGATGCTCTAACCTATCTTTCTAAGACAGCACAGGGCATAAAAGCAGATTCACATGTGCATATTCCTCAGAAAACAGTCTAACACTGATTAAAAGCCCAATTTCATAAGCAGGAATTTTTCTGCTGAGTTCTGTGCTTTACAGTCTAACAAAGAAACAGAGGAACAAAAGTGGCTTCCTGGCAGCAAGATATAACCAGACTTTTGGTATCTTCCAAATCCTTTAGCACTGCTTGCACAGCTCAAAGGAAACTGAAAATGGCAACAGGTGAGAATGTCCTTGGCAGAGCAATCTTATAACGACGTCTGGCATGCTGGTAATGGAGAGAGTTGGTCAGGAGGGGCAGCGGACACTGTCAAGCAGATTCTTATTTTACTGGCAAAGGAGCTTTGAGTTTGTCCTATCTTAATGTGTGCAATCCCTTCCAGACATAGGGGAGGAAAGGAGAAATACAACCATGCGTTTCCCTGTGTGTGCTGTAGTGGGACCCAAGGCATTTTTTAGTTGCTTATTTCTAAGTGCTTTTTCTAGTTATCCAACCCCTGCCATCTCTGATTATTTCTACATGACTCTGCACTTGTGCTTCCATGCTAGTCAAATCAGCAATATATTTTCCTGAAGGAGACAAATTACATTAGCTTAAAAATACATTTAGCTGTTGTCTTTTTCCTTTGCTAGTCTTCTAAATAGCATTCAAAAGCCACAGTCAGATAAAGGATGAGAGGTCACAAATAATAACCTTTGGAGTTGCTACAGACCGTAGGAATTTCTCAGCTGGTGATGGATATTTTTAGTTATATTAGACACATTTTAGAACAAGTAAACAGCCTGCCACTCTGAAATGCTGACCACCCAAAGAAATCAGTAAAGACAATGTTAGCAGGAAAAACTTAGTTTATTTCACCTCTTTTATCCAAGTAACTTGTTCAGACAAAGAAGCTTAAAGTTTATATATAATCAAGAAAATTTGGGCCCTACAATCTGTACTAATTCCTTGAGGATCTTTACTATTCTTCAAAATCCTTAAAGTATTTGCTTACCCTTTTGAAATACTTAAAAGGTAACACTAATCCAAACCTCTTGATATAACTATAAAAGTGTTTTAATAACAAAATTTGTACTCCACTAGATAATACTTAAAACTGGATTACAGTATTTCTCAAATTATATGCTATAAATTAAGTTCTACTTTTAAAAGAACCACATCTCAGAAGAAACTCTTGTCATGGTCTGTTTGGATGTCACAAATTTACAGGACAAGGCACTCTGTAAATTAAACTTTATTTTATGAGCCCATTAGAAACAAACCAAACACACCAAACAAAGGCAGAGACTAGTCTAACACATGAATTCTATAATTCATTACTTAATTGGTTCATGAATTGTCTAACTCAGAATCTTCTATTTCCTTACTTGCAACTCATGCATCTGTGGGCAAGATATTTTCCTCACTGATGGTGAGAGTGCTGATCCCTCCTCTGTCATGGTGCAGGCATCCCCTGCACCTTAATGTAGAGCATGAAAGCCTCAGCAGTCTGGCTTCTGCTGGACTCACTTCAAAAGCTTTTTGGGTAAGCTGATACATTTATACCTCCCGCTGTGGAAGTTTGGTCTGTACCATTTCTGTAAATTAGTGGATTCTGAAGAAACTCACAGACAATTACTATGCAAAAATGCAGAAGATGATGGGCGCAGGAGACAGCAAGCTGCAGGTGAGAGCAGCTGCAGAATGGCCTTTATCCCTTCCTGTCCTTCCTGTCCTGTGTGCCTTGTTGCTCTTGTTGTGACCAAATGTTGCTGCTCCCAGCATACATCAGGTCTTGGCATGAGCTGTGTCAGCCAAAACCTGAGCAGGAGTGGAGTGAACAGTCACACAGCCTAGAAGGAAGAAGGAGAAAATTGGAAGGGTAAAAGTGAGAAAACTCATGGGTTGAGATGAAGCCAGTTTAATAGGTAAAACAAAAGCTGTGTGCACCAGCAAAGCAAAATAAGAAATTAATTCACTACTCCCCATCAGCAGGCATGCCTAACAGGGAAGGCAAACTCCATAACTCCAAACATCCCTCATTCTTCCTTCTTCCCTGCTGCTATTATTGCTGAGCATGCCGTCATATGGTCTGGAATATCCTTTGGCCACTGGGGTCAGCTGTCCCAGCTGTGTCCCCTCCCAACTCCTTGTGCACCCCCAGCCCACTCACTGTTGGGATGGTGTGAAGAGCACAACAGCCCTTGGCTCTGTGTAACCTTACAGGCTGCTATGAAGAAAATTAACTATGCCCCAGCCAAACCCAGTACATTTATATGTTTTTAATCAAAGTAATCTCTTCTGCCAAGAAAGAACTCTAAACATGTTAATGGATTCCAAAAGCTTGCAAAGTACAATATTTCCCAAAGCTTGCAAGGGTGAAGGCTGTGGATCAGATTCAAAGACTAGTCTAGAGGGAATGGAAAATGATGCTATTTAACAGCTTAATCTGCCAACAGCAATATGAAATACCTGTACAACTTAAAATTACTGACATATTAGTCAACTCATGAATTATTCAACTCATGCTTCCATAACAATTTATAGCTTACACACCTACACATCTACACTGGCTCTGAATATAAATGTACTAAAGATATCGGGTTATCCCATTCACCTGCTAGGAATCAGAAAAGGAGAAGAGGAAAGACAAGGGTGCAAGTAATAAGTAATATCACCCAGAAATTTAACTTAACATTTGACTATTTAAGAGTTCATTTTCCTACTTTTTTTCTGTTCCTTCTGAGTGGGATTTTATCACCTAAATCATGCTACTAATTAAAATCGGTAAGTGAATTCAAGTAAATCATTGGGTGTCTAGCACTGTCTTCAGAATCATCTGTGAACAGCCTATGCAATAAATCGAAGAAAAATTAATTGATATGAAATGGCCTCAACTGCATCTATGCAATCCTTGCTGGATATGTGATATTAAAACCATCCTAAAAGTTTTCTAGACATTAAGGAGGAATACATGAGATAACAAGTATAAAGTCTCTCCTCTTAGACATGAATATATCTGTAGTCTTCATAAATCTAGTGTGGTCCTACTTCAATATTTGTAAATTCTTGACAGCATGAACACTAATTTACTAGACCAAAGCAATATACTAATACAACTAATAGCAAAAGAACCCCCTATTGCTGTATGAATCCTTCACCATCACCCCCGTGCCGCCCCCTATTTTGGCTTTGTGCCATTGTTTCTATTCTTGTCACCTTGCTAACATTGGTAGTGCATTATTGCGCACACACACACACATAAAAAGCTTTTTAAATACTGTTCAAAGAGGGAGGCATTGCATTGCAACTCAGTTTATGAAGATCTGGACCTGATTTAACTGATGCCATCCAATGGTATGCTCTTGTCAGAATATCCAATTTATGTGGAAATATAGAGTATCAAGCAGAAAATAAAGCAAGGATCACTGGGAAAAGAAAACTTAGATTGCTAAAATGTCAGATAGGAGAGACTGACCTAATGCCTGTGAAAATCAGTGAGGAGTATTTCACTGTGATTGTATATTTGGTATCTAATTCAGAGAAAAAGATAGTGACAATTTACTGATACAGTTGGAAAGAAGCAGTAAGTGTTCCCAGAGAGTATAAGTCAGATTGGATGTCACTTTGAGCGACTTGATCAACTGAAAGGTCTGCTGCCCATAGCAGGGGGTTGGACTAGGTGATCTTGAAATGTCCTTTCCAACCAAAATCATTCTATGATTCTGTGATTCTTCCCTTTCTCTCCAGGACACAATTAAAAGGATTGACCTGTTCTGTGTTGCAATGAGTCCAATGCTTGGTTTTGCACTTCTAGTCAAGACACATTACCACGCTTTTGAATACTACATCTTTTAAAAGTATTTGTTATTCAAGGAAATAAAACTAAGCATAATGAACTCAATTTGATATGATAAATGTCAGCTGGATTTGCGACTACAGAATTGTAATATACTTTTCTCTTTCCAGTAGGTGTCATCCAGACTGCTTTTCACTTCTGTGTCCTGGAAATTGCATATTACAAACATGACAAAACAGCGTCTATATGAAAAATGAATTCTCATCCACTGTGTGTATCAGATGAAAAGCCCAGAAAACATCTGAAGCTATCTGTTGGGGCATTTGTAATTTAAGTTCAGTGTGGACAAAATGTACAATACATTGTAAATCCAAAACAAAGAATGCTTGCTTTTATGGCCATTTCTGTATACTGCAGTTCTACTTTTAGAAATCTCTGACGTGAACAGCAGATGACTTTTTATATAACTTAAATTCCTGGCCTTTTCTGTAGTTAAGCTGTTTCACAAGAGCTGTCAGTTTGGCACGGTATGAACTTCTGCTAGTTCTACATAAACATTTTCCAAATCTCCTTAAGAATGATGCATTCAGGCAATGTTGCATTGCATTTTTCAGATCTTTTTAAGTCATTGTCCATATGCTGTTCACAAGTGACTTCAGAAATTTTAGGCATTGTTGTGAGTAGAAGTAGGCTAAACGTAGTGTAAGCAATGTGCTAAATATTGTTTCACAGAATTTACTAATATTCATATGAATGCCAGTGACCTTTGCTTTTCTTTTTTGTTCAGCATGAACTCCTTAAAGTCAACAATGTATGATGTGCCAAAAGAATTCACAAAAATTATTCCCATACTTATAACAATGTGATAAAATAATGAGAAGACTTGCAAAATCTTTGCGGTTCGTAATATTTAGCACTGAAATGCTCTCTGGGGCTCTCAGTTCCAGCTCACTGCAGTATCTCACTGGAAAAATTACACACCTCTTGGGATCATGCTGTTACTTTTGTCATTAACTTTAAGAGTGATGTGCCTGTCAGCTTAAATTCTGACTTAATCTACTAGATCAGTAAGAGTGCTCTGAAATGTCCATAAGACTATATATTTAATCTGAGTTCTTAAAATTTCTTATAGTATCTTCAGGAATTCAACTGTTCAGAGAGGTATCAGGCATGAATTTCAAAGTGCTGGCATATCTACAGGCACATTGGATTATATTAAGATCACACAAGAGGGCACAAAGCCTTGGTCAGGAAGCAGTTTATCCTGCAGATTATCCACGATACCAGATTGGAGGCATGCACGTAGTCAAAGGATTACACGTGTGCAATGAGTCCAACACAAGCAGTTCATTGGTAACCTCCAATACATACAAGTACACAGGCATACTTCTGTCAGGGTCAGGACAAACTCAGAAAATATTTGACTAGAAGAAGAATTAGTTTCTGAAAAACTATTTACTTTTGAGTTGTCCTGTTTTAGGATGCTGGTGGTTAAAAAGTTGCAGCCAACCAGATTGTGCATAGAACACAAGCACAAGATTGAATATCTTTGCCTTTATAAATTCTCTTATAACTGTACAAAAGGAAGGAAGAGGAGGAGCACAACAGGGAAAGTTTCATCCCTCTAAATTATTGTCCCCCATCAAGCAGAAGAGACACTCTCGGTTGTACTGTGGATTGCTGTTGTTGTACCATGGGTCATATCTGGCAGTTTAGCTCCTCATAATCTCTTTTATAACCTTTCTCTCCACAGTGCAAGACAAGAAAAGGTTTTCTTTTAACCCTTTGTCTTACAACAGTAAAGAGGCTGCAGATTTTACTGCTACTTCTCAGTGCACTGTAAAGGGTGGCAGTTTTCAGTCAATGAGAACAGATTTCAGATGTGAGGTGGGCTGGGTTCAAAGCCCAGTGTATGTCATTCTGACCCCATTCCCTTCTCATCCTTCTCAGGGTTGAAAGAAAAACGTACCAGTGACAGACATTGCATCAGTCTTTCCCTCCTCTATCTATATAGCAAGAGAACAGACAAAATACACTTTTGATGAGCCCTGTCTGAATAACTTATACACACAAGCCTGTATTTTTATTTTGTTCTTCGAAAAGCAGTAAAAGAAAGGAAACTCAAAAGCCTGATGAATAGCATGCTAGCTAATGGCATATCATCATAAAACACTGGTCAACTCATACTAAGCCATTGATTAATATCCCCCTACTTCTTCACCCCTGGGATTTCACTGCAGTATCTTTCCACTGTCATCCCAACTCTAAAACACTTCATTCCCACCCAACTCCAAAACACTCCATTCCCAGTATCACACATACAGTTTTTATTTTCATTTACCATTTTACAGTCTGCACTCTGAATGGATATCTTGCCTCAGATTTCATCCTAGAACCCCAACTTTTAACAACAGTGTCTCAGTGTCTTCATTGATTGTCATCTGAGCTGTGAATGTCTAGGAGAAATGCTATCTCAGGCCCAGCTTCTCTTCAGTTCCTTACAATTCATTGGAGTACCCAATGTGCCAGGGGTAGTGGGGATGTGGAAGGAGCAGTGGAGTTTCTGAGAAAGATTAAAAAGGAAGCACTAGATGTTCAGGAAGGTGAGAGGAGGAGATATAAGCTTGTTAGGAGAAAAGTGCTATCAGCAGTGAGATCGCTCAAAAAAAATCTAAACACTGTAAGCTCTCCACTTGCGCAAAAACAATAATTAATTAAACATGTCTTTGGCATCAGAGAGAGAAAAACTCCCAAAACCTCTTACTTTAGTTTAGAAATTCCCTGGAGATTTGGATGGTGCAAGTCCGTGCAAAATCTTACAAACAGCAGGAATAATGGGCTGGAAACTGCAACAGGCTTCTTTCTCTTGAAAAAGAAAGCCTCACCAGGCTTATTTCCATTCTGGTTACAAATTCCACAAGGATGACCTCTTTTATGATACTTCAGAGCTTTGGTCCATAAGCCACATATGTTACCAGAATTATTTCAGTCCTTAAATCAGAAGGACTAAAAGCGCTCCTAGTAGTTTTTCTTAGAGCCTAATGCTTAGGGCTATTTGGGTTCAGTGTCTTTAGACTTCCACAGTGAGTTCAGGTATCTCAGCACTGAGGATGTTTGAAGATCTTGGTTTGTTTATCTCAGTAAAGTGAAGGCAGAAGAATTAGATGAATATGAACAAGACCTCCTGAAGTTAGTAGAAAATGTCAATGCAAAAAACCAAAAAAAACCCCACCTGACCATAGATGATGGATTTGAGGTGGAAATTAGCTTTTTACATGTCAGAAAATGGAGAGTCTGAAATAACCGAGAGTGGAAGAAGTAAAAAAAAAAAAAAAAACAAAAAACAAAAAAAAACACTAGGAACACAAATAGTTTTAAGATGGAGCTTGCTTTGATAAATGTTACAGGTTATAAGCACCAGAGGTGAAAGTGAACTGGCCTTAAGATAAGGAATAGACCTTCCTATATTCCTGTAGATAACAATTCCCTGAGAAGGGATGAAATGCCAGTTTGATATCATATTCTGTGCTTGCTCTCCTGTATCAATAAAGGTAAAAAATGGGTACCCAATTCAAATAAAAATCCACCCCAAGTGCTGTAAGTAGAGTCAAGGAGGATTCAACACTTGTATGTCATTTGATTGCCATGCATCTTTCATCCTTAGAAGGGAGATTTTACTATGTAAGAAGGGGATAGATAAGACCTTCCAGGAAATGAACTGAAGATCAGAAATCCTTCTTTGTCTTGCTAAAAGAATTTGGCATGACTGAGGTTAGGAAAAGTTCTCTTCCCTATATGAATTTATCACCAGCACATTCCTTTCACAGTATCTTTTNCCCACATATTTTTTTTTCATTTTTTTCTTTTTTTTTTTTTTTTTTTTTTTTTTTTTTTTTTCCTGGAAGTTTAATGCACCTGCCTAAATACACTGAGTGAAAAATAAAATACTCATCTTCCATATATTGTATGATGAGATAATTTTATAGCTCATATCTTTAAAATTTGGTATCCATTTTAAGCAATATTTCAGGGCTATCCAATAAAACAGTCTCAGCTGGATTTCTGCGGCTTTGCTTGTGGTCTCAGTAGCACTAAAAATGCTTGTTTCTATCAATGCAGACCCATGAACATCTATTAAAAAATGATACTGCTGTCTTTCTTATTTACTTTAGTCTAATTGCTATTGCAAGCTTTATTACTTTGCGTAGCCTTACTTTTTAAATTGCCTCCCACCCTCAGATAATTATTATTTAGCCTTCATCCTGTAAAAATGCTTGTTTTGTTTGCTAAAGTAGTGCCATTTAAGCATTTTGTGAAAGTAAATGCACATCTTACCTCCTCCATAATCTATGCTCCTTGTCTTAATGGTGCATGATGTTACCCACTTTTGATATAAAATACAGATATTGGCTTCCAAGAGAAAAAGAATTTTTACACTCCTTTCCATTTTTTACTGTTAAAAATCTGATTGGGAAACTAGCTAGATACATGCAGGCTGCACTTGAAAAAATTTAGATTGTCATCTTTTACAATAGACTTTTTGTTCTGATCTTGAAATTTTTCATAGATGTATTTTTATCTTTCATGAAGAGCTGGGGGCAGAACCAGATGGTAACTCAGAGCTGGACCGTGGTGAGGTAACTGCACGAAGTCACTGTAGAACCAGGTGAGTGAGCTTTGCCCTGCTTTGCTTGTCAAGGAAAGTACTGTGAATAGGGTTTTTCCCAAAAATCCCTTGTCTTTCAAAGTCAGAAATAACAAATAAAAGCTTTACAAAATAGTTTGCGAAAGATAGATAAATCTATAAATTCCTAGATAAATCATGTTGAAGGCACAACATTTTCAGAGCCATTTGAGAGAGCAGATGTTGAAGAAGTCTGAAGTATTCTCTCCCTAAAGGAAAAGGAAAAAAAAACTTGTGGAGGAGTGAAGGAGTAGAAAACTTGGCATTAATGGGTGACTGTAGGGCTCTCAGTAAGCAGACTGGTATAGAATTAAAAAGCAATGCAGGTGGTCAATCACTGCAAGAAAAGGTATTCTGTGTCTCCATGCACAGATGTCAGATGTGCTACTGTGTTTTAGTTTTATCTATGGGATTTTAAGCTGGCATTCAGCAGTGAAATGATCAACAATTGCCACGGGACCCTGGAAATAGCTTCTATATGAGCAACACGGACAAAAACTGCCTGCTTAGTTTTTAAAATGAATGTGCTAAACCTGGAAAGCTCTTGAGGATAGGACACTTCTTCCTCTACTAAATCTCCTTCGCTGAGAGCTGTGTGTTTTCATTGGTAAGTATTTCTCTTGTTACTATGTTCAAATGTATTCTACACTAAATTAAGAGCTTCTTTTATCTTGTTAATTTTATTCTTTTGGATTATAAATGTAAACAGACACAAACCCATGCCAGTGTACAAAGGAAAAACATAATCACAAAACAACTGTTTTAAATGTTTTGTTCAAGTCTTTGTTTGTTTCTAACTAGTCTGAATTTGAGCATATCTAGAATGAGAGTCTGACCAATCTTACTTTTGAACTCAGACCTGATCACAGGATAAGCCTCCATCTCTAGATAGGAATTTCAAATCTTAGCTAAATTTCTGAAGGCCTTCAGACAACTTAATTCCCTTGAACTTCCATTGTAGGGAGCTTTTAAATCTCATTTGTAAGGGCTCTCCTTTGTGGTATCTTTTGCATATTACAATTCAAGGGTACCTGACTAGTGATCTTCTAAAACCATATTCTGCACATGCCCATAACATAAACACAAAGAGTATGAGAAATCTTGTGCTAAAATGAATGCATTAATTGAAATGTAATTTTAAGAATTTATATAGCATAAGTATTTTTCTCCAAAACATGGATTGCATCACTCCTTGTTTCTAATAAACCATTCATTAAACCAGCCTAAGTCACCTACTGAGTCAGACATGTCTCCTACTATAATGAAATGCCTAATAATATCTGCTAATCCATTCAGTTCAATCAAACTCCTACCATGACAGTTACATTGTCTCTTTAATAAGACATTTAATGAGTACATCTGGACATAATAAGAAATAAACATATCCATGCCAAGATTTCCATTACATAACTAAATAATCATTATTACATCACAAAATATTAACTGAAATCTCATAATGTGAGTTAAATTCAGCAGTACATAAATGGATTGTGTACTAAACTAAGGAAGCTGCAACATTTCCTGACATTCTTTGTCATGCTTTAGCATTGATGGTGATCT
This sequence comes from Aramus guarauna, assembly GCA_013400195.1. NCBI lineage: Eukaryota > Metazoa > Chordata > Aves > Gruiformes > Aramidae > Aramus > Aramus guarauna. The sequence continues at coordinate 78,471 of VXBL01002490.1, read as the reverse complement.
TCAGGATTTCTAGTATTAATGACACATTTAAAAAAAATCAGTGCTTAGGAAGTTAATTTTGTATTCATACAGAGAAAGCACCATTTGGTAAATAGACATACTTGTACATAGTGTAATGGTAGACAACCAAAATTAATAACTATGAATGTCCTTATAGATAGTTGTTGCTATAAAAAGAAGATAGCCATGACAAGTTTTTTACCCTTTGTAACTATTTCTAAATATTCTGTGAAAAATTGTGCTATTTTTAAAGGCATGCTCCAATACAACAAAACTTTTAAACTACATTTTTTTAAGCTGGAATATAAAAGCACATGAATTTAAATGAAATTGAGCAGTAAGTTGGCATTCAAGTATGTATCAGCAAACTTTTTTTATACTTTATTTTAGTATTTTCACTAATAGTATATTTACATAACTTGAGGGGTATGATTTACTTCCTCCATCCTCTTTTCTTTGTACTACTAGTAAGCTTTCTCATGGGCTTGCTGATAAGAGACACTGACTACTGCAATAAGAAGGGAATAACATATCAGTCAGAATTAGAAAGCACTGAAACAATATTAAATTGCTAGTGGCAAATGAAATATGAAATATAGGATTAATAATTTATTAGGGGGAAAAGTTTAATCCAAGTATAAAGGTTTAAAACATTTATATACTATGAAAGGTAGTACAGGAATTTGTGACTTTTGTTTTAGAATCCTTGGAAAAACTTATCAAATATTAATGACAAATATAATTTATTTTTATAATTATTCAATTTCATAGTTGGACATATATGGAAACACTTTTTTTGGTGGTGATTTTTCTCCTCTTCTCCATGATCTTTCAAAGATGATGGAGAGCGAAGTGGAAAGAACATCTGCCATCTCCCTGAGCACTCGTGGGTGCATCTCATCAGGGCCCATGGATTTGTGGATGTTGAGTTTGCCAAGATGTTCTCTAACCTGATCCTCCTCAACCAAGGGAAGGTTTTTCTTTCTCCAGACTTTCTCTTTTACCTCCAGGGACTGGGATTCCTGATGGCTGGCCTTAGCAGTAAAGACTGAAGCAAAGGCGGCATTCAGTAACTCTGCCTTCTCTGTATCCTCTGTCACCAGGGCACCCACCTCATTCAGCAGCAGGCCCACATTTTCCTTAGGTTTCCTTTGGCTGCTGATGTACTTGAAGAAGCCCTTCTTGTTGTCCTTGACATCTCTTGCCAGGTTTAATTCCAAGTGGGCCTTAGCCTTCCTCGTTGCATCCCTACATACTCCAGACAATGTTCCCATATTCCTCTCAAGAAGCCAGTCCCTTTTTCCACAGGCTGTAAACTTCCTTCTTCCCTTTGTATTTTTTCCAGGAGCTCCTTGCTCATCCATCCAGGTCTCCTGCCTCCTTTGCTTGATTTCTTACTCATATGGATGCACTGATCTTGAGAAAGTGGTACTCGAGGAAGTGGTGCTTGAATATTGACCAGCTCTCTTGGATCCCCCTACCTTCTAGAGCCCTAACCCATGGGATTCTCCCAAGCAGGTCTTTGGAGAGGCCAAAGTGAGCTCTCCTGTAGTCCAGAGTTGTAATCCTACTTATTGCCCTGCTCCTTCCATGCAGGATCCTGAACTCCACCATCTCATGATCACTGCAGCCAAGGCTGCTCCCAGCCTTCACATCCTCAACCAGTCCTTCTTTTGCAATGCTTCTGACTGAGCTCTCATGTTAAGATCAAGCAGCAAGAACTGAATGTGAGATCTTTGGAACTCAGCAGTGGAAAAGAACAAGGACTAGAGAACAGGTAATACTTTCAGAGTTCTGGTTTATAGAAATACAACAGTTGGAAGACAGATGGTGACTGTGGAAGCTTGACAGTGTGAAATCTTTCAGGACAGGAGCAGCATCCAAAACTAGAAGCCATTGTGGTGCTACATCTAACAAAACCAATCAAGAATCTTTCTGCTCAAAATGTTAAAATTAGTCATATAACATTAAATTAATGCACCTGTAAATACTTTCTGTAAGAATCACATACTGATGTGGAAAACCTTTTTTTCTCTGTAATGACAAACAGAACAATGTTTAACGATTTTTCAAGTTGTTTCTTTTTGTTTTCCACAGTTAGGACTGTTGCCTGAAAATAATCTGAAAATAACACAGAAACAATGGCCTGCAGCAAAAGAATAATTGCTTTATTTTAAAAATTATCTATTTTATCTGAAATAGGAAACTTTGAAAAGTATGATTTTATTACTTCTTTCTGATAATTTACCAATGATGAGGAGAATGGAGAAGAGCTTCTCTGAAATTCAATACTTCCAGGAACTAAGCAACAAATATTTATATGATGTGTTTACTTAACTGAAATTATCAGTGCTATATCAAAGATAGACATGTTTAAGTTTATTTATCAACACAGCCAACATATTGCAGTAATACAGAAGTGGGTATAATTTGAACTGCTTGAACACTATTATAATCAGAAAACATCTTGCAAAAATTAAGCCAAAGTAATAAGGTGTACACAGCATACTGGCATACAGAAGAAATTACTGGTTTAGCGACCGACTAAATTACTGAAGTCAGACACCAAAAATACAAGGTGTTTTTCTTAGTGGTTCCAGTGAGCAAAAAAGATTATGTTAAATCAAAATAGGAACACAATGTGGAGAAAACTTATTTATTTCTTCTCAAGCTGAACCAAGTCTGAGATCTTTCTTTGCTGCCCTTCATGCTCTCCTGAGGGAATGGGTGCTTGCTGTCTCCTTGGTTCGAGTAGTCAGCACCGAGTTCTTCCTGTTTAATTAAGCACTTCTGTTAGATGTGATGTTTGGTGACAGATAACTATATGGTGGGGAAGAAGATTTTAACTCTTGCTTGCTGGGACCAGAAGAAATTGAACTTTTTTTCCATGAGTTTATAGAACACAAATGTTTTTAGGAGTGGTCCAGTCAGTATTCTATGCACACATTTGCTCTAATACAGGAATTAATTTGTGTTGCCGATTGGTGTTTTGATATACTGTACTCTATCACCAGTCAGGTTGTTAACCACCCAGTTGCCATGGCAACATGTCAGGAAACTGTCTTATCTAAATACACTCAGCCTCTGAAAATCAAGGCTAAAGAAATCAAATATTTCCTCTCCATGATAGGACTCATCATTTTTCAGTGAGTCAATACAAGAATTAGATAACTATCCTTCATCTTGCCTAGTAACAACAGAACTATTAAAACCACCTCTTTTCATTATTTGACCTCCCTTTCATTCCACTTTTATGCTACAAATTCCTTAAAACTTTTTTCTTTAGTAACAGACAAAGTATTAAATAGTATTGATAATAACTCAAGAATGATGCAAAATTTGAAATCTTAAAAAAAAAAAAAAAAGTCATTGTGAGATTTCCATTGGTGCTGGACTGCTTGATTCTGGATACAAAAGTCAGTATTTCCATGTGCATTGTATGTTGCTTTCTGACAGAAACGTAAGTTTTGCCTTTTAAATTAGGGTATTAATTAGGCTATTAGGGCAGTTTTATCCATGTTTCCTTCTCAGGAAATGAAAGATTTCCAACAAAAAGAGATTGGTTTTGATGCAAAATCAAAATAAGTCTGTTTCCTGAAAGTCTGAACTTTCCTGAACTGTGAGGAAAAGAAGTGCCTGTGTTTTTGGAGATGTGCTTTCAAGCCAGTGCTATGTGTTAGCAAGTCTTCTGCAAACCCTTCATAATGAAGCAATTGTCTAAGTAGCTGCTATTGCAATGATAGCACTTGTTAACAGGA
>VXBL01002490.1:37671-65302 GCA_013400195.1 Aramus guarauna | reverse complement strand
AAAAAAAAAAAAAAAGCAAATTGATTTGACTTTAAAATTCAGTGGTCAGGGTTGAATTTGCAAGTCTGACTGAAAGGTCCTGACAGACATCACTTGGAATCACTTTAAATGTTTTTTCCCACTGTACACAAGTAGTCTTTTCTTTTCAACTCCCAGTTCTGACCCTTTTTGCTGTTTTTTAGGGTGTATTAGAGCCTCTCATCTAAGAAAAGTCCAACTAGATAGTGTTCAGTCACAGGAAGTGGGACTTCACCACTGCAACAAGGACTATCAGTGCAACAAAAATGGGTGATTCATACTGTTTTCATTGGTAAGCAGTTGTACATTGAAGGTTAGTTATTCAGGTTGAAAACTCATTATAAATAATGTTGGATAGAAATTACTCTTCCTTAGTGCACACATATTGCATTAATGTCTGTGCATCAAATGATTTGAAATCTCCAAACTGTTATGGTTCTAAGACTAAGTTTACAAATAAAATGTTGTGGCAAATTCATCTTTCCTATTTATGTATAACAACAGGTGTGCTTTGCTTTTCTCTGCATCAATAGGAAAGTTCCCATTGTTGACTGACCTGAATTATCAATTTTGTCATATGTATTTTCATAAGTGAAAAAGGGTTTATTTTCAAGGCAATATACACAGCTTCAAAGCAAAGAACAAAAAGCCTTGCTGTTCTAGATAATGTATGTGAACTGATACAGTTTTTGTTTTGGTTTGGGGTTTTTTGTTAGCTACACATAAAGTTATATGTTTTCTGAATTTTTTTGTGATATACATTTTGGAGGGAAGAAAAATAGAGTAATAAAGGAAGAACTAAAACTTCCTGGAAAACCACTCCCATCAACATAAGCTTGAAAAATTTATTTTTTCTATTTTTTTTTTAACACATTCTGCAGCAACAAATTGATAAAATGACAGTANGATTGTCGGTGTGCGGCAGCATGACTCGGCACGTCTCTGCTGCCTACCTTAGCTAACTTATGTCAACTGGGCCTCACATAACTTCTCCAGCGAGCCGTGTCCGAGCTCTTGCAGCCATTCCCCAACAGTAATAGCTGGATTAAGGTCTTTCATGTTGACGTGTATATATTTTCCCAACACAATCAAACGCATAGATATTTCTGCATGCTGAATATGACCAAAAAAACTTTATTTGACCTTCAATGGTCTGTTTCACTTTTAAAAAATTACATCAGCTTATTGACTGCAGTGGCTACATGCTTTATGTTACTTCCATCACACCCTGTTCAAAGGATAAAAGATGATGTTCAGAGCACTGCAGACACCCAACAAAAGGTCTGCGTTAGCTGTTGCCGAAATCCAGCAGCCCAGCAGAGGTGAGACTGCCAGAGCTCCGTGCGCCAGCAGTGAGGCTGCACATGGATTCCCAACAGGCACACACGCACGCTTGTGCACACACACCTCCCCACCACGTGCAAGTGAAAACAGTGCGCCTGCACATACACACATGACCGGTCACACAGATTGGCACAGGCAGAAACTCTGAGCGTTCATGTGAACACCAACAGCACCAATGGCCTCATCCTGTTGTTGTCTCTGGCTCATCAGGAGGGAGGTCCGATGGTGGGAAATACGTATATATTATGTACAACGTGGGTCCCTCTGGTAGCTGATCACACAGATCCACAATCTGACCAACTTTCCCAGCTGCTGGCACATCACTAGTTTTGGCTGTAATAGAGTTAATTTTCTTTGCAGCAGCCTGTATGGTGCTACATTTCAGATTTGTGAGGAAAACAGCTTTGATAACAGGAATTTTTTAGTTATTGCTAAGCGGTGCTTGCAGAGCATCAAGGCCTTTTCTACTTCACATGCTGCCACAGCAGTGAATAATCTGAGGAAGCACAAGAATTTGGGAGGGGACAAAGCTGGGACAGCTGACCCCAACTGACCAAAGGGATATCCCATGCCATAAGGCATCGTGCTCAGCAATAAAAGCTGCAGGGAAAGAGGAGGAAGGAGGGACCTTCAGAGTACGGGGTTTGTCTTGCCAACTCACCATTATGTGTGATGAAGCTCTGCTTTCCTGGAGATGGCAGAACACCTGCCTGCTGCTGCGACATAGTGAATGAATTTATTATTTTGCTTTGCTTGTGCACGCAGCTTTTGCTTAACTTATTTGGCTGTCTTTATCTCAACCCACGAGTTTTCTCACTTTTACCCTTCAGATTGTCTCCTCCATCCCATGGTGCGGGGGTGAGTGGCTGGGTGGTGCTCAGCTGCCTACCAGAGTTAACACACAACACATAAAAATGCAAACAGGTCCCTCTGGCTGCACACCAGGACCCTGCGGTCCCTCTGGTAGCCAGCCCTCTCTAGTGTCACGCTCAGAGAGAGACACACACTGCCACATACAGGCCCCTGACCCACTGATGTACGGGCTAGTCCGGCATGATGTTCGGTAGCCATTGCACACTAACACATGCACCCTCACTCCCTGCACTACAGGCTCATGGGGCCTCCTAACCAAGGTACCAGCTCAGCTGCTGGTACACAAACCCCCATACAACCACATGCATATGCAATACACGGTCCCATATCCAGGAAAATACTTAGAAATGGAGTTCAATGAGAGTCATAAAATCAGAGACCATAGAACAGTTTGGGTTAGAAGGGACCTTTAAGGGTCATCTAGTCCACTTCCCCCACAATAACCGGGGACATCTTCAACTAGATAAAGATGTTCAAAGCCCCGTCCAACCTCCCCTTGAATGTTTCCACAGATAGGGCATCTAGCACCTCTCCCGGCAACTCTTCCAGTGTCTCACCACCCTCATCTTAAAAAAACCCTTCCTTACATTTAGTCTAAATCTACCCTCTTTAATTTAAAATCCTTACCTCTTGTTCCATCACAACAGTCCCTACTTAAATGTCTATCCTCATCTTTCTTATAAGCTCCTTTTAAGTACTGAAAGACTGCAATAAGGTGTGCTGGAGCCTTCTCTTCTGAAGGCTGAACAACCCCAACTCTCCCAGCCTGTCTTCATAGGAGAGGTGCGCCAGCCCTCTGATCATCTTCATGGCCTCCTCTGGAACCACTCCAACAGGTCCATGTTTTTCCTGTACTGGTAATCCCAGACCTGGAAGCAGTACTAACAGGTGAGGTCTTACCAGAGCAGAGTAGATGGGCAGAACCACTTCCTTTGACCTGCTGGTCACACTTCTTTTGATGCAACCCATGATATGGTTAGCTTCCCAGACAGTGAGCACAAACTGCCAGTTTGTGTCCAGCTTTTCATCCACTAGTACCCCCGAAGTCCTTCTCCTCAGGGCTGCTCTCAATCTTGTCCCTCAGATGTGTCAACCACACCACTCAGCTTGGTGTTGTATGCAAAGTTGCTAGAGGTGCACTCAATCCCACTGTCTATGTCATTGATGAAGATACCAGTACTGGACCTAGTATAGACCCCTGAGTGACACCACTTGTCACTGATCGCCATCTACACATCGGGTCATTGACCACTACCCTCAGGGTGTGACCATCTAACCAATTCCTCATCTGCCAAATAGATCATCCATCAAATCCATCTCTTTCCAAGTCAGAGGGAAGGATGTTGTGAGGGACCATGTCAAAAGTCTTAAGAATTCCAGATAAATGACAACTGTAGCTCTTCCTTTGTCCACTGATGTAGCCACTCCATCATAGAAGTCCACTAGGTACGTCAGGCAAGACTTGCCCTTGGTGAAGCCATGCTGGCTATCTTGAATCACCTCCCTGTCCTCTATGTGCCTTAGCATAGCTTCTAGGAGGATCTGTTCCAGAATCTTCCCAGGCACAGAGGTGAGGCTGACAGGTCAGTCAGGTCCAGTCACTGGAGACTTCACCTGACTGCCATGACTTTCCAAATATCACGGAAAGTGTCTTGGTAACTACATCAGCCAATTCCCTCAGGACTTTGGGTTGCATCTCACCAGGTCCCATAGACTTATGTACGTTCAGCTTCCACAGGTGTTCTCAAACCTGATCTTCTCTTGCAGTGGGACTTTGCTCCCCCAGTTCCTGTCTTGCAGACCATCCCTTCAAGGGGTTTGGGAAGAGAGGTTCCCAGTGAAGACTGAGGCAAAGAAGTTGAGTACCTCAGCCTTCTGTCTGTTGTTACCAGTTTGTCAGAATACACGCTCTCAGGAGCAGGGCATGGCCAGACAAACATATTGACCCACAAACTTTTTACATGACTGGCACTTTTTATCCCCTCTTCCTTGTTTTCCATACTTCTCACACCACTTGTCTCCTAAACATCCCTCAATGTCTTGTGCAATGCTGAAATGCTCTTCCCCTAATCACCCTTATGCAGTGACACCCCCACCTCATCTGTGAGGTGACCTGGGGAGTAACTCACCATGACAGATCCCTCTCTGGCCCACAGCACAGATGGTTCTCCTGGAACAGCCCTGGAAGGGCTAAAGCAGGAATTTGTGCCTCTGGTGGGGTTATTGGGGTCCCCCATCATTCTATGTCTGTGCCCCTTTGTGTGAGTGCATGAGTGTATGTGTGGAGATGAACCTTTGATGGTCTGCTGCCTCTTCTCTGATAGCCCTGGGAGTAGCTGGGTTAGGGTGTTATTTGTGTCTCCCCACCCACCATTGTTCCATATTTTACAGATAACCTTAGTGTCAGTTTTCCGATGAGTCCCCCACAAAGTTGGATTTCATTGATCCCTCCTGTTTCTTCCACAGCGAACATTGATGCTAAGTGTTCGTTCAGCCTCCCTGTAATGATCTTCTCTTCCACTGTCCTTCTTCAGGTGATCTTTGATTAGCCTCACGTGCTCTGGCAGATTTTATCCTCCTCATGGTTTTCAAGAAGGACTTACTATTAATTTTGCTCTTCATTTTTGTTTTGATTTTACTTTTTTTAGTTATCAAATCATGGGTTATTTCGGCTAAAACTGGAAATTATTTAAAACCTAGAAATAAGTCTGCCACTCCAGTTTCTGGACCAATGAGATGCAGAAACTCTTAAGAGAAAAGAATGTAAAGGGATACTTGCTAATAAATTCCCTAACCAGTTCAGCTAAAGAACAAACTTGCTTCTTAAATGTTTAGTGTAACAACTGTATATGAACAGTTTCCATGGACGAAGAGTTTCCATGGCTTGGATGATAACTTCTTTGTTGGGGTTGGGTTATTTTTTTTAAATTATTTTTAATTAACTAATATCCCTCTATTGGGATGAGGCCAAGAACATAATTTTGAATTCAGCTTTATAATACACACTGCCAATTTCCTCTAAAAAATAATGCCTGCTTAAGAATTAAGAAAGCAACTAAAAAAAAGAATAAATTGCTTACATTTTGGTATCGGGGTGAATAAGACATTAATTTAAAAATATAAAAGAAAATGGACCAAGAAATTTGACCCAGAGTTTCACTGCTGAATAATGTTGGCATCTTCCATCTCGTAATTATTAATGTATCTGGGTTTTATTCTAATAAATCACCTTTAAGCGCATAAATGTCTGTATTTTCCATGTAGTCTGTGATGAACTTCTCAAGGGATGTTAAGACCACCTGCCTACTGCAGCCACTCTGGGCCAGGACTCTCTTGCCCAGCTGCTGGATCCCAGTCCTGTTCCCAGGGATGCAGAGCTTCTTCCCTGGCTGAGGAATGCAGCTGTCACTTTCCCCTGTGCAGGTCCGACCAGCAGCAAAGCCGAGCACGTCCCACATACCCACACAGACAGACGTGCACGCGCAGGACACGGCCGCAGCCGGTCACAGAGACTGCCACAGACAAGGTGCTGCCGTCACCAGCACCCACACACGGGAACCACATTGCACACAGGAACCACAGACAGGAACCACCAGCACCCACAGACTCAGGTTGGCAGAGACAGGAGATCACTAGCACAGGCACACACATGACACTCTCTGGGTTCACAAGCATGTGCACACTCATGGGTCCCCCAAGCACCAGCACAGCCCCTCTGTCCCCCTGGTACTTCTGGGTGATTCCCAACACTCTGACGCACCCCACAGGTCTCCGATCACTGGCTGGTCTAGCTTGTTGCTTGCTGCAAACACGCAGCACTCTCCTGCTCATCCCACGGGCACCCCACACTGGCGGGTCCCCTGGGGACCCAACAGGGACCCCCCATCCACCTGATACCCCTGCCTGGACCTGAGGGCTCTGGCCTCGCTGGCTGGTCCATCTGGAAGTTTGCTGGTGAATTTACGTGTACACCCCATGCACACCCGGTTTGGGGGAGATACAGACCCTTGCCCCCCAGCAACCGGTGCCAGGCACACGGGCTGTGACCCACGGTCCCGCTGCAGTCAGGTTTGTACGGGTCTATCCATTCCCGCACCTCTCCATGCGTGACCGGGTACCCCTCGTTCACAATCGCACCAGTGGTAAAATGCAGGCTGATCTTACTGGAGTGGTGCCTGTAGTCTTTCCACAGCCCATCGGTGCGAGTGGCGAGCTTTGCTTCTCATCAGCGTCTCCATGCTTGTTTTGCCAGGTCTGTGTCTCTGTGCGGTTTGTTTCTGGTTTCTCCCTTTTCCCCTTAGTTTCTCACTAGACAATGTGCCTTTTCAGAGAACTTCACTGGAATAAACATTCTCACACTCATCAGTTAGTGTGACTGACCAGGTTTGGTTCTGCTCCCTTATCATTTCTCCCTCAGGTTTGTATCCCTGCATGTTCTTGTTTATGGCTTCCTCCTTTTTTATTGTCCCCCCCTTTTTTTTTTGCATTGAAAAAGGTCCTTGACCAGATACCCTTAAGGGAATAGACACTCTCCTTCCATATAACCTTACAGAAATAACTGATTTCATTTAGACTTACAGTTTCTGTAAGTCTTTACAAAATAGAGGGAATATTTCTCAAAGTATTTCTTGCATAATATATTTGCTTTTTCCTTCCCAGTGAAAGAGTAAAATTCAATCGTCTTCAGAGGATTGCTAACTAAAGAACAGGCTGAACACTTAAGTCAGACAGTTTGGGATGGAATATGCTATTCAGTTTTTTGAGATCAAACTATATTTGTCCTCTGATTGGGACATGTGGAATATTGGTTATATATTACTTTTTATATTGTTTCCAATTCAGTATCTCCTGTCCACTGCTATTTTCCTTTTATATACGACCATAAAATATGTCAATGGGCACCTTAATTGTGGCAAAACAATGAAGTACTCCTAATGGTGCAATAGGTATTTAAGTGTTGAGGTCTCTGAATTAAAAAAAAAAAAAAAAAGTAAATACATGAACTTAGACTAACAAATATTGTCTTTATGCTCAGAATTAAATTACCAGAACATTTCTGTTTTTTGTCTCCTTTACTTCTTCAGCATTACATTATTAAGCCCCACATTATTTAAGTATGTCTTTTTGTTGATTAATTTGCATTTCGTACAAGGGGTTTTTTGGTTTTGTTTTTTTTTTTTTCATCGCTAAGTTTGACCAGAGAGATTAGTAGAATAAGAAGTTCTTTGGCAAATAAATGGCAGAACAAATTATTTTTTAAGTGCAATGTTATAAATAAGGATTTAATTATTGTTTCCCTCTAGCACTGATTTTATTTATTAGATCTTATTCTGTCATATATTTTTCTAGATAAGAAGGAGAAAATTTCCACATGTATCAACAATAGGGTATTTAATCCTGTATTACATCTTCTGAAGTGTTCAGAAACAAACAATTAAAGCAAAGGAATAAAAAACAACTTATAGGCAGTGTTATACCCTCCCAGTTTTCTGAAATTAGGGGTGTAGTGAAACCTGAGACAGTATTTGCTGTTAAACCATGAAATTTAGTAGGTACCATCCTCCAGATGTACCTAAATCTGACTACACTAAAGTGCATCAATTCTCTAGTATGCATTAATATATATTTGTATCCCTAAATAAGTATGCTTCTTAATTATTTATTAATAATTGAAATTTTGGTATTTGTTCTTGACAGAAATTATATTCTCCGAATTCCCAGTGGGCTCATATTTCTGCTGGTTCCAACCTTGCTGATTGAACCTGCCATGACCTAATGAAGAGAAATGGTTGGAATTATGCAGGTCTCCTGGTTTTGGACTGGGATGGCCCAAAGGGGATGATATATGCATGTATAGATATGTGTATCAAAGACAGGAAGAGTGGTGGTGATTACTTAGCAAGTGTAGGATCTGGATGTGACATAGATGGTATAGAATAAGGCGTGGATAATGTCCTGGTTTTCGGCTGGGTTAGAGTTAATTTTCATCAGAAGCTGGGACAGGACACAACCAGGACTCAAACTAGCCAAAGGGGTATTCCACACCATATGACTCAGTATATAAATGGGGCTGGCCGGGGAGGAGGGGTTGCTGCTTGGGGCCAGGCTGGACATCAGGCTCCCAGGGTGAGCAAATTGCACTGTGTATCACCTGCTTTGTATATTCTTTTATAAGTTTTTTTGCTGTTATTTTCCTCCTCTTTTGCTGTCCCAGTAAACTGTGCTTATCCCAAACCATGAGTTTTACCTTTATCTTCTGATTCTCCTTCCCATCCCACCGGGGGTGGGGAGGAGTCAGTGAGCAGCTGTGTGGTGCTCAGTTGTCATCTGGGGCTAAACCTGCAGGTAATGCATTGCTTGCTCTTCAGGAAATGCTTCTGAGCAGCATTGTCTTGCTTTCAGCTGGGATAGAGGTGATTTTCTTCCTAGCAGCTGGTACAGTGTTGTGTTTTGGATTTAGGATGAGAATAACATTGATAACACATTGATGTGTTGGTTGTTGCTAGGCGATGGTTAAACAAGTCAAAGACTTTTCCACTTCTCATCCTGCCCCGCCAGTGTGGTTGCACAAGGACTTGGGAGGAGACACAGCCAGGACAGCTGACCCAAACTGGCCAAAGGGATATTCCATACCATACGATGTCATGCTCAGTATATAACTTGGGGGAAGCTGGCCAGAAGTTGGTACTGTGGCTGGGGAACTAGCTGGGCATTGGTCAGCAGGAAGTGAGCAATTGTGCTGTGCATCATTTATTTTGTATATTATTTTATCATTATTATTGTTATTTTTATTGTTATTATCTTCCTTTTCTGTTCTATTAAACTATCTTTATCTTAACTCATGATTTTTACCTTTCCCCCNTTTCTTTTCTCTAACTCCGTGTTTTTCCCCTCCCCCCCCCCCCCCAATCTCTCCCCTATCCCGCTGGGAGGACATAGCGAGTGAAGAGCTTTGTTGTTCTTTTAGCTGCCTGCTGGTTTAGACTACAACAGCAGTTTATGGTGTAATGAGCAGATTTTATTAATTAAACATCAAAAAGAGATATGATATAGTCATAGTCACCACACAGTAATGATTTCTTAGCCCAAGACTGAAGGGTTAAGATACAACGACTTGTGCAACTCTTTAAGCAGTTACTTCATAACATATATAATTAGATATGCATAAGCACAAATATTATATGCCAGAAATAGATTACATTCTGCTGGGTATGCTAATGCTAAATTAGTAAGTCAAGTTATAATTATTTTAGTGATAAACTATATAGAAACCATAATTTTTCCAAGTGCAGTAGTTTGTCTTGAAAAAGAAAAAATCTTAAGCATAATTTTAACTTCCAAATAAAATAAAACTATTATTTCCTGTCTTGTAACTGGAAACTGTTTTGAAAAAGACTGGTGAAATCATTAGTTTTACCATATATTCTTAAGAACCCCAAGCCTCAAAAGGGTACATGACTAAAATTAGTATCTGGTCTGAGAAACAGAGTTGATATACATACAATAATCAGTAAAACTTCTGTGCTAACTCTTTCTCAGACTGGGAAGTATGGTACTCTTTCATGATAAAAAGACAGAAACAAATAACTTTCTCCTTTGAGGACAGTACTGTGAGTAACTATGTCGCAGGCATACTGATTTGAATTGGACCCTCTCAGAATGATGATGTGTTAAAATTCATTGTAAATTTTTCAGAATATATGCCATCAAGAAATCAATGAGCTACTTTATACTTGTTTATTTTTTTTGTTTATCAGTATCTCTAATAAAAAATATTTCACTGTTTCTTGCAATGACTCAGTGTTAAGGAATGTTCACATACATACAATTACAGAAATTAAGAAATAGGCAATTACAAAGTTAGAGTTGTAGCAATTCATAATTATAATGCTAAGCGAAACTTGATTTAATAGGTGCAGAATGGTTTCAAAAGTGTCATATAAATTAAATTGTTTTGATTGAGTGGTGCACTTAATTTTCCAGCAATAAAAATATCTTTTTATTTCAGTAATAAAATTTGACAGAATAATTATATTGAAGATTTTATGGTGACCTGAAGCACTTTCATGGGGTATTCTATTGAAAACACAGTACTGACAGGCTTATAGCAAAAACTATCTTTTATTCTATCATTTACATGATAAATAAGAGGTCACAGAATGACATAGCAACAGCTCAAACTGCCAAGTGAGCAGAGAATAGTAAGTACATTTTAAAGAGGCTTTCTAAGTCCAGACTTAATTTTGATTTTGTATGGTGTAGGATTTCAGTTGAATATAAGACATCATTGAAATCAATGACAAAGCCTTTTACAAACCTCAGTAAATCTATAACTTCAATCTTCCTAATTGATATTTGACATATTTCAGTGCATCAGATTTCATTTCTCCATGACTGAACTTTTCTACATTTCATAGGTACTGAATTCTTGCACAGAAAGTACAATGCAATAAGAGCTCTCATCCTCCCCAAGCCTTTTTCAATGAACTCCACATTAGTAACCAATCTATGAGTTAATAAAGTTGGCATATTTAAAATTTCTTAGACATTCAATGTTTTGTTGGTCATTTTACCATAATTACATGAACAAATTCAGAAGAAAAATTTTGTACAGTGCAAACTACAGGAACTATAGGAACATACTTTGGTGTTGGTAATCTGTTATTTTACGATTTAGTTAAACAGAAATTTCTTCTAAACAACATAAAGATTCCATCAATATTTGCAGTTCGCAGTAGGCCTTGCATGCAGATGAGAGAGATTATTCTATGGATATTTTCCCAAAAATCAGATTTATGACTAGACATATACTGGGACTGCCTTTTATCACATTTATGAGATTTAAGGGAAATGGTGATTGGAAAGTTGGACCTGTGTCATGTTACCTTGTTTCCATTTCCCCTTCTATTAAATCATTTTTCCATCTTGCATGCTCATTTTCAGGAGGACTGCTATAGCTGTCGTGAAGTTTTAAAGTTCACATGGTCTGTAGCCATGTAGAACCTTTTACCTCATCAGACATCATGCAATGGATGGAGTTGAGCCTTGCCAGCATTGCCCTGGAAGTCCTTCAAAGGCACTCCAGTGTCCTTCAGAAACAGTTTGCTAATAATTTAATTTGATAATAAAGGGAGAAGAGTAGAACCTACCTGATCAATGGGATTTGTGACAGGAAAATCAACCAGAAGGTTTTTTATTAAAAGTTGATGGTTTACAAAAAATTATTTTCAAGCTGAAATGGTTTCACTGAGAGTCCTGTCTTATTTATTTTAGTACTTTCAAGGCATCAAAGAGGTTTTGATTAATGTCTAAAATAGAGTATTTTTCTTCTTCCTGAAGCCGTAAATGCAATCTGTTGTAGCTGTTGCTTTCCACAAATCTCTGATTCATCTCCACAACCATTGGTCCTTCCATGTTTTAAAAGGTGAAGTTCATGACATGAAGAGCTTTAAGTTATCTAGATTTTGTGGATGCTGCAAAGCTCTCATGTCTCAGTGCTCTAAAGCAAGCTCAATATCCTTGTTTTGAATAAAGCACGCAAACATTATGTGCAAGCTTGCCTTGCTAGTAGCCACATATATGCACAGCTAAGCATAGTAGCTTTGAAAAAAGAAGAGGAAATATATGTTTCTCTTTTCTTTTCCTCTAGCATACAAAGACCAGGCTCCCAANCATCCCTGAAAAAGTAACTACATGCTTTGGTCTGAAACCTTGGATCAGTACCTAGAGAACAGATGTATATTTTAAGATATGATAAAATGCTTCCTGAGAAAAGTAAAAGGAGTTACTTTTTTATTTTTTGAAAGATGAAACATTCAATGGCAACTAGGGTTTTCCAGTAGCCTGCATGTTAAGGACTGATGAAAACAAACATTAAGTTAAGCAAGTTCAGCTTCCTCTTAAACCAAAGAATGCCACAAATATCAAGACTTAATACTGTATTTTTCAGAATCACAAAATCACAGAATGGTTGAGGTTGGAAAGGACCTCTGGAGGTTGGAAAGGTCATCTGGTCCAACACTCCTGCTCAGAGGCACCTAGAGCCTGTTCCCCAGGACTGTGCCCATATGATTTTTTATTATCTCTAAGGATGGAGACTCCACAACATCCCTGGGCAATCTGTGCCAGTGCTTGGTCACCCTGACAGTAAAAAAGTGTTTCCTGACATTCAGAGGGTACCTCCTGTGTTTCAGTTCGAGCCCACTCTCTCTGCATCTGTCACTGGGCAGCAGTGAAAAGAGCCTGGCTCTGTCCTCTTTGGACCCTCCCTCCAGGTACTTACACATATTTAAAGATCCCCCTTGAGCCTTCTTTTCTCCAGGCTGAATAGTCCCAGCTCTTTCAGCCTTTCCTCATATGTGAGGTGCTCCAGTCCTTTTACTATCTCTGTGGCCCTTCACTGAACTCTCTCCACTATGCCCATGTCTTATCTCTGTTGAGGAGTGCAGAGCTGGACCAGTAGTCCAGGTGCTGAGTTGAGCAGAAGGATCACGTCCTTCCACCTGCTGGCATTACTTTGCCTAATGCTTCCCAGGATACCATTCACCTTCTTTGCTAGGGACTAGAGAATAATCTGATGATTATTATATTAAAAGTATATAAAAAAAATCTGATTTGCTAAGAGCTTAATCTCACAGTTTAACTGTAGCTCTCTTTTCAGAGAGAGATGAATTTTAACTGTTTCAAACTGAAAAGTGTTTCTCATTCCTTGGACATGTGACTGGTGACTGCTAAACTGCTAGATGAAATAGAGAATTCAGTTCTACTTTCTTTTGCGGGTGTGTTTGAAGGGAAGAACAAGCTGTACTTACACCTTTAAAGAAAGAAGAACACCTGTAACTTGAGACCTCTGGAGTCCAAGCTGGTGAATATGCTGCTTACATCCCCAAAGGTGGGAGGGGATTCAGGAAGATGTAGAGCTATCCTACTATTTTACTAAATAATGTCAGATGATGTCATTCTAGGCTTCTCAAGATCATGGATGTTGGCTTTAGTCAACTGCCTTCTCAGCATGACCATGGCTCTTGGTCCTGTTCTCATTCCCACAATTCTCCCCCCCAGCCACTATAAAAAAGCAATAATGATTCCACTGCAGCAGGCAGGAACGTGCAAGTACTGATACTCCTGATTTTAGATACCTACATTGTCACAAATAAAAAAAAAAATAACACTGAGACTTGTTATATATGCTGATAGTAGTCACTGGCAGTGTTTACTATTTATACTGCATATATACACAGTATATATACATATATATATATACATATATATACAGTGTGTGGGCTAATAAGGAGGGGTATTTTTAACAACAGATGGCATGCACCAGTCAGTCTTTTCCATCAACAAAGTGTTATATTCTGAGCAGACAAAAGGGAATATATAGACAAAAAAGTAGTTCAGAAATTATCGATAGAAACAAAAGGAGAGACTGGTAATGAGAGAATGCAAATGAAATGTTCAATGTGTAAAAGAAATAAGTTAAAGGAGGCAAGGCAAAGACCTTAGAAAGAGAGAGAAATAGTAAAATTGGATAGTTTGTGCTTTCACATAATGAACAGTAACAATCAATTCAGTGAAATTAAAAAAGGGCATTATATTTAAAAACTAACAAAAAGAAACAGTATTATGAATGACGGAGTTACTGTAGCAGCACATCAGAAAGTTAGACTTATAAAAGCAATAGTTATGCAGTCAGTGACGATGTGCACTGGTTTATGAAATAAGATGCACTTTTATAGGAATGCAAGCTTTCGTACTTGAACCATAAATTCCTGTGGGTAAAAAAAAGAAGCAATTCTTGCAGCTAAAAATTAAAAATTACACAATATTTTTTTCTGTATGCCCATTAAGACATCCCTTAGTTGATTAGCTAAACCTCTGATTTTATTCTATAAATCAGCACCACCATTGTCTCTCTCATTAACACTCTTCCACCTTCCTTCTAGGTTCTGTTGCCTGTGTACCAAGGACTGAAGTCTTACCTCTGACATGTCCCAGCTGTGGAACCCCAAGGAATTGTGACAATGTCTATAAAGATATCAGAAAGGTAAAATGTAGAGACAGAAAGGATTGTTGACACAGGATCATTAGGAGCACAGTAATTCAAAAAGAAGAAGAAGAACTTGGACAGGTTTAAAATCCTAGAGGAAAAAAATCAGGGAGAAGTATTCAGGCTTGTGAATCTATTTGGAGACTGGCCAGGTAGTGCTGGATCATAAGCTCAAGCCCTCGGTGCATGCTGATGGAGCTGGCGGAGGGTGATATCTCAGCAGCATAAAGGACCCATTCAGGAACCACAGAGCCTACCTCATTCCCTCCTGACTAGTGCCTGCAGAGCGAGCAAAGTCTTCTGGGTCTCATGCTGATTAGTGACTATGTTCATTCTTAGGTTAATAGTTACTAAATCCTAGCTACCTTCCATGTGTGTCAGACAATAAATAAATGCTTTATATATAGTTATGCATATTCTGCCTCCTGAGTTTCTTTGTGCCTGGCTACAGATGATGGAGCAAACTAAGCTAAGAAAATCAAAGCAGATGTTGTTGAGACCAGACCAATTTTTAAAGTATTATGTTTTTCACCTTTATTCCATTTTTAAATAACAGCTGCTCCCATTGACTGATTTTGATGGGTTTCCCACCTGAACCATGGTGTGTCACTGGCTCTCCTGGGCCAGCGGTGGAAGGGGCCAGTGTCATATATGTCTGCATGTGGATATGAGCCCTTGATAAGCTGATGGCTTTCCTCTTGTGGCCCTGGGAGTAGCTGGGTCAGGTTCTTTATTCAGGTTCATAGGCAGCAATGAAAAAAGAGAATAAATAACTATTCACTATATGTGTAGGGATGCAAAGATGCAGATTAGGAGCTTGTCTGATGATTGAGAGAAATGGAGAAGAGCTGATATTCAGAGCTGATATATAAACCTGATCAGAACTCTGGAATATAAACCTAATAATTTAGTTGTGCCCAAGTAGTTATGAGAAGTACAAAGTACACTTCATTTTCTACAAACCAAAAAGAATGTAATGATACTATTACAGCACACTGGTAAGTACACATTAAACTTGATTTGTGAAACTATGTAAGCCTCTAAAAATGCAGATAAAAATATCACAGGATTTTCAGAAGTGTCCAGGCATTGCAGAATTAGAATTTCAATCAGTTAGGCATCTAGTTTGCTTGCCAATCCTGTGAATTGTGTAACCACATTGCACCTGACTATTGTTTGGCTTGTAGAATACCTTTGAAAATCTGGCCTGCTGTAACCAGACATGAATTAATAAACTACAAGAAAGAAAAATCAATCATTTGTCAAGCAAATGTGAACAGCTCATAGTGAAAAACATTGATTTTTATGGGGATTACACAGGAGATTCAATAAGATTATGATAATATAAAATAATTTCCACTAAAATTATCCTTCCCACCTGTAGCTTTTAACATCATCAGATAGCCTGGAATAGTTATATCCTGGTGATACAAACGCAAACTTCCTAATACCAGGGGAAAACAAAGCCAACCACCCAAACAAACAGATTAGTCTTTCATGCTATTAGTTTCTTTGCAATTTCTTTGCCACTTTCTGTTTTCCAGTCAAACTCTCTTATTCCAGGGAAAGAAATCCTGAATGTAGATGACTGGATTCTTGCCATCAATGCAGTAACACTTTGTAAGTAGGCTGTGACAAATCTATCTTTGACATAAGCCTGTTGAAATTCGTAGAATGACAAAAAGACAGATTTGGCCAAAAATATTAGTTGTTTCTTTAACCTTGTTCATAGTTCTAGTCAGCATTATAAGTACAGCAAAACAAAATGACTGCAGTCTTCAAGTGTCACTGGACTAGTATGATGCTATTAGATGCAGTATAGTCCCTTTCTTCTTTTAATGAAATTAATGTTAACTGGTAAAGACGTAAGTGTTTGTCTGTGCTACAAGGGTAGTTAACATTTCATGCATGATCTCTTGTAAGAAAAGGGTCAATATTTGGATAAGCACCATCATTAGCCGAATACAAAAGTGGGAATCATAATGCCACATCTCCTTATTGCAGGAGAAATAATTTGTAGATTAAAATCCTGGCCTGTTTCAGCTAAGGGTATGAAGTAGGATGTTGCTATTATTAGTTTTCACAGCCTTTTTTTACAAGACTGGCCTTTTTGCTCTAGATTCTTGAAGGGAAGCTGGGAGAAAAACATGTAACAGTCACATTGCTAAAGGTTATAGCTTGAAGTTCAGGTGCTGAAGAAAACTTAAAGCCAATTCAAAATTTTGCTCTAGGCTTTTTCTCACTACCAGGTTACACAAACTATGTATGCTCCAAGTTTTCCTACTGTACAATAATGATTGTATTACTTCCAAACTCTACCAGATAGTTCAACTTAACATGTAAACTCTACAAGGCAGAGACTTCCACTTGTAAACGATATCTATTCCAGTGAAAAGACTGGTCTGAGATGAGGTCTATACATATTATGTGATGCATACTCCCTACAAACCTGTGAAATCTTTTAAAGGTTCTTGTAAAGCAGCCTTCAACTCACACTTCATAGCTGTACTGAATAAAACACCAAACTACTTTGATTCACTTGCTGTTTCCCAGCCACTCTCTTCTGCTCCAATGCAGGCACACAGGTATACGCAAACAAGTGCTGTCTGCTCTGTCCATGGCTCACTGATTATTGAAATTTGACACTGATACTAATAAAGACAAAACACAAACTCAGTATGTGGAACCTTATGGACCAGACAACTAATTTTCCTTGTTTGACTGATATTTTTGCACCAAACCAGATATAATTATTCAGAAATTAGATAATACAAATATTCTAGCTTCCATGACCATGGACTTACTAAGTAGTAGGCTTTCTTTTGCTACCAAAGTGATGGACTGGAGTGTGTTCACACTCTTCTACTAAACTAGTTTTAGTTTGTATTCAGACAGAGCAGTTCACTTTCAGTCCAGGGAGTGCTCTGCTATGAGCAGTAAAGCCACAGTCACCTGGTTAAACTTTTCTGTCTTTTGTGGGATTCTTTTAAACAACTCACTGTGACAAATACAGCTTCTTGAACAGAATCATTCAAATACAGCCATGAACAGAATCATTCCTCTTTAAAAGCTGCAGGCAGAGCAAATGCATTCATAAGATGTTATCAGGAAATTGGCACAAATATTATAAGAAATGTATTGCTCAAAATTGTCTTAAAAGAGAAAAAGAATGTTGCAATGGTGTAATAGTGGTCAAAATATTTTCTGGCAAGAAGAGTGGTAAATAATTGCATAAACTTCCTGCAATAGTTGAGTTTCAAAACATTCGTGATAGGAGAAAAACTGCCAGCAAAACTTCAACCCTGGATATGAGGAGAGCAGACTTCGTGCTGCTGAAGGAGCTGGTTAGTAAGGTCCATTGGGAATCTGCCTTTGAAGGTATCAGGGTCCATGAATGCTGGTCACTTTCTAAGAGCCATCTCTTAGAAAGTACAGGAGCAGGCAATTCCAAGGTGTTGGAAGTCAAGCAAGTGGGTCAGAAGGCTGGCTTGGCTGAGCAGGGATCTTCCTCTAGAACTTAGAAAAGGAAAGTGTATGGACATTGGAAGGAAGGACAGGTGACACAGGAGGACTACAGAGATGCTGTTTGCCACTGTCGGGAGAAAATTTGTGTGGCCAAAGCTTGATGAGAGTTCAAGCTAGCCAGCACTGTGCAGGACAACGAAAGGACTTTTTAAAATATGTTAACAGCAAAAGGAGGATCAGAGATAACATTGGTCCATTACTTGATGAGGCCAAGGGACACAGATGAAGTAGAGACATTTAATGCCTTCTTCACCTCTGTCTTTAACACTGATGATGGCCCTTGGGAACCCTGGAGCCTTGTGTTGGAAATCTGTGACTGGGGGGGGAAGGGGCGAGGCAGGGATGATGACTTTCCAGCTGACTCTGACCTTGTTCAAGACTTGTTGCTCCAGCCGGATGTGCATAAACCCATGGGATCTGATGGGATTAATCCCAGGGTTCTGAAAGAGCTGGCTGATGTAATCATGGGATTTGTCTGTTATTTTTCAATGGTCTTGGGAGTCTGGAGAGGTCCCAGTCAACTGGAAGCTGGAAAACATTGTCCCAGTTTTCAAAAAGGTGAGAAGGAAGACCCTGGTAATTACAGGCCTGTCAGTCTCACTTCAGTGCCTGGTAAACTTATGGAGAAGGTTATTTATTATTGAAAAACACCTGAGAGACAATGCAGTCATGGGTCATAGCAAACATGCGTTCACAAGGGGAAAGTCCTACTTAACCAACTTAATTTCCTTTTGTGACAAGGTCACTTATCTAGTTGACCAAGGGAAGCCAGTAGATGTGGTGGGTTTGGTTTTTAGCAAAGCTTTTGATACTGACTCTCACAGTGTCCTTCTGAACAAAATGTCCAGCACACAGCTAGACAAGTCCATATAATATGTTGGGTGAGCAATTGTCTGATAGGTCAGGCTCAAAGAGTTTCAGTAAATGGAGTCACATCAGACCTCACCAGTGAGGTTACCCAGGGCTCCATTTTAGGGCCAGTGCTCTTTAATGTTCTTTATAAATGATCTGGACACAGGAGTTGAATGTACGTGATGTAAGTTCACTGATGAAACTAAGCTATGAGAAGCTGTGGACTCTCTCAAGGGTAGAGAGGCCTTACAGAGAGATCTGGATAGACTAGAGAGCTGGGCAATCACCAACTCTATGAAATTTGACAAGAGCAAGTGTCAGATTCTGAACCTGGGATGGGATAACCCTGGTTATATATACAAATTGAGGGATGAGAGGCTGGAGAGCAGCCCTGTGGAAAGAGCTCTGTGGGTTTGGGTTGATGGCAGGTTGCATATGAGTTAACAGTGTGCCCTGGCAACCAAAAGGACCAACTGTGTCCTGAGGTACATCCAGCGCAGCATAGCCAGCCAGTCGAGGGAGGTGATTGTCCCACACTATGCTGCACTGGTGCAGCTCCACCTTGAGTGCTGCGTTGTTTTGGGTGCCTCAATATAAGAAGGGCATCAAACTGTTTGAGCGTGTCCAGAGAAGAGTGACCAAGATGGTGAAAGCTCTCAAGGGCAAGAATTGAGAGGAGCTGTCAAGGTCACTTGGTTTGTTCAGCTTGGAGAAAGCTGAAGGGTGACCTCATTGTAGTCTACAACTTGCTCAAGGTGGGCAGCAGAGGGGAGGTGCTGATCTCCTCTCTCTGGTGACCAGTGATAGGACACGAGGAAATGGAGTGAAGCTGCATCAGGGGAAGTTCAGACTGGACAATAGGAAAAGGTTCTTCATTGACAGGGTGGTCAGTCACTGGAACAGGCTCCCCAGGGAAGCGGTCAAGACACTGGCTCTGTCAGAGTTCAAGGAGCATCTGGACAATGCTTTCAGTCCTATGATTTATTTTTAGGTAGTCCCGCAAGGAGTAGAGAGTTGGACTCAATACTTACAGGTCCCTTCTGACTTGAGATATTCTATGATTCTATAATAAGAAATCCCATTATGGAGAAAATATTTTGGTGAATTATACCATAGTTTTGCCTATTGTTGTGGTTTAGCCCCAGTGTGAGAGACCGGACTGTAAGAACATTTGTCGCAAAGATCGCTTGCTCAGGCAGTAAACCCCTCCAGCTACTGAGTGCGCTAAGGACAATTATGGGTCATAGAGACTTTCAACCTGCAAAAAACGCCCTGTGGGGTCATGAGCCACTGAGTCAGATAACAGTCATGTGAAGAACAGGGCTGGAACTGCAAGAAGTGTGTGCGCATGTGCAGGAATGCGGAGCCCTGTCGTACGTGCCATCATGAAAACGTGGAGCCATGTTGCACTTGACATTGTGAAAACCGCCACCGATCTAAAAGGGAACTGCCAAGATGAGGGGGTGCACGCCTTCACCCACCATCGCAGAACAAGAGATTTGGACCCCCCAAGATGCTGTGGATCCGTGGCGGTGACTATTCTTGCAAAAATCCTGGAGTCTTGCTTGGTTTTCTGCCTTTCTTTTCTGCTCTGTCCTATTGCTCTTATTGGTTACCCTTACTTTTTTTTACTTTTTTCATAATAAAACCTGTTTCCGGTATACAGCATTTGCCCTCGTTTGTGTCTTAATCTCGCTCTTGGGATTGTATCGAAACCTCCCCGACATTGGATCGGGACACCCAGCCAGCAGCTGAGCACTATATGGCCCCTTGCCCACCCCCTCCCTCCCCCGGTGGGATGGGGAGGAGAATGGGAAGACAAAGGCAAAGCCTTGTGTGTTGGGGTAAGGACAGTTTACTGGGACAGCAAAGGGAGAGGGAAATAACAACAACAGTACTTAACAGAATACACAAACTGGTGATACACAATGCAGTTTCTCACCCAACCACGGTACAACTCAGACCGCATGCTCAGACTCGTCCCAAAGCCAGACTGTCTCCGAGCCACGTGCTCTGGAGCCGCACGGCCCCTCCCTGACTAGCCCCCTTTTATACTGAGCATGATGTCACATGGTGTGGAATACCCCCTTTGGCTAGTTTGGGTCACCTGTCCTGGCTGTGTCCCGTCCCAGCTCTATCCAAGCCAAACCCAGGACACATATATATTAACTCTATCCAAGCCAAACCCAGGACACATATATATTTCCAATACACTTTAGAATATATATATAAAAAGTATTATATGCTGTCCTCATCCAAAATCTTGAAAATTTTATTTCCTCCAATTATGAATCAAACAATACATACTTAACTGATTTTCTTGAATTAAAAGAAAATTTGCATTATTGACTGAAGCTTCAGTTATACATAATGTGCTTCACCTCAACTGACATATTTTGATTAGAGTTCAACAAAAGAACTTGTAAAATGAAGTCTGAACAGAGACATGCAAGAAAAGATACAAAGGATCAACAATGTTCTTTGGAAGTCTTGTCAGTTATTCATGCTACCAAAGTCCAGCCATACTGTTACCCATATGACCTCTGGAGAATTCCCCTAACAGCAGTTTCATATGGGGTACCAGAAGGCTTTATATAATGGCAAAGAAAAAATCACTAATGTTTAAAAAGTACTTGTGAAACTATTTTGGTTATAATTCGTGTTTATCTGCAGTTTACAAAAGCAGAATTACTCTGAAAGAGCAGTAGTAGTATTCTGTATTGCAATAAAAGTATGTACAAAGAGTCATTACTTATTTTCTGTTAATTCAGAGACAAATAAGGATTTGTCCTGGTTTATGGACCTCTAGAAAACAGATTTTGTTCAGCTAGCAATATACATTGAGAAACTAGTAAAGCTTCACTGATCTTGTGGAATTAAGTTTTTTGATTGAGGAATAAAGAAAGAAGCTGTCAACCTTTTGTCAGTCCAGTGCAATGCAGACTGAGGGAAATCTTATGTGAGACTATTTCTTGGAATTGTTCACCTTGGTTTCTGGCCAAATTCTAGTCTGAGTAACTGCTTTGGACACAAGCCAACAGAAAACACGAAGGCTAAATTAGGACTTAGATGAAATATAAGTGCTTAAATTCACTACTATAAACTGAAATATTCCTGCTTAGTACTAGAAGTAACTAAACTCATCATCTGTTCTACTGTCTTACATTAGTGTTCATCAGACACCTGTGGTTACATGTGAATGGTTCGAGGCTTAATAAACAAGACTGTGGCAATTAATTCATATTTCATAACAGATTTGTTATGGACCCAGAAGATAAAGCAGTTTGTAGATAGTGATAGCATTGTTCTCTGCAAAGAAGTTGGAGTTAGCAACTATCTTATTTAAAGCTACTCAGAAAAGAAAGTCTTAGAGACAATGGAGCAGTTACTATGATAAATTAATGAATCATGGAAACAAATACAGAAAAGCTACATCTACTCTAGTAAATTAAGCCACGCATAGGTCTAGGCCCAGGTGCTGGAATACCATTGTCCCTTCCATTGGACAGTTCTAGCAGTGTCTGGTCCATCATCTCCCAGGCCACCAAGCCCTTCCCTGGCAATTTTGAAGGCATGGCAGGGATGTCAGCACACTCACGGGCCAACTACTAGCAGCCCAACTGGATGAAACTCATACTGTTTAAGAAGCTCTGAGTATGAGCTGAGCCTGATCATACAATTTTGGTCTCTGGGACCCTAGAAGTGCTTTCTTTGCTGGAATAGATGTGGCTGAAGAGGCTTGACAGGAGGACACAGGATTTCCCAGACACTAATAATGTCAATTTCTTAAGCATTTTTCTATCAAGTAACATTCCTTATTAAGTTCTTCCTCTGTCATCAACAGTTTTCCCACTTGCTCTGAGCAAACTTTAGCTCCTTTCTGCAGTGACACAGCTACAAGAGGAGAGACTAACAGTACACCAGTCAAATTATCTGGAAGTGAAGAAAATTTCTCAGGATATAGTTCTGGATTTTTTTTAGTCGTCTTGTTGGTAAAAGAAAGGACACCATATATAGAGAGCCAAGAATTTATTGTTAGTTTAAGTAGTGTTTAAAAAGTCAAATAATCCAAATTATTCAAATAATACAGGAATGCATCTGCTAAAACAGTTACAAACAAAAAGAACTAAATCACTCCTAGTGTCATCCACTTTTCTTTGTGTTACACTAATCATTTCAGTGTTCCTCTGGGACCTAAGGTCAACAGTTATAGTATTCCTCAATCACAGAAGTGGTAGGGTATCTCAAGAAGTCATAAACATGAATTATTCAGGTTAATCAGTTTTGATGGTGGAGATTACTTCCTCCTCAGTATTTGAGTCTGCTTGGGGCTATTTTGCTATGTTTCCTTACCACAGCCTGCTTCATTCCCAGTGGTACCCAGTTAAAGTTTGAAAGTTGTAAAATAGCTCCCCCCTCCAAGCTCCAAATAACACAAAGTATTTTTTGTTACAGTGACTTACCTGGTTTGACAGACTTCCACTGCATATGGAATTCAAAGAAATGAAGGTAAAACAAATTAGGTAATCACTTGAACACTGAAGAGTTATTTCAAAAAACAAAACTAGAACCTGCTCAGGCCAAGACATGACCAGAGAAATGCTCATACCCTGCACCTTCTGGTCAATACAAAGTCTATGGTCTTTATTAGAAATGGCAAAAATTATATTTGCTAGGCTACAATTTGATCTTATTCCAGCAGAGAATGAAAATTAACTGAGTGGACCCATTGTTTAACATGTAGCTGTTCATAAAATGGTGGGATATAGGGAGAGGAAGCAAGCATTTTTCTTTTTTTCTTTTGAAAGAAAAGTGTAAACCCTTCTCAGTTCTTCAATACAAAGATCTAGGCTTTCAGGACATAATCTAATTATAGCATGTCCTCCCATTATAAGACCTCTTACTTCCTGCTCTTGCTCAGATTTGCAGAGTCACCTCTGTGAGCAGTGCCTCCTTTTGGCTAAATTTGTCCCTTGGATCAGAAAAATTGACTTGCTTCCCTGTAGTTAGAAGGCCAAGAGAAAACATTGTTTATCCATGCTAAGATCATCAGTTTATATGAAAAGTTCACATGGCTCAGTTTCTAATACTTTCAGTCAGAACGTAAAAGCAATTCTCAGTATGAACACTAAGACAATTAAAAACTAACTTTCCTCAATCTCTTCCTTTCCCCTTTTGATCAGGGTTACAGGTCTAAGCATGTTTTTGTAACTGAAGTAATTGAAAGGAAGAAGCTGAACTACTGCAGTCCATAAAATTTCATTTTATGACAGATGTTTTTATTAAAGGAGGAGTTGCTGCACAAGCATTCAAACACCATTCATGGTGTCGCACACACACATGCACACTTATTCTTGGGCATGCTTCCTCCTTCTTCAGACTCAACCCTAGGCTTCCTGCAGCAGTCTCAGGCATTGGATTTTGTAAAATGATTTAATTAAAAGGTACAGCAGCAAGAGCAGCCCGAGCTGGGTGCCTCCAAAGAGAGGGACCGAGAACAAAGAAATCCCGGGGCAATTATACACTTGTGATCCACACACCCGTCCCTCATACACCCTTCACGTATGTCCATGTGTCTTTTAGTCCAATGGTGATTTTTGGTCTGGGGTCTTCTAACATCTGATTGGATTCTTTTTTTGTGTGCAGGCAGACAGGCTCTTATCTTGTTGATCTGCAGTTTCAGCTGAGGGTTGGAGCCTCCTGATCTTCTGGTTTACACTCCTTGTGCACCTGCACTCGCTGGCAGAACATGGAGAACTGAAGAGTCCCAGACCTGGGAAAAACACTACCAAAACATCAGTGTGGTATCAGCTGGCTGACACCTTCAGGGATGACCAAAAGTTAAAGCATGGTATTAATGGCATTGTCCAAATGCTTCTTAAAAACTGACAGTCTTGGGGCATTGACCCCCATTGACCACCTCTCTAGGAAGCCTGTGTCAGTGTCTGCCCACTTTCCCAGTAGACAAATGTTTCCTAATATCAAGTCTGAACCTACCTCGGTGCAGTTTTGAACCACTCCAAGTCTCCTGGCACTGGATCCCAGGGAGAAGACATCAACACCTGTCTCTCCACATCCCCTCCTCAGGAAGCAGTAGAGAGCAATAAGTTCACCCCTCAGTGTCCTTTTTTCCTCTGAACACATTTGAGTACCATAACATCCTTAAATTGTGAGGCCCAGCACAGCACACAGTACTCCAGATGAGGCCGCACCAATGATAAATACAGCAGGATGATCCCCTCTCTTCACAAGCTGGTTGTGCTGTGTTTGATGCCCCCCAGGATGGGGTTTTCCCTCTGGGCTGCCAGGGCACACTGCGGGCTCACACTGAGCCTGCTGCTGACCAGCAGCCCCAGAGCCCTTTCTGCAGCGCTGCTCTCCAGCCACTCCTCTCCCAATCCATGCTACTCCAGTGTCCAGTGTTACTCCATCCCAAGTGCAGAATCTGGCATTTGGACTTGATAAATTTAATCCCATTAATCATTTCCCAATGCTCTGGCTCCAGATCCTTTGCAAGGCCTTTTGTCCCTTGAGAGAGTCAACAGCACCTCCCAGTTTAGTATCATCAGCAAACTTGTTAATGGTGCATTGAACTCCTGCTTCCAGATCATTGATAAATATATTGAATCGAACTGTCCCTAGAACTGAACCCTTGGTCAGAAGTGGGTCCATTCTGGAGCTGTCTGAAATTGCATGGAGGCAGTCCCTAGTCTCTGCTCAGAGAGGCCACCTCTGTGGCCCCCACCCCCCTGACTTTGTCATGTAAACCTGATAGAGCCTTGTACTGAAATCTGCACCCACAGTGATGAAGAGCAAGCCTTTGTGAGTAGCTGGTGTACTTGGGACTGAAAAAGGCTCTGGAGAAGGACTGCAGTGTTTGTGAAATCCATGAGTTTTGACATTGTGAATAGAGGGACAGCAGTGTTTTCTCAGATTATATAAAACCATACCTCTACCAGAAGCAGGAAGCTTCATGCTACCCAGCATGGTGCACAGATGATGACAAAAAAGCTAAATATGTTGAAGATTACAGGTTGAAAGAAGATGTCATTTTTCAACCTGAACATACGAAGATAACCCTGCCCCATGCCAAATTACAGAACTATTTTTAAATTCTCTTTTGGGAAAATTTAAACAGTGATCCAACCTGCCTAGTGCCACCATTGCAAAAGAACTAGATGAGTTGTGTGGTTACCTCTTTTCTCTGGCCGATGATGTGTTTTTCTGGCATTTTATTGATGAGGATGTGGCCCCTGTCTCATGGAAGCATGCCACAGGATACCTGACCCTGGAGCGCAACACTAACATTTTTATACTATGCTTCACTATAGCTTATGCAATATAGCTTTGCAATCTCTGCAAAAATGCTCTGCAAAACCATTGCCTTTCTCATGGCACAGACATTGTGATATTTGTGACTTGTCTGGGGGATTGGAGCCCCCTGCTCAGTGACTATTTAGGCAAGTTGCCAAGCAAGTTGCAACCAGATGAGCACATTACTGAGCCACAAATCCTACAGCTACTTACAGTCTGGAGGAAAATGTTTAAAGATTAAAGGCATTAGTCTAAATGTCACGAACAGAGAAAAGATCAATTTTGAGGCACTGAGGGATCTCACATTGGATTGTGGCATAAATCCATACAATGACGACCCTAAAAAGATCATAGTGCAGTGTTCTATTGTCAGGAACAAGCAGAAGTGGGCAACAGAAACGAGGTCCCTTCAGACGACACAGAAGGTTGTCTACGACAGGAGCGCTGACTAAAAATTTTAAATGCCTCCCCTGTGGTTTGTGATCATGGACAGGTGCTGGAAACATTCATTTTCTGCTATACTAGCAACTAGGAAAAATTATGTGTTAAAAATCTTTTGGAGAAAGACTTGGCTGTGGGAAATGGTGTCAAAGGCTTTACTAATGTCCAGGTAAATAACATCCACCAGGCAAGTCACCCTGTCATAGAAGTAGATCAAGTTGGTCAAGCAGGACCCACCTTTCGTAAACCCCTGGTGACTGGGCCTGATCACCTGCTTGTTCTGTATGTGCCGCGTGAAGGCACTTAAGATGATCTGCTCCATAACCTTCCCTGGCACTGAGGTCAGACTGACAGGCCTGTAGTTCCCCAGATCTTCTTTCTGGCCCTTCTTTTGGATGGGCACCACATTTTCTAACTTCCAGTCAACTGGGACCTCCCCAGTTAGCCAGGACTGCTGATAAATGATGGAAAGTGGCTTGGTGAGCACTTCTGCCAGCTCCTGCAGTGCCCTTGGATAGATCTCATCCAGCCCCATAGATTTGTGGTGTCTAAGTGGTGTAACAGGTCGCTAACCATTTCCCTTTGGATTATGGGGGCTTCATTCTGCTCCCTGTCCCTGTCAACAGCTCAGGGGGATGGGTACCCAGAGAACAACTGGTGTTACTATTTAAGATTGAGGCAAAGAAGGTATTAAGTACCTCAGCCTTTTCCTCATCCTTTGTCACTATGTTTCTGGCCATATCCAACAAAGGATGGAGATTCTCCTTAGCTGTCTTTTTGTTGTTAATGTATTTATAGAAACATTTTTTTATTGTCTTTTGCTGCAGTAGCCATATCAAGTTCTAGTTGGGCTGGTGTTCCAGTGTCTGAAGAGTAGCCCCTCCCTCCTGGAGCTGCTTGTCTGGTCCTCCCCTCAGCAGAGGAAAGCAATATTCTGCACTGCTTCTGATGATTGGATAAAGACCATTTCTGAAATTGCCCTGAAAACCTTGAAGGGCAACATTGCATTAACATCCCACCAGACAGCAGCTTGCAGCCAGAGAGAGGAGTGAGAAGACGTAAGAAACTCTGCAGACACCAAGGTCAGTGAAGAAGGGGTAGGAGAAGGTGCTCCAGGCACTAGAGGAGACATTCTCCTGCAGCCCGTGGTGAAGACCATGGTGAGGCAGGCTGTCCCCCTGCAGCCCATGGAGGAAGGATGAGGGGGTGTAGAGA
>VXBL01002490.1:0-20643 GCA_013400195.1 Aramus guarauna | reverse complement strand
TTTTTTTTTTTTTCAGTTTACTTGTCCCTGTCTGAAAGTGAGGATAATGTCCTTTATATGACTGACACTTTTGTCATGATTTGGGCTGAGATAGAGTTAATTTTCTTCCTAGCAGCTGCTGTAGTGCTGTGTCTTGGATTTAGGATGAGAATAATGTTGATAACACACTGATGTTATTAGTTGCTGCCAAGCAGTCAACGACTTTTCAGCTTCTCACACTGCCCTGCCAATGAGAAGGCGGGGGTGCACAAGAAGCTGGGAGGGGACACAGCCAGGACAGCTGACCCAAACTGGCCAAAGGGATATTCCATACCACATGATGTCATGCTCCGTATATAACTAGGGTTTCGCTGGGAGACAGGGCAGCTCAGGAAATAGCTGAGCATGAGCTTCAGGCAGTGAAAAATTGTGCTGTGCATCACTTACTTTGCATATTCTATTATTGTTGTTGTTGTTATTGGCATTGGTATTTTTTTATTGTTATTTCCTGTCCTGTTAAACTGTCTTTATCTCAACCCACGAGTTTTACTTTTTTTTTTTTTCCTTTTTGATTCTCTCCTCCATCCCACTGTGTGTGTGGGGGTGAGTGAACGTCTGTGTGGTTGTTTTAGCTGCCTGCAGGGTTAAACCATGACACACGTCCTTCTAACTCATGTCCATACTTGTTTGGTTTAAACTGGAGGCAGATCTAAACACTCAGAAATTTCCTCCCTTGGTTCTACATGCTCAGTATACATTAATAATTTGGATTTCTCTTTGGTATTTACTTAATGCTTTTGTTCTGAGAGCAGTCATTTTTTACATTGGATGACTGGAAACCATTTCCAGCATTTGGAGACTACTGAGGCTGTTAGACCTCCAACAATGTCAATTCATCTGTGTATGATCTATGGATCATAAATGATTATATGCACATTTAAATACATTTAGAACTGAATAGATGTGTGCAATGTTGTATCATAAATTAAAAAATAAATCTCATTCATCTTCTTAGGATACTAAATGTATATGAATCATTCTACATTTCCTACCAAATTCCTTGGTATTCAGCCAACATAGTCATAGTATTAATGAAATGGAGGATAAACACTTCAAATCCTCATTTTGTTTTAAGAATGTAGATGTGAGTAACTGGTCTAGGGTAAGCAAAGAATAAGTCACACCTGAGGTTTCTGATCTGCTCCTAGGGGCCACAAGCTGTCTCCACTGGTTCTGTGAAGCCTACCTGTCAAACTCAAATAGCACTCAAAAAGTATACTTAAAGATCTTGGGTTGAGGGCATGGCTATAAAAATATGCTCTTGCCATTGCTCCCACTTGCTCTGATCTAAAGCTGTATTGTTTCAATAAAGACAGAACTATAGAGATTGGCACAGCTAAATCAGAGCATAATTTGGCCCAGAATGATGGCTGTTTGTAAGAAGGCAAATGACAAGTGACAGCCTGGCGTTTCTTTGCTCAAGCTCCAGACAAAAAAGAATTCAGCCACTTATTTGACCTTAAGGCAAGCCTCCTTATAAAACACAATTCAAATTCTGTTGTCTTTCAAAGAGTTGAAATTACTTTCAGGGGGAGAAAGGTTAAAAGTTTGTTTCTCTGCTCTGTGTCCTCTGTGGGAAGTAGAAGAAAATGAGAATACTTCCTTACTAGTAAGAATTCAAAATATGAAAATTTTAATTTAGTATCATAAGAGATTCCTTCAAATAAATAAGCATCTACAAAGAGGTGATAAAGCATTCTTTAACTGTTTCAAAGCACATTTGTGAATAAATCTAGCTAGTAATGTTTGGACTTCACTAGATTATCCAGAATAATTCATTGCACAAAATTCAGTGCTCCACAGGATATTTTGTGGTGAAATAATTGTTTGAGAATGTGTTGATGTAAATCTGTAAATATTGTCAAGACAAGTATCATTATGAGCTAAAAGATAAATAGAGGGCTGCAAAAATTTATCAGAGAAGTAGTATATACCCTATGAGTAGTGAAGAGTACTTCTTATTCTAATGTAATTTCAAATTAGAAACAACAGAAGATATGCAGTGTCTGTGACAGAGACAGGGAGAACATACTGACTCTGCCTGTAACATTTTGTGTATGGAATAAAATACCAAATTAGAAGTTGCAGTCTCTGATGCTGAACATTCGAAGATGCAGTATGCGTATCATACCATAGTATCACCTGTAGTATCAGCTACTTTACCATACAGACGATATTAATTTTCCTCAGTCATATTTTCTCGAAATCAGGATTATGTTTTTTAAAAAAAAACAAACAAAACCCAACCAACCAACCAACCAAACAAACAAGACTCATACACCAATTTACATAACTTCTTATGAAGAACAGGTACAGAAATCTATCAATTAGTACAACTCCATTTCCAACTCTAATAAGATAACATTGCAGAACATATCCACAAGAAAGCAGGTTTCCTTTGGGGCCTATAAAATATGTCCTATTAGAAAGATATTCTGAATAAAATGTTTTTGATCTTGTCCCACAGTGAAAGCTGAACTCTTTTGCTGGATGAAAAGCCACAGAGAGCTCTTGACTTTTGACAACACGCTCTTGGTGTTACCCAGTAGAGACAGTCACAACTGCAGCGATCGACAGCTATGGACAGTACGTATGGTTCCTAAAGCATTCCCTTGGTGAAAGGATAGGAGTCTCTGGTTTGTCTGTTCTAAGGCGGTATTAGATTTCAGCATAAATAAAATGCTGTATCCTGTCACATGAGTCATCAGTCAGCAATTCTCCAAAAGCATTTCTAGGACAACACTGTGGTAAACTGTTTCCTAGGCAAGGCACCTGGGCAACTAGTTTCATCAAGACATAAAATCACAATCCAACATATCTGTGCTACTGGTTAGCAAACGTGACCATTTTCTAATAATAGAAAATAAATAGCTGGATTAACTAATTTTTTTTTTAATTTTTTTTTCATTCTCAATGTTACTAACTGATTATTTGTGGATTTAACAGTTCAATCTTATACATAGTTTTAAACTCTACCAGGTTTACTTCTTAACATGTCTTGTATGGAAAGCCTCTTTCTGTGTGCTCTTCCTCATCAATCCTAATATTGTCTATCAAACCCCGGACACTTGAACTTCAGAAATATTTTAATTCCCAGAAACAAAAGACGGAATGACATAAACCAGAAATTATTTTGGCAGTTTTCTGTATATAGTTTTGGGAAGCTTGAAGCCTCTGCACAGGTGCATATTTTGTTGTGTTCCAGAATCTGAAGTAGTCGTGTCCCATAGCAAGGACCTTGACAAAACCAGCTTCACTTCATCCTCTCTGTAGAGCAGTTTTTACAAGTTAATCAGTATGATAAATCTTCCTTGATAATCACCCTCTATTCAGAGAGAAAAAAGAGGCACCATATACAAAGAAGTTTGGGTCACTCTGTCTTACCAGAGCTTTATATTAAGGTACAAAGATATCAGACTAAGAGAATGCAGTTGCTTTATGATCGGGGCAAATACTTTGAATAATAGACTATCTCACCTTTGAAGCATCTTGAAAGTCACTAAAATGTGATAAAGTCAAAGTAGGCATACCAAACCAAATGAAACCAATATCTTATCTCAGGCAGGAGAACAGGTCATTTTTATTGTTGAATATCTTCAGCATAAACCAGTGTGCTAAACATTATTTATGGATTCCATTTCTGTAGGTACAAAGTAAAATAAGATTTTCATATTCTTCTAGCTTAAGTTCCACTTTATTGATCTTGAACTTCTCTGCTCATGTATACAGTTAATAAATTTATTGTACACCTGCATCATGTCATACTACATCAGTAATCTAAAATCTAATGTGTGACAGCACACAGTGTTCACTGTTTCCAAGACTGTTGTGATAAGATTTTATACACACTGTAAAACTACTGTCACTGTAATCATCCTTTGTAGCATTTTCGTAAATTGATCGGAATGTGCTTCACTTTCATCAGAGTTACTCTTAGATTTATAAATGTACAGAAATTATCATCAGGAATTTGGAGACCTGTGGTCTGGAATATTTTTTTCCTGAACTAAAAAGACAAAAAGGAACTTCCATTGCAAAACTGAGAAGCTCAGTTGATGTTAGCAAATCTGTTTTCTCTTTATAATGCTGATGTAGCTTCCAGGTAAATATAAAAACAAAATTATATATGAATCAAATCTGAAATTCATTAAAGTAAATTTCTACTTACATTGGGTGAACTTTGTGTCAGACTGAGTGCAAGTTTTTAAATTTGATGACACTGCAGAATCTTTTAAAACATATTTTCCCAAAAATATATTTGTGATTTATTATCACAGTGACTTTGCTGACTTCTACATATACAATGGTGAACAACTCTGTAAAAAATTTATTTTTCTAATAAATTCAAAATGCCATTTTCAATGTTTTAGGCTCAATTTTGCAATGCTTTTACTTCTAGAAATGGGAAGCATTTTTTCAAAATAATTCCTGATTGGAAATTAGGCATGAAAAATAAGTCTTCAAAATATTTTCATTAATTATTTTCCTAGGAAGTCTTGAACTCCTCTGCATGCTTTCTTTCAAAGAATCTCAGACTGGTTTGGGTTGGAAGGGATCTCCCAGCCCACCCAGTCCCACCCCTGCCATGGGCAGGGACACTTTCCACTAGCCCAGGTTGCCCAAAGCCCCATCCAACCTGGCCTTGAACACTGCCAGGGAGCCAGGGGCAGCCACAGCTTCTCTGGGCACCTGGGCCAGGGCCTCAGCACTCTCAAGGTAAAGAATGTCTTCCTTTTATCTAATCTAAATCTACCCTCTTTTAGTTTAAACCCATTCCTCTTTGTCCTGTCACTCCATGCCCTTGTAAACAGCCCGTCCCCAGATTTCTTGTAGGCCCCTTTAGGTACTGGAAGGGGTTATAAGGTCTCTGTGGAGCCTTCTCTTCTCCAGGCTGAACAACCTGTAACAGTTTAATTTGGAAGAAAGTGCTTGGAAGAAAGTTTCAAACCAGTAATCTCCATCTCATTACATTATCTTTTCTGTTTCTGGTTCTCCGATTTAAGTCTTTTCTGATTCAGTGTTTGTTTGAATTGTTTTATTATTTCAAATATTTACTTTTGGACCACACAGGTAGAAAATTATTATTTCATCTATTCAGTATGGTAAAATGTGAGAGAGTTTGTTTGGCATTATTTTTTCCTGTACTATAACATCCCCAAATTTGAAGTATTAGCAAATGTTTACAGCCTTTTGTACGTGTTATTCACATATCAGAGCTCAGCAAAGAGTGGAATTTTTAGCAACCTTTGTGAAATAGCTGTTGGTTTTTTTTTTTCTTTCCCAGAAAGAAACCCTGAAATGGATTACATCAACTGCCTAGGAAAGAGCACAGGAGAGGAATAGCCCCAAGATTCCAGCCTTTTGTGCCTCCTTGCTTTAGTATTGAATAACTCTCAGATAAATTTAGCTTACATGAATTGGTAAGTGCAATGACTTGGCACGCAAGAAGTTCCACATCATAAATTGTCATGATCCATGGTCACGGAGCTGAACAACACGGCATCATAGGAAGGTTTTCCTGAGTTTGAGTGGTATTGAGAAAGAAGAAGAAATTTGTAATAACAGTACTGGCAACATGGTATAGAATTTAAATCCTAGCTTCTCTGTAGGGAGAGTAACTGTAAACTGTAAACACTTCTTACTCTGGAGCTAGAAAAACAGGTCCATGAAAACATATTTGTGCTGGGAAACAAACTGCCAGAGTACTCTAAAATGTCTTTAATCTGCTTTATCTTTTAAAGAACATTCTCCATACCAGCTTCAATATATATACATTCTGAAATTGTCAAGCATTTTACGATTATTAATAACTCAGCTTCAGTGGATGCCCACTAA
Organism: Aramus guarauna; assembly: GCA_013400195.1. Taxonomy (NCBI): domain Eukaryota; kingdom Metazoa; phylum Chordata; class Aves; order Gruiformes; family Aramidae; genus Aramus; species Aramus guarauna. The sequence continues at coordinate 14,769 of VXBL01002490.1, read as the reverse complement.
TGAAATCTAACAGGTAGTACGTTCACCTGCAATCAGTAGAAATGATAGATCCTAATCAGCAAACATTGGTGTGTGTGATTCACACAGGTGACTAGCTCTACTGAAAGATTTTCCTTTACTCTATGAAGCTACAGTACTGTGGGTCAGGCCAGATTCTGCAAGCTTATTTACCCTGNGGGCAGCAATAGTATAGGAAACCTTAATATGAACCTGAATTAGCCTGGCAGAACTTAATAAAATACCAAATTATTTTCTTTTGTTGATATGTAATTTGTATTGTCTACTACTATGGCCATATCATATGTTAAAATTTTGAAGGTGAATATGAATATGACTTAAACATTCCAGTGAAACACTTTAAAGAGGCTGTCTACATATTACATGTCATTCAATACAGAAGCTGTGTATAAGAAATTTTCTCTGCATTTTGACTTATTTTATAAAGTGCATTTAATTTTCAATAACCTTTACTTATGTAATGCCAGCTGTTCTGTTCTAGTGTGGTATGCCACACTATCACCATATACACCATATATGGCATTTTTGATGATTCCAATATTTGCATAACAGGCAAGTCTTACTATGGTCAATCTAGTTTATATGTGGAAAGATAATAGCCAATCCTTAATGTTCATCGTAGCTCTAAACCCTAAGTGGCTTTTACTTACTCTCCTCTGCCTCCCTAACTCAGTTGCTGACTTACCAGAAATTCATTTCTTATTTGAGTAGCTCTGAAAAAGCATACACTGCTGGTTGATTCAAATGAATCTGAGCAACAGAAGATATCATTCCCTTATTTAGTCCATATTTGTCAATATTTGTCAGATTATCCACCCAGTGCCCAGTATTAACACCTGGAAGGAGAGGTAATATTCAGTTAAATTTCTGCATTATTATTCAAAGCAATTATTTCAAAGTTATCAGAATAAAGGTCATTACTCTCCAAAATTCATTGTCAAATGACAAGAAAGGTCCCCTTTTACAGCCAGCTTTTCACAGTAATTCTATTTATTCAAAATTCTTGTGTCATTCAGTGGTCAAAAGAAAAGCTTGCAACTCATTGCAAGCTCATTGTCTACAACAAATATACATGATTTTTGTTCCTCAATTTGTTCCCTCCTGTCCTCTATACTGCTGTGAAAAATATGATGGTCATTCTCTACCTATTTTCCCCTCTCCTAAAAGCAAACAGCATTGCAGAGGACAAAAATGTCCATTTTATTTCTCAGTTAAAGGAAAAAAAGTGGAAATTTCCTCCTCTCTTTCTCTACAAATCAATGACTCTCTTTCTTACAACCATTACACTATTAGGCAATGGATTTGGACAGAAAGCATGAATTAGCTGTGAATAGGAAGATCTCGTAAAACTGCACCCTCAGGCACACGATCATTACTTTTTTGATAAGAAAGTTTCAATTTGTTATGCTGGATTTAAAATAGTATCTCTTTTAAAAAAATACTGATTTTTACCTGCTAGCTGCCTTTTGCAATATTGGAGCACTATTATATTAAAAAAGCATTACTGTCTGTAACGTGTTACCAGTTTCTAACACTGCTCTGACACTCAGATCGTTTATCCCTGGCAGCACACCATGCAGACCCCAATCACAGCGGGGACTCTCCCCTTTTGGTCATTTGATCTATGACAGGATTTTCTTACAAGAAAACATCTCAATGTATCATTTCTACAGTCAAAACAGAAATGGTCTTCTCATGAGGACATTTTGTTGCACTTCTAGATAAAGACATGGCCATGCAGGTGGTGTACTTGCTGGTAACTAGTGGGAGGTGTCTGCATTTACTTGATGGCCAACTTGCTAAGCAAAGCTTGGTAGAATAAAGACATTTCAGTGCCTTAACTTTTCAGACATCTTACAAAATGCATACACTTTGACATACTTCATAAAGCAAAACGAAAAAAATTTAGAACTAGATATTCTGCGAGATCTAGTTGGCTGTCCTCTAATTTAACATTTAACTGTGATTTGTATGATTTTTCATGGTCTCATGAAATACATTTTATTAACCATTTATGTATTTGCTTGATGTGATAAAATCTGAATACCTGAACTCTAAAGGGTGATACTTAAAGGTCACAGAAGTAACTTATTATGATAGAGCTATTCCTTTGTAGATACTTAAACCGATAAAATATTTTTCAGTGTGAGAAGTTAGCTTATGTTTGGAACCTAAAATTTAATGAGTATCACAATCAGAATTATAATTCAATTATCCTTTAACTATATATTCACCGGACAAAATGCTCTCATTCCCATGACTCCTAAACCTGGACATGACTCCTTCTGCTCTCTCTTGATTAAACTTTAATATTTAACTTGCCTTCTCACCTTGCTTATGCCTCTAACACTCAGAAATTTGTCTGGTAAGAAAATTCTGTGCAGTGAACTCTCTGATGTCTTTGACAGGAGCGAACCCAAAGTTGATTATATCTTTGAAAAATGACCACTGCTGTGAGGCTGTGCTGGCTGCTTTTCATGACTTTAAAAGTTAAAGCTGTGCTGTTTGTACATTGAAAATGTAAGGACAATTAACTAGCATTTCTACAGTCAAAACATATATGACATATATATGCAATATATATGTTGGAATATTTTCAGATTTATTTTAAATAACAACAATAGAAAATTGTTATAGTTTGACCTAACTCAAAAGCCAGATGTATATTCTCCACAGACTAGACAGGCAACTACTATCTAGAATAAAAGTAATAATCCCTTTGTCTTGGTTCTCTGCAACCACATCTGTATTTTTATGGAAAAACTGGTTTTAACACAAATGAACCTATCTGACTATGTCACACTGTGCGTGAAGGTAGGAATTATTTTCTAATGCCAAGAGCAATGATTTTGTGTCCTGAAGAACAAGATGTGATAACACTTATCTCAACTGCTGTACAATGTCTTGGGGAAAAGCCACACTCCCCAGCACCCAAAACTGGAAATACACAAAAACCACTAGGAATTTAAAAATGAAAGAAAGAGAATAAATTCAGTCTCTGGGAGTTTAATCTAGATATCAAATCAATGAATCTGGAAGAATAGTTCTTTAATTGGATGCATTTTGGCACCTGTTAAGGAGTTAAGGTCAGCATACAGTCAGATGTGGAAAAAAATAGAGAAAGGTATGCTAAGAAGCCTAGGTTTCAAGTTCTGCAAAGAAAGATAAGAATGATGATGATTCTACTAAAGGCAATTTATTAGTAAGAGGAAATATTCTCACCCAGAATATACTTATCTAACCTACCTGTGCTTTTTATGTAGATTATGAAGAGTATGGGTTCTTGTTTCTCTTTAAAATTGTGAAGAATGGCTACCTCGAGAAATTAGCATGGAACACGGAACATCACTGAAAACTTTAGCATGATCACCAAGCTTGTTAATCCTCTCAGCCCAGGCTTTGGTGAACCTAAGGTAAAAACCAGAAAGGTTGTCAATCTGTCACATTCAGCATGCATGGCCTGTATTGTTGGACCAGAATCTCAAGGGACATTCTGGGGTCTGGCAACAAAACGATCTCCAAAATTTTATCCCACCAGCACACAAAACTGTTCAGAGGAATGGAGCTCCGTGTTATCTGCTCTTCCTGCCGCCATGATAAAAACTGCTTTAACTAAAAACACCTGAGCACCAGATTCAAATGGGAAGAAGAGGCAGGAGGGAGTCTTCCACTTGCAGGCAGGGAAGAAAAAATACCTTCACAAGTGTTTCCTTGTTCCAGCAGATAAATATAGCTTTGTATGTCTGCTTGTGACATTAATTCTTAGTACAAACAGAAAGAGAGATCTAAAATAAGACAAGGTCATTCCAAAGAGACCAATAATTAGAAAATCCTTTATTGTTAGAGTAACCCCAAAATTCAAACTGAAAAATGAAGCAGAGATATTATATCTGCTCTTTGTGAAGATTTTCACTGCTGTACTCTTATGAGTGCAAGGAATTTAAACAAGCAAGGCTGGACAAAATGATTTTTGTTACATACCTGATAAATTGTTATAAATTTATTTTATTGTTCATGTGGGAAAAAAATGATCTTGGATATCTTTTAAAAGAACATAAATGAATAATTCATAGAGATAAAAATAATAATTCATAATAATAATAATAACAATAATAATAAACCCCAATGGTGCCCACATGAGACAAAACTTTGAAAGGAAACATTATATTGATAACATTATGCTCATAAATCTCATCCTAGACAGTGTCAGAGTCCTGTCATTACAGGGAAATTTCCTGTGCTTCCAGCACATAAGGAAGTATGCCATACTCATGACACTAATCTCTCCTGCAGTAAAACATAAAACCTTAATAATGTCTGTGAGAGCAGATGTATGTCCTTGCATCTCTAAATCCTGCCAAAAACTCGCAGAAGCAAACTGTGAACTCCTAACATTTTCATCAACCCTTTTTGCACTGTGCAATGGATTAAAGACCAGTATCTAGGCATTTGTTATTTTGATTTCTTGCCTAAAACACTGCCACACACAAGATCTGTCTTGTTCCCCTGCCCTCCTAAGTGTCCTGAAATAAGCTGTAACTCTATATAGACCACATCTCCATTTTTAGAGAGGGAATCTAGCAATCACGGGTGAAAAATGGTGACAAATGGAAAGCCATCATGTAAGGCTATTTCTTTACTATTACTAATGGAAGACAATTGCCTCTAAAATGAAAATGCTGCTTTCTGGTTAAGTGATAACCCAATCAATCAATGACACCAAACAGGCTTTTGACCTGCTGGGCTGGTACCCCTCCACTGCTTTTCCAACCTCTTAGAATGTGTTCTGGTTCACAGTGGATCTTATTGTTTCCCAGATCCTACGAAAACTGAGATCATACACCAGATTTAAATCTCTCGGTGGTTCAGTAATAAAAGCAGCCACCCAATTGACAGATAGATAATTTTAGGATTGAAACATACTCAGTTTTATTGTAAACTGAAATTATTGCTTCATCATACATGAGAACTTTTTTCAGTGTTTTTAAGAAGCTTAAATGCAGCAAAATGTGGCATTTTTGTTTTATAAATCCACACTGTATTGAAGTTTGTGCTATAACATTACTATTGCAGTCTTGACTCTGCCCAGTGTGACCTATTGTACTGTCTGAAATGGCAAAAATGTCATTTTATACAATCCAGGGCAAGTTTTTTGCTAAGTTAAAAAAAAAATAAAGGAGTAAAGTTGCTGCTGCCAGTTAGATTTTCCACATGGAGAAAATAACATTATTTTCTTTTTTTTTTTTTTTGGGGGGTGGGGGATTTTTTTGTTCTTGGGTTTTTTGTTTGTTTGATTTTGGTGGGCGTTTTTTATTAGGCAATCCACACTAACTGGGAAACAATGAAACCAGCAGCTGGTTCTTAAAATAAAAGATTATATGAAATATACGGGCTTCAAGGTGCAAGATATACTGCTAAAGTATTCTAGAGTCAGAAAAAATTGAAGTTTCAAGAAATCATAGGTCGTATTCATGGATATCTTGTTTCATTTTGCATTTCTTTGCTGGAGTCCAGGTGAAGCATTTGAAGCTTCTACTCTAACCTTCAACAAGAGCGTGATTATGATATAACCTACCAAATAATATAAGGGATAAAGTTCAGGACTGAAATCGCACACTACAGTAACATAGAATAAAAAATGTTATTTTTCTAGAGAAAAAATGCAGAGATTTTTACAGATCTACAATAAAACAAATACAAGACTTACACATCAGTGGAAAACATCATGTTAGCTGAACAGTTTCAGTGATAATCCTCACGCACTAAAAAACTATGGCAATGTCCTTGCTATGCTGCTAAAATAAACAGTCAATTTGTGAAAATACCTCAAAAACTGTCAAAATTTAGGAGGTCGTGAATACAGAAATGTTTATAATAATATAATTCTTCTAATTCTTTTATCTACACTAAATAGGTATGAGAGGGCAAAAGACCAACCAAAAGCAATCATTTCTGCCTTATTTAAGAGGCAAAAGTAAAACATAACTCTGAATACCTGCTGGCAGAAGATCTTTTATGTAAGAAGATGCCAGTTTTTTTCAGGAAAATTATACTTCTAAGGCTACAAATTTGCTATATCTTTGTTTAGAGAACTAAGTAGTCGAAATGTTCTTAGGAGTGATTGAAAATATTCTTGTATGAGATAAAAAGTTGATTTACTCCCAAATTTGAGGCATGCTTTTTTTATTCTGTTGGAGGAAAAAAGATAGAAACATCATTAAAATCTTAATCTGAAATATCAGTTGTAGTAAGTTGATTAACTTAGTGTAACAGTTTAATAATTTACTGGTTTGACTTTATGACTTTGTTATAAATATTCATCATGTGAAAACATGTAAAAATGCATATAACTTGCCTTTGTGCAAGTTATGAATCATAATTCAAAACCAGTGACTTGTGAAATGACTACANTCCTTCCTTCCTTCCTTCCTTCCTTCCTTCCTTTTTAATTTTTTTCTCCCCAGTTCTCATTCATTAGAAAATGAGGGGAGAACTTTTCCTTTTCTTCTAATGGGGAGGTTAATTAGAAACTGAGGGTATTTAGTAGCTATCACCGACTGGACACAAGTTTAGACATCTTAAATACATATATAGCCTTTGGGATATATATGTCGCAAAGATGCATATTTCGAGTAGACATACAAACTTTTTAACACTGTAACTGTGAGAGGAAAGATGTGCCTATGGGTCCTTTGACCTTCATTCTCCATTACACTTTATCTTACACATAGTCTGAAAAAATAAATTTATTTTTCTGGGGAGGAAAAAAACAAACAAACAAACAAAAAACATAAAAAAAGGATACTTTTGGTGTTAGTCTCTTGCCTCTACTTGTGTTTATTCACAGAACTCAGTTTTAATACATGCTTTTTGTATATTATAATAAACAAGAAGGACATGACATTATTTAAGTAGGCCAAANAGAAGCTTAAATGCAGCAAAATGTGGCATTTTTGTTTTATAAATCCACACTGTATTGAAGTTTGTGCTATAACATTACTATTGCAGTCTTGACTCTGCCCAGTGTGACCTATTGTACTGTCTGAAATGGCAAAAATGTCATTTTATACAATCCAGGGCAAGTTTTTTGCTAAGTTAAAAAAAAAAATAAAGGAGTAAAGTTGCTGCTGCCAGTTAGATTTTCCACATGGAGAAAATAACATTTTTTTTTTTTTTTTTTTTTGGGGGGGGTGGGGGATTTTTTTGTTCTTGGGTTTTTTGTTTGTTTGATTTTGGTGGGCGTTTTTTATTAGGCAATCCACACTAACTGGGAAACAATGAAACCAGCAGCTGGTTCTTAAAATAAAAGATTATATGAAATATACGGGCTTCAAGGTGCAAGATATACTGCTAAAGTATTCTAGAGTCAGAAAAAATTGAAGTTTCAAGAAATCATAGGTCGTATTCATGGATATCTTGTTTCATTTTGCATTTCTTTGCTGGAGTCCAGGTGAAGCATTTGAAGCTTCTACTCTAACCTTCAACAAGAGCGTGATTATGATATAACCTACCAAATAATATAAGGGATAAAGTTCAGGACTGAAATCGCACACTACAGTAACATAGAATAAAAAATGTTATTTTTCTAGAGAAAAAATGCAGAGATTTTTACAGATCTACAATAAAACAAATACAAGACTTACACATCAGTGGAAAACATCATGTTAGCTGAACAGTTTCAGTGATAATCCTCACGCACTAAAAAACTATGGCAATGTCCTTGCTATGCTGCTAAAATAAACAGTCAATTTGTGAAAATACCTCAAAAACTGTCAAAATTTAGGAGGTCGTGAATACAGAAATGTTTATAATAATATAATTCTTCTAATTCTTTTATCTACACTAAATAGGTATGAGAGGGCAAAAGACCAACCAAAAGCAATCATTTCTGCCTTATTTAAGAGGCAAAAGTAAAACATAACTCTGAATACCTGCTGGCAGAAGATCTTTTATGTAAGAAGATGCCAGTTTTTTTCAGGAAAATTATACTTCTAAGGCTACAAATTTGCTATATCTTTGTTTAGAGAACTAAGTAGTCGAAATGTTCTTAGGAGTGATTGAAAATATTCTTGTATGAGATAAAAAGTTGATTTACTCCCAAATTTGAGGCATGCTTTTTTTATTCTGTTGGAGGAAAAAAGATAGAAACATCATTAAAATCTTANTCCTTCCTTCCTTCCTTCCTTCCTTCCTTCCTTTTTAATTTTTTTCTCCCCAGTTCTCATTCATTAGAAAATGAGGGGAGAACTTTTCCTTTTCTTCTAATGGGGAGGTTAATTAGAAACTGAGGGTATTTAGTAGCTATCACCGACTGGACACAAGTTTAGACATCTTAAATACATATATAGCCTTTGGGATATATATGTCGCAAAGATGCATATTTCGAGTAGACATACAAACTTTTTAACACTGTAACTGTGAGAGGAAAGATGTGCCTATGGGTCCTTTGACCTTCATTCTCCATTACACTTTATCTTACACATAGTCTGAAAAAATAAATTTATTTTTCTGGGGAGGAAAAAAACAAACAAACAAACAAAAAACATAAAAAAAGGATACTTTTGGTGTTAGTCTCTTGCCTCTACTTGTGTTTATTCACAGAACTCAGTTTTAATACATGCTTTTTGTATATTATAATAAACAAGAAGGACATGACATTATTTAAGTAGGCCAAATGACAATGCAATCACATTTTGATGATACAGTTTAATACACGATTTGGTTAAAGTGTTCTCCCTTTGAAGGGCTGCTGCATGTGATCACATAAATTTACCCTAATGCTTCATTTTGACAACTCTGTGGCTACAAATTATTAAATAGCAATAAAAATCAAGCTTATTAAAGAAAAGCTGTTACACGGCACTTAAGTGAATTCAGCAAATAAAATCTGCCTTGATTTTGGCCATTAAGATAGTTGGAAAGCAGACTTGCTGTAAGTTTCTAAGCCTAGTANATGATACAGTTTAATACACGATTTGGTTAAAGTGTTCTCCCTTTGAAGGGCTGCTGCATGTGATCACATAAATTTACCCTAATGCTTCATTTTGACAACTCTGTGGCTACAAATTATTAAATAGCAATAAAAATCAAGCTTATTAAAGAAAAGCTGTTACACGGCACTTAAGTGAATTCAGCAAATAAAATCTGCCTTGATTTTGGCCATTAAGATAGTTGGAAAGCAGACTTGCTGTAAGTTTCTAAGCCTAGTAACATTGTAAAATGCATGTTCATTTTGTGTTGAAAACAAGAAAATGTAATATGCCTAACCATATTTGACAGCAATTATGTTTTAATTGTATTGTATTTTAAAATATCTGTTAAGCTTCAGGGTAAAATACTGCATAGAAGAAGGATGCCTCTTAATAAAAATAACAGAAAAACCTAGGGACTGGTGGGCAGCCAAACTTTTTATCTTCTTTCCTCTATAAAATAGCATTTCTTTGCCTTATAGGATTAAAATTGATTACATTATATTTTTTCCACTAGTCTTACAGCTTAAGGGACATTGTATCAATTTATATGACCGAGTTCCTCTGTGCAGCAAGAGTCTTGCTGTGATTGGATTGCCGTTGTTAATAGAAGACACATGCATATGATGGTAACAAGACATTTGGTCTTTGACAGATTTTGTGGACCAATCACTATCAATAGCTGCTTCCCAGAACTCAGTAGATGCAAAAGCCATTTTTCTTGGTAAGGCGAGACATTATCCACCAGCTGATCAGATATTTGCTGAGTTCTAGGAATCCACATCTTCCCTCTACTCTGGACTCACTTTTGCTACTGCTCCATGCTAGAAGGTCCCAGCTCTGCAGTTACACCTTCATGTGCTGCTTAGTGGCAAGTAGGACGTGACCAGGAAAAGGATAATCTTCTAACATTCTGCTTCAGGGCTCGACATATTTTTGTGTTTGGATCTACAATTTGTCCCATACAAAGATTTGTTCTACACAACAAAGTTTGGCCAATGCAGCTATGTTGAAAGAAATGTTTGTGTGTCTACCTGTGTCAGAGGAGAAAATCTTCCCTCCTACATACTTCACTCCACCCAAAATAGACTCAGCTACACCAGCTAAACATGGCTTAGTTTATAGCCTTCAGGAAGCATTTTAGCACTGATGGGTTGACACTGCCTGGTGTTTCTATACTTCATGCTTTGCCAATGCAGTTGTGTCAATGGAGAGTCTATAAACTGATTCCTGAAAGAAGTCAATTCCACAAATTTTTCTCTCATGCAAAAATTGTTGGTTGATTGATTCATTCCTATGCACAGGATTATTTCATGTTTATGATTAATATNTGGGTTTTTTGTTTGTTTGATTTTGGTGGGCGTTTTTTATTAGGCAATCCACACTAACTGGGAAACAATGAAACCAGCAGCTGGTTCTTAAAATAAAAGATTATATGAAATATACGGGCTTCAAGGTGCAAGATATACTGCTAAAGTATTCTAGAGTCAGAAAAAATTGAAGTTTCAAGAAATCATAGGTCGTATTCATGGATATCTTGTTTCATTTTGCATTTCTTTGCTGGAGTCCAGGTGAAGCATTTGAAGCTTCTACTCTAACCTTCAACAAGAGCGTGATTATGATATAACCTACCAAATAATATAAGGGATAAAGTTCAGGACTGAAATCGCACACTACAGTAACATAGAATAAAAAATGTTATTTTTCTAGAGAAAAAATGCAGAGATTTTTACAGATCTACAATAAAACAAATACAAGACTTACACATCAGTGGAAAACATCATGTTAGCTGAACAGTTTCAGTGATAATCCTCACGCACTAAAAAACTATGGCAATGTCCTTGCTATGCTGCTAAAATAAACAGTCAATTTGTGAAAATACCTCAAAAACTGTCAAAATTTAGGAGGTCGTGAATACAGAAATGTTTATAATAATATAATTCTTCTAATTCTTTTATCTACACTAAATAGGTATGAGAGGGCAAAAGACCAACCAAAAGCAATCATTTCTGCCTTATTTAAGAGGCAAAAGTAAAACATAACTCTGAATACCTGCTGGCAGAAGATCTTTTATGTAAGAAGATGCCAGTTTTTTTCAGGAAAATTATACTTCTAAGGCTACAAATTTGCTATATCTTTGTTTAGAGAACTAAGTAGTCGAAATGTTCTTAGGAGTGATTGAAAATATTCTTGTATGAGATAAAAAGTTGATTTACTCCCAAATTTGAGGCATGCTTTTTTTATTCTGTTGGAGGAAAAAAGATAGAAACATCATTAAAATCTTAATCTGAAATATCAGTTGTAGTAAGTTGATTAACTTAGTGTAACAGTTTAATAATTTACTGGTTTGACTTTATGACTTTGTTATAAATATTCATCATGTGAAAACATGTAAAAATGCATATAACTTGCCTTTGTGCAAGTTATGAATCATAATTCAAAACCAGTGACTTGTGAAATGACTACACATTCTAAGTGTCCTGCAGGATGACTAAGTCACAGGCATTCTTTTTGACTATTTCACTGTTCTACTCAGTCATTACCTGCAGTATCTTAAAGATGGCCATCATTTCATGAAGTGAAAAGCTCTATTAATATTACAGCTCTATTTTGAAGCCTGACATTGTGGTCATTCTCTTACTATGAAAAGTATAATTGTCCATGAGAGACAATGTCTTGAGTAATTTCTTACTGATCAGGATACTAATGAAATGTTGTACATAAAAATGTTTGTCATTCACTTATCAGTTCCTATCAACTGCCCATGGCTCCAGAAAAAGCGTCTTTTGGTTTGCCATTCTGCCATTCTGGGAACTTTCCCTCTTCTGGAATTTNGCTCTATTAATATTACAGCTCTATTTTGAAGCCTGACATTGTGGTCATTCTCTTACTATGAAAAGTATAATTGTCCATGAGAGACAATGTCTTGAGTAATTTCTTACTGATCAGGATACTAATGAAATGTTGTACATAAAAATGTTTGTCATTCACTTATCAGTTCCTATCAACTGCCCATGGCTCCAGAAAAAGCGTCTTTTGGTTTGCCATTCTGCCATTCTGGGAACTTTCCCTCTTCTGGAATTTTTGTTAGTATCCTTCCTTCCTTCCTTCCTTCCTTCCTTCCTTTTTAATTTTTTTCTCCCCAGTTCTCATTCATTAGAAAATGAGGGGAGAACTTTTCCTTTTCTTCTAATGGGGAGGTTAATTAGAAACTGAGGGTATTTAGTAGCTATCACCGACTGGACACAAGTTTAGACATCTTAAATACATATATAGCCTTTGGGATATATATGTCGCAAAGATGCATATTTCGAGTAGACATACAAACTTTTTAACACTGTAACTGTGAGAGGAAAGATGTGCCTATGGGTCCTTTGACCTTCATTCTCCATTACACTTTATCTTACACATAGTCTGAAAAAATAAATTTATTTTTCTGGGGAGGAAAAAAACAAACAAACAAACAAAAAACATAAAAAAAGGATACTTTTGGTGTTAGTCTCTTGCCTCTACTTGTGTTTATTCACAGAACTCAGTTTTAATACATGCTTTTGGTATATTATAATAAACAAGAAGGACATGACATTATTTAAGTAGGCCAAATGACAATGCAATCACATTTTGATGATACAGTTTAATACACGATTTGGTTAAAGTGTTCTCCCTTTGAAGGGCTGCTGCATGTGATCACATAAATTTACCCTAATGCTTCATTTTGACAACTCTGTGGCTACAAATTATTAAATAGCAATAAAAATCAAGCTTATTAAAGAAAAGCTGTTACACGGCACTTAAGTGAATTCAGCAAATAAAATCTGCCTTGATTTTGGCCATTAAGATAGTTGGAAAGCAGACTTGCTGTAAGTTTCTAAGCCTAGTAACATTGTAAAATGCATGTTCATTTTGTGTTGAAAACAAGAAAATGTAATATGCCTAACCATATTTGACAGCAATTATGTTTTAATTGTATTGTATTTTAAAATATCTGTTAAGCTTCAGGGTAAAATACTGCATAGAAGAAGGATGCCTCTTAATAAAAATAACAGAAAAACCTAGGGACTGGTGGGCAGCCAAACTTTTTATCTTCTTTCCTCTATAAAATAGCATTTCTTTGCCTTATAGGATTAAAATTGATTACATTATATTTTTTCCACTAGTCTTACAGCTTAAGGGACATTGTATCAATTTATATGACCGAGTTCCTCTGTGCAGCAAGAGTCTTGCTGTGATTGGATTGCCGTTGTTAATAGAAGACACATGCATATGATGGTAACAAGACATTTGGTCTTTGACAGATTTTGTGGACCAATCACTATCAATAGCTGCTTCCCAGAACTCAGTAGATGCAAAAGCCATTTTTCTTGGTAAGGTGAGACATTATCCACCAGCTGATCAGATATTTGCTGAGTTCTAGGAATCCACATCTTCCCTCTACTCTGGACTCACTTTTGCTACTGCTCCATGCTAGAAGGTCCCAGCTCTGCAGTTACACCTTCATGTGCTGCTTAGTGGCAAGTAGGACGTGACCAGGAAAAGGATAATCTTCTAACATTCTGCTTCAGGGCTCGACATATTTTTGTGTTTGGATCTACAATTTGTCCCATACAAAGATTTGTTCTACACAACAAAGTTTGGCCAATGCAGCTATGTTGAAAGAAATGTTTGTGTGTCTACCTGTGTCAGAGGAGAAAATCTTCCCTCCTACATACTTCACTCCACCCAAAATAGACTCAGCTACACCAGCTAAACATGGCTTAGTTTATAGCCTTCAGGAAGCATTTTAGCACTGATGGGTTGACACTGCCTGGTGTTTCTATACTTCATGCTTTGCCAATGCAGTTGTGTCAATGGAGAGTCTATAAACTGATTCCTGAAAGAAGTCAATTCCACAAATTTTTCTCTCATGCAAAAATTGTTGGTTGATTGATTCATTCCTATGCACAGGATTATTTCATGTTTATGATTAATATATTTTATTCTGTTGTAAAAGTTTTGAAATGTAAAGTGAAAAGCATATCAGAAGTGTATATTATGTATATTATTGCTTTTTTATACCCTAGAGATTTTAGCTGTATCTTAAACCAACATTGAAGAACATGACTCTCTAAATAGGAATCTTTCTAGATTTTAAAAAATTCTTTATGAGGAAATGAAAAACTAACATGTGAAACATAATTGAGAATAAAATAAGATCTTCAACAGCAATTGAAGCTATCTATTGGCTATAGATGAGAAGCAGGAAAAGTGGAAAGTGGAAATATGAGAGCTAGTTAGCAAGTAAAAATCAGTATAGTTGTTGGTCTTTTTGGTTGATACTAGCAGTTGCTATTCCTTTTCCATAGTGAAAATGAAACGTGGGCTTAACAATTGCTGCTTCTATTGTGGGGCCTATATCAGCAAGAAGTTTTTCAAAGAAAGCTTATTCTAATGTAATGTAGCATGCCATCCTAATCTAACTCAGTGTGTCCTTAATGGCTGTTGAAATACTAGAATAACCATAGCTTAGAATAGCCACCATTCAACCTCAAAAGCAAAGTTTGTGCATGAGACCACTGTACGTGCTTCAGAGCTTGCTGATCCTATTAAAGAAGCAATAAGTCCTACAAGGTGTAAATAACATTACTACAGCCAAGTCTGTGCATGTCTCAAAATTTGAGCACAGTCCTAATGAGATCATATTTTTTCAGAACCAGAAAACTACAGAATGCAGAGAAACACCAAACATTTAAGTGTTAATCCTAACTACACCTGAAGGCCAAATATTTGAAGTTCAGCCATCAAT